>CM067370.1:11135189-11505189 GCA_034401795.1 Chaetoderma sp. LZ-2023a | reverse complement strand
ACAGGTGAATGTATAGTGTATTAACCACCTATTTCATTCTGTGTACATAATCTAATAAAAAGTCTTTGTTCTCTTGGTATCCCCTCCCAACGCCCTGTTTCGATAGGTAAGTAGTGATTTGATGTTCGTAAGACTAATTCTCTGGTAATCTGTTAGATAGGATAAGTAATATTCGTGTTCAAACGGTGTTTTGAATGCGTGGTATGTTTTCCCTTTCCATGAGTTCGTCATTTGCCCTTCCCATTCTTGAATCTATTGGTCCTTGAGAACTTGATTTAGCTTTTTTAGTGTCACGCTCATATTTTATGCAGTTTGTTGGGTCCAGAGAAAGCTAGAGGAGGAGGTAGCTCAGGCGGTAACGAGCAGAGCTGTGAAACTGGCGACTTCTCTCCTCCTTGCGTCTCTCCACCCAGGAGTATAAATGGGTACCGGAAGTTACCAACAATAGACTGAAATAAAACCAGCCTAGAATGGCGTGAATGGGACCTGGAATCAGAGATTCGATAGACGCCAATCAAACAAATAACTTCTTCTTCTTCTTCCAGAGATAGTTCTATCCAGTTGCGTCTCGAACATTTTACCTTAATACACAAGTTATATTACGTCCCGTTTTGTGTGTAACCTGCGAACATATATCTGTAAAGTGTTGTCGACAGCGTATGCGGATTTACCTTATATAGATATTGATAGCTCGCCTGTTTCCACTAGCAACACATGCTCGGGTGTCGACAGCGTATGCGGATTTACCTTATATAGATATTGATAGCTCGCCTGTTTCCACTAGCAACACGTGCTCGGGTGTCGACAGCGTATGCGGATTTAACTTATATAGATATTGATAGCTCGCCTGTTTCCACTAGCAACACGTGCTCGGGTGTCGACAGCGTATGCGGATTTAACTTATATAGATATTGATAGCTCGCCTGTTTCCACTAGCAACACATGCTCGGGTGTCGACAGCGTATGCGGATTTAACTTATATAGATATTGATAGCTCGCCTGTTTCCACTAGCAACACGTGCTCGGGTGTCGACAGCGTATGCGGATTTAACTTATATAGATATTGATAGCTCGCCTGTTTCCACTAGCAACATGTACTCGGGTGTCGACAGCGTATGCGGATTTAACTTATATAGATATTGATAGCTCGCCTGTTTCCACTAGCAACACGTGCTCGGGTGTCGACAGCGTATGCGGATTTAACTTATATAGATATTGATAGCTCGCCTGTTTCCACTAGCAACACGTGCTCGGGTGTCGACAGCGTATGCGGATTTAACTTATATAGGTATTGATAGCTCGCCTGTTTCCACTAGCAACATGTGCTCGGGTGTCGACAGCGTATGCGGATTTCACTTATATAGATATTGATAGCTCGCCTGTTTCCACTAGCAACATGTGCTCGGGTGTCGACAACGTATGCGGATTTAACTTATATAGATATTGATAGCTCGCCTGTTTCCACTAGCAACACGTGCTCGGGTGTCGACAGCGTATGCGGATTTAACTTATATAGATATTGATAGCTCGCCTGTTTCCACTAGCAACATGTGCTCGGGTGTCGACAGCGTATGCGGATTTAAATTATATAGATATTGATAGCTCGCCTGTTTACACTAGCAACATGTGCTCGGGTGTCGACAGCGTATGCGGATTTACCTTATATAGATATTGATAGCTCGCCTGTTTCCACTAGCAACACGTGCTCGGGTGTCGACAGCGTATGCGGATTTAACTTATATAGATATTGATAGCTCGCCTGTTTCCACTAGCAACACGTGCTCGGGTGTCGACAGCGTATGCGGATTTAACTTATATAGATATTGATAGCTCGCCTGTTTCCACTAGCAACACGTGCTCGGGTGTCGACAGGGTATGCGGATTTACCTTATATAGATATTGATAGCTCGCCTGTTTCCACTAGCAACATGTGCCTGGGTGTCGACAGCGTATGCGGATTTACCTTATATAGATATTGATAGCTCGCCTGTTTCCACTAGCAACATGTGCTCGGGTGTCGACAGCGTATGCGGATTTACCTTATATAGATATTGATAGCTCGCCTGTTTCCACTAGCAACATGTGCTCGGGTATCGACAGCGTATGCGGATTTACCTTATATAGATATTGATAGCTCGCCTGTTTCCACTAGCAACATGTGCTCGGGTGTCGACAGCGTATGCGGATTTACCTTGTATAGATATTGATAGCTCGCCTGTTTCCACTAGCAACATGTGCTCAGGTGTCGACAGCGTATGCGGATTTACCTTATATAGATATTGATAGCTCGCCTGTTTCCACTAGCAACATGTGCTCGGGTGTCGACAGCGTATGCGGATTTACCTTATATAGATATTGATAGCTCGCCTGTTTCCACTAGCAACATGTGCTCGGGTGTCGACAGCGTATGCGGATTTACCTTATATAGATATTGATAGCTCGCCTGTTTCCACTAGCAACACGTGCTCGGGTGTTGACAGCGTATGCGGATTTAACTTATATAGATATTGATAGCTCGCCTGTTTCTCCTAGCAACATGTGCTCGGGTGTCGACATCGTATGCGGATTTAACTTATATAGATATTGATAGCTCACCTGTTTCCACTAGCAACATGCGCTCGGGTGTCGACAGTGTATGCGGATTTAACTTATATAGATATTGATAGCTCGCCTGTTTCCACTAGCAACACATGCTCGGGTGTCGACAGCGTATGCGGATTTACCCTATATAGATATTGATAGCTCGCCTGTTTCCACTAGCAACATGTGCTCGGGTCTCGACAGCGTATGCGGATTTACCTTATATAGATATTGATAGCTCGCCTGTTTCCACTAGCAACATGTGCTCGGGTGTCGACAGCGTATGCGGATTTACCTTATATAGATATTGCTAGCTCGCCTGTTTCCACTAGCAACACGTGCTCGGGTGTCGACAGCGTATGCGGATTTAACTTATATAGATATTGATAGCTCACCTGTTTCTCCTAGCAACATGTGCTCGGGTGTCGACAGCGTATGCGGATTTAACGTATATAGATATTGATAGCTCGCCTGTTTCCACTAGCAACATGCGCTCGGGTGTCGACAGTGTATGCGGATTTAACTTATATAGATATTGATAGCTCGCCTGTTTCCACTAGCAACATGTGCTCGGGTGTCGACAGCGTATGCGGATTTACCTTATATAGATATTGATAGCTCACCTGTTTCCACTAGCAACATCTGCTCGGGTGTCGACAGCGTATGCGGATTTACCTTATATAGATATTGATAGCTCGCCTGTTTCCACTAGCAACACGTGCTCGGGTGTCGACAGCGTATGCGGATTTAACTTATATAGATATTGATAGCTCGCCTGTTTCTCCTAGCAACATGTGCTCGGGTGTCGACAGCGTATGCGGATTTAACGTATATAGATATTGATAGCTCGCCTGTTTCCACTAGCAACATGCGCTCGGGTGTCGACAGTGTATGCGGATTTAACTTATATAGATATTGATAGCTCGCCTGTTTCCACTAGCAGCATCTGCTCGGGTGTCGACAGCGTATGTGGATTTACCTTATATAGATATTGATAGCTCGCCTGTTTCCACTAGCAACACGTTCTCGGGTGTTGACAGCGTATGCGGATTTAACTTATATAGATATTGATAGCTCGCCTGTTTCTCCTAGCAACATGTGCTCGGGTGTCGACAGCGTATGCGAATTTAACTTATATAGATATTGATAGCTCGCCTGTTTCCACTAGCAACACGTGCTCGGGTGTCGACAGCGTATGCGGATTTAACTAATATAGATATTGATAGCTCGCCTGTTTCTCCTAGCAACATGTGCTCGGGTGTCGACAGCGTATGCGGATTTACCTTATATAGATATTGATAGCTCGCCTGTTTCCACTAGCAACACGTGCTCGGGTGTCGACAGCGTATGCGGATTTACCTTGTATAGATATTGATAGCTCGCCTGTTTCCACTAGCAACATGTGCTCAGGTGTCGACAGCGTATGCGGATTTACCTTATATAGATATTGATAGCTCGCCTGTTTCCACTAGCAACATGTGCTCGGGTGTCGACAGCGTATGCGGATTTACCTTATATAGATATTGATAGCTCGCCTGTTTCCACTAGCAACATGTGCTCGGGTGTCGACAGCGTATGCGGATTTACCTTATATAGATATTGATAGCTCGCCTGTTTCCACTAGCAACACGTGCTCGGGTGTTGACAGCGTATGCGGATTTAACTTATATAGATATTGATAGCTCGCCTGTTTCTCCTAGCAACATGTGCTCGGGTGTCGACATCGTATGCGGATTTAACTTATATAGATATTGATAGCTCACCTGTTTCCACTAGCAACATGCGCTCGGGTGTCGACAGTGTATGCGGATTTAACTTATATAGATATTGATAGCTCGCCTGTTTCCACTAGCAACACATGCTCGGGTGTCGACAGCGTATGCGGATTTACCCTATATAGATATTGATAGCTCGCCTGTTTCCACTAGCAACATGTGCTCGGGTCTCGACAGCGTATGCGGATTTACCTTATATAGATATTGATAGCTCGCCTGTTTCCACTAGCAACATGTGCTCGGGTGTCGACAGCGTATGCGGATTTACCTTATATAGATATTGCTAGCTCGCCTGTTTCCACTAGCAACACGTGCTCGGGTGTCGACAGCGTATGCGGATTTAACTTATATAGATATTGATAGCTCACCTGTTTCTCCTAGCAACATGTGCTCGGGTGTCGACAGCGTATGCGGATTTAACGTATATAGATATTGATAGCTCGCCTGTTTCCACTAGCAACATGCGCTCGGGTGTCGACAGTGTATGCGGATTTAACTTATATAGATATTGATAGCTCGCCTGTTTCCACTAGCAACATGTGCTCGGGTGTCGACAGCGTATGCGGATTTACCTTATATAGATATTGATAGCTCACCTGTTTCCACTAGCAACATCTGCTCGGGTGTCGACAGCGTATGCGGATTTACCTTATATAGATATTGATAGCTCGCCTGTTTCCACTAGCAACACGTGCTCGGGTGTCGACAGCGTATGCGGATTTAACTTATATAGATATTGATAGCTCGCCTGTTTCTCCTAGCAACATGTGCTCGGGTGTCGACAGCGTATGCGGATTTAACGTATATAGATATTGATAGCTCGCCTGTTTCCACTAGCAACATGCGCTCGGGTGTCGACAGTGTATGCGGATTTAACTTATATAGATATTGATAGCTCGCCTGTTTCCACTAGCAGCATCTGCTCGGGTGTCGACAGCGTATGTGGATTTACCTTATATAGATATTGATAGCTCGCCTGTTTCCACTAGCAACACGTTCTCGGGTGTTGACAGCGTATGCGGATTTAACTTATATAGATATTGATAGCTCGCCTGTTTCTCCTAGCAACATGTGCTCGGGTGTCGACAGCGTATGCGAATTTAACTTATATAGATATTGATAGCTCGCCTGTTTCCACTAGCAACACGTGCTCGGGTGTCGACAGCGTATGCGGATTTAACTAATATAGATATTGATAGCTCGCCTGTTTCTCCTAGCAACATGTGCTCGGGTGTCGACAGCGTATGCGGATTTACCTTATATAGATATTGATAGCTCGCCTGTTTCCACTAGCAACACGTGCTCGGGTGTCGACAGCGTATGCGGATTTAACTTATATAGATATTGATAGCTCGCCTGTTTCTCCTAGCAACATGCGCTCGGGTGTCGACAGTGTATGCGGATTTAACTTATATAGATATTGATAGCTCGCCTGTTTCCACTAGCAACACATGCTCGGGTGTCGACAGCGTATGCGGATTTACCCTATATAGATATTGATAGCTCGCCTGTTTCCACTAGCAACATGTGCTCGGGTGTCGACAGCGTATGCGGATTTACCTTATATAGATATTGATAGCTCGCCTGTTTCCACTAGCAACACGTTCTCGGGTGTTGACAGCGTATGCGGATTTAACTTATATAGATATTGATAGCTCGCCTGTTTCTCCTAGCAACATGTGCTCGGGTGTCGACAGCGTATGCGAATTTAACTTATATAGATATTGATAGCTCGCCTGTTTCCACTAGCAACACGTGCTCGGGTGTCGACAGCGTATGCAGATTTAACTAATATAGATATTGATAGCTCGCCTGTTTCTCCTAGCAACATGTGCTCGGGTGTCGACAGCGTATGCGGATTTAACTTATATAGATATTGATAGCTCGCCTGTTTCTCCTAGCAACATGTGCTCGGGTGTCGACAGCGTATGCGGATTTACCTTATATAGATATTGATAGCTCGCCTGTTTCCACTAGCAACATGCGCTCGGGTGTCGACAGTGTATGCGGATTTAACTTATATAGATATTGATAGCTCGCCTGTTTCCACTAGCAGCATCTGCTCGGGTGTCGACAGCGTATGTGGATTTACCTTATATAGATATTGATAGCTCGCCTGTTTCCACTAGCAACACGTTCTCGGGTGTTGACAGCGTATGCGGATTTAACTTATATAGATATTGATAGCTCGCCTGTTTCTCCTAGCAACATGTGCTCGGGTGTCGACAGCGTATGCGAATTTAACTTATATAGATATTGATAGCTCGCCTGTTTCCACTAGCAACACGTGCTCGGGTGTCGACAGCGTATGCGGATTTAACTAATATAGATATTGATAGCTCGCCTGTTTCTCCTAGCAACATGTGCTCGGGTGTCGACAGCGTATGCGGATTTACCTTATATAGATATTGATAGCTCGCCTGTTTCCACTAGCAACACGTGCTCGGGTGTCGACAGCGTATGCGGATTTAACTTATATAGATATTGATAGCTCGCCTGTTTCTCCTAGCAACATGCGCTCGGGTGTCGACAGTGTATGCGGATTTAACTTATATAGATATTGATAGCTCGCCTGTTTCCACTAGCAACACATGCTCGGGTGTCGACAGCGTATGCGGATTTACCATATATAGATATTGATAGCTCGCCTGTTTCCACTAGCAACATGTGCTCGGGTCTCGACAGCGTATGCGGATTTACCTTATATAGATATTGATAGCTCGCCTGTTTCCACTAGCAACATGTGCTCGGGTGTCGACAGCGTATGCGGATTTACCTTATATAGATATTGATAGCTCGCCTGTTTCCACTAGCAACACGTTCTCGGGTGTTGACAGCGTATGCGGATTTAACTTATATAGATATTGATAGCTCGCCTGTTTCTCCTAGCAACATGTGCTCGGGTGTCGACAGCGTATGCGAATTTAACTTATATAGATATTGATAGCTCGCCTGTTTCCACTAGCAACACGTGCTCGGGTGTCGACAGCGTATGCGGATTTAACTAATATAGATATTGATAGCTCGCCTGTTTCTCCTAGCAACATGTGCTCGGGTGTCGACAGCGTATGCGGATTTACCTTATATAGATATTGATAGCTCGCCTGTTTCCACTAGCAACACGTGCTCGGGTGTCGACAGCGTATGCGGATTTAACTTATATAGATATTGATAGCTCGCCTGTTTCTCCTAGCAACATGCGCTCGGGTGTCGACAGTGTATGCGGATTTAACTTATATAGATATTGATAGCTCGCCTGTTTCCACTAGCAACACATGCTCGGGTGTCGACAGCGTATGCGGATTTACCCTATATAGATATTGATAGCTCGCCTGTTTCCACTAGCAACATGTGCTCGGGTCTCGACAGCGTATGCGGATTTACCTTATATAGATATTGATAGCTCGCCTGTTTCCACTAGCAACATGTGCTCGGGTGTCGACAGCGTATGCGGATTTACCTTATATAGATATTGCTAGCTCGCCTGTTTCCACTAGCAACACGTGCTCGGGTGTCGACAGCGTATGCGGATTTAACTTATATAGATATTGATAGCTCATCTGTTTCCACTAGCAACATGCGCTCGGGTGTCGACAGTGTATGCGGATTTAACTTATATAGATATTGATAGCTCGCCTGTTTCCACTAGCAACACATGCTCGGGTGTCGACAGCGTATGCGGATTTACCCTATATAGATATTGATAGCTCGCCTGTTTCCACTAGCAACATGTGCTCGGGTCTCGACAGCGTATGCGGATTTACCTTATATAGATATTGATAGCTCGCCTGTTTCCACTAGCAACATGTGCTCGGGTGTCGACAGCGTATGCGGATTTACCTTATATAGATATTGCTAGCTCGCCTGTTTCCACTAGCAACACGTGCTCGGGTGTCGACAGCGTATGCGGATTTAACTTATATAGATATTGATAGCTCACCTGTTTCTCCTAGCAACATGTGCTCGGGTGTCGACAGCGTATGCGGATTTACCCTATATAGATATTGATAGCTCGCCTGTTTCCACTAGCAACATGTGCTCGGGTGTCGACAGCGTATGCGGATTTACCTTATATAGATATTGATAGGTCACCTGTTTCCACTAGCAACATCTGCTCGGGTGTCGACAGCGTATGCGGATTTACCTTATATAGATATTGATAGCTCGCCTGTTTCCACTAGCAACACGTGCTCGGGTGTCGACAGCGTATGCGGATTT
This sequence comes from Chaetoderma sp. LZ-2023a, assembly GCA_034401795.1. Taxonomy (NCBI): domain Eukaryota; kingdom Metazoa; phylum Mollusca; class Caudofoveata; order Chaetodermatida; family Chaetodermatidae; genus Chaetoderma; species Chaetoderma sp. LZ-2023a. The sequence goes on along the minus strand of CM067370.1, from coordinate 11,496,616 downwards.
AACTTATATAGATATTGATAGCTCGCCTGTTTCTCCTAGCAACATGTGCTCGGGTGTCGACAGCGTATGCGGATTTAACGTATATAGATATTGATAGCTCGCCTGTTTCCACTAGCAACATGCGCTCGGGTGTCGACAGTGTATGCGGATTTAACTTATATAGATATTGATAGCTCGCCTGTTTCTCCTAGCAACATGTGCTCGGGTGTCGACAGCGTATGCGAATTTAACTTATATAGATATTGATAGCTCGCCTGTTTCCACTAGCAACACGTGCTCGGGTGTCGACAGCGTATGCGGATTTAACTAATATAGATATTGATAGCTCGCCTGTTTCTCCTAGCAACATGTGCTCGGGTGTCGACAGCGTATGCGGATTTACCTTATATAGATATTGATAGCTCGCCTGTTTCCACTAGCAACACGTGCTCGGGTGTCGACAGCGTATGCGGATTTAACTTATATAGATATTGATAGCTCGCCTGTTTCTCCTAGCAACATGTGCTCGGGTGTCGACAGCGTATGCGGATTTAACGTATATAGATATTGATAGCTCGCCTGTTTCCACTAGCAACATGCGCTCGGGTGTCGACAGTGTATGCGGATTTACCTTATATAGATATTGATAGCTCGCCTGTTTCCACTAGCAACATCTGCTCGGGTGTCGACAGCGTATGCGGATTTACCTTATATAGATATTGATAGCTCGCCTGTTTCCACTAGCAACATCTGCTCGGGTGTCGACAGCGTATGCCGATTTACCTTATAGAGATATTGATAGCTCGCCTGTTTCCACTAGCAACACGTGCTCGGGTGTCGACAGCGTATGCGGATTTAACTTATATAGATATTGATAGCTCGCCTGTTTCTCCTAGCAACACGTGCTCGGGTGTCGACAGCGTATGCGGATTTACCTTATATAGATATTGATAACTCCCCTGTTTCCACTAGCAACACGTGCTCGGGTGTCGACAGCATATGCGGATTTAACTTATATAGATATTGATAGCTCGCCTGTTTCTCCTAGCAACATGTGCTCGGGTGTCGACAGCGTATGCGGATTTAACTTATATAGATATTGATAGCTCGCCTGTTTCCACTAGCAACATGTGCTCGGGTGTCGACAGCGTATGCGGATTTAACTTATATAGATATTGATAGCTCGCCTGTTTCCACTAGCAACATGTGCTCGGGTGTCGACAGCGTATGCGGATTTAACTTATATAGATATTGATAGCTCGCCTGTTTCCACTAGCAACATGTGCTCGGGTGTCGACAGCGTATGCGGATTTACCTTATATAGATATTGATAGCTCGCCTGTTTCCACTAGCAACACGTGCTCGGGTGTCGACAGCGTATGCGGATTTACCTTATATAGATATTGATAGCTCGCCTGTTTCCATTAGCAACACGTGCTCGGGTGTCGACAGCGTATGCCGATTTACCTTATATGGATATTGATAGCTCGCCTGTTTCCACTAGCAACACGTGCTCGGGTGTCGACAGCGTATGCGGATTTACCTTATATAGATATTGATAGCTCGCCTGTTTCCACTAGCAACACGTGCTCGGGTGTCGACAGCGTATGCGGATTTACCTTATATAGATATTGATAGCTCGCCTGTTTCCACTAGCAACACGTGCTCGGGTGTCGACAGCGTATGCAGGTTTACCTTATATGGATATTGATAGCTCGCCTGTTTCCACTAGCAACACGTGCTCGGGTGTCGACAGCGTATGCGGATTTACCTTATATAGATATTGATAGTTCGCCTGTTTCCACTAGCAACACGTGCTCGGGTGTCGACAGCGTATGGTGATTTACCTTATATGGATATTGATAGCTCGCCTGTTTCCACTAGCAACACGTGCTCGGGTGTCGACAGCGTGTGCGGATTTACCTTATATAGATATTGATAGCTCGCCTGTTTCCACTAGCAACACATTGCTCGGGTGTCGACAGCTTATGCGGATTTACCTTATATAGATATTGATAGCTCGCCTGTTTCCACTAGCAACATGTGCTCGGGTGTCGACAGCGTATGCGGATTTACCTTATATAGATATTGATAGCTCGCCTGTTTCCACTAGCAACACGTGCTCGGGTGTCGACAGCGTATGCGGATTTACCTTATATAGATATTGATAGCTCGCCTGTTTCCACTAGCAACACGTGATCGGGTGTCGACAGCGTATGCGGATTTACCTTATATGGATATTGATAGCTCGCCTGTTTCCACTAGCAACACGTGCTCGGGTGTCGACAGCGTATGCGGATTTACCGTATATGGATATTGATAGCTCGCCTGTTTCCACTAGCAACACGCGCTCGGGTGTCGACAGCGTATGCGGATTTACCTTATATGGATATTGATAGCTCGCCTGTTTCCACTAGCAACATGTGCTCGGGTGTCGACAGCGTATGCGGATTTACCTTATATGGATATTGATAGCTCGCCTGTTTCCCTTAGCAACACGTGCTCGGGTGTCGACAGCGTATGCGGATTTACCTTATATGGATATTGATAGCTCGCCTGTTTCCACTAGCAACATGTGCTCGGGTGTCGACAGCGTATGCGGATTTACCTTATCTAGATATTGATAGCTCGCCTGTTTCAACTAGCAACACGCGCTCGGGTGTCGACAGCGTATGCGGATTTACCTTATATAGATATTGATAGCTCGCCTGTTTCCCCTAGCAACATGTGCTCGGGTGTCGACAGCGTATGCGGATTTACCTTATATAGATATTGATAGCTCGCCTGTTTCCACTAGCAACACGCGCTCAGGTGTCGACAGCATATGCAGATTTACCTTATATAGATATTGATAGCTCGCCTGTTTCCACTAGCAACACGTGCTCGGGTGTCGACAGCGTATGCGGATTTACCTTATATAGATATTGATAGCTCGCCTGTTTCCCCTAGCAACATGTGCTCGGGTGTCGACAGCGTATGCGGATTTACCTTATATAGATATTGATAGCTCGCCTGTTTCCCCTAGCAACATGTGCTCGGGTGTCGACAGCGTATGCGGATTTACCTTATATAGATATTGATAGCTCGCCTGTTTCCCCTAGCAACACGTGCTCGGGTGTCGACAGCGTATTCGGATTTACCTTATATGGATATTGATAGCTCGCCTGTTTCCACTAGCAACACGTGCTCGGGTGTCGACAGCGTATGCGGATTTACCTTATATAGATATTGATAGCTCGCCTGTTTCCACTAGCAACACGTGCTCGGGTGTCGACAGCGTATGCGGATTAACCTTATATAGATATTGATAGCTCGCCTGTTTCCACTAGCAATACGCGCTCGGGTGTCGACAGCGTATGCGGATTTACCTTATATGGATATTGATAGCTCGCCTGTTTCCACTAGCAACACGTGCTCGGGTGTCGACAGCGTGTGCGGATTTACCTTATATAGATATTGATAGCTCGCCTGTTTCCACTAGCAACACGTGCTCGGGTGTCGACAGCATATGCGGATTTACCTTATATAGATATTGATAGCTCGCCTGTTTCCACTAGCAACACGTGCTCGGGTGTCGACAGCGTATGCGGATTTACCTTATATAGATATTGATAGCTCGCCTGTTTCCACTAGCAACACGTGCTCGGGTGTCGACAGCGTATGCGGATTTACCTTATATAGATATTGATAGCTCGCCTGTTTCCACTAGCAACACGTGATCGGGTGTCGACAGCGTATGCGGATTTACCTTATATGGATATTGATAGCTCGCCTGTTTCCACTAGCAACACGTGCTCGGGTGTCGACAGCGTATGCGGATTTACCGTATATGGATATTGATAGCTCGCCTGTTTCCACTAGCAACACGCGCTCGGGTGTCGACAGCGTATGCGGATTTACCTTATATAGATATTGATAGCTCGTCTGTTTCCCCTAGCAACACGTGCTCGGGTGTCGACAGCGTATGCGGATTTACCTTATATGGATATTGATAGCTCGCCTGTTTCCACTAGCAACATGTGCTCGGGTGTCGACAGCGTATGCGGATTTACCGTATCTAGATATTGATAGCTCGCCTGTTTCCACTAGCAACACGCGCTCAGGTGTCGACAGCGTATGCGGATTTACCTTATATAGATATTGATAGCTCGCCTGTTTCCCCTAGCAACATGTGCTCGGGTGTCGACAGCGTATGCGGATTTAACTTATATAGATATTGATAGCTCGCCTGTTTCCCCTAGCAACATGTGCTCGGGTGTCGACAGCGTATGCGGATTTACCTTATATAGATATTGATAGCTCGCCTGTTTCCCCTAGCAACATGTGCTCGGGTGTCGACAGCGTATGCGGGTTTACCTTATATAGATATTGATAGCTCGCCTGTTTCCCCTAGCAACACGTGCTCGGGTGTCGACAGCGTATTCGGATTTACCTTATATGGATATTGATAGCTCGCCTGTTTCCACTAGCAACACGTGCTCGGGTGTCGACAGCGTATGCGGATTTACCTTATATAGATATTGATAGCTCGCCTGTTTCCCCTAGCAACACGCGCTCGGGTGTCGACAGCGTATGCGGATTTAACTTATATAGATATTGATAGCTCGCCTGTTTCCCCTAGCAACACGCGCTCGGGTGTCGACAGCGTATGCGGATTTACCTTATATAGATATTGATAGCTCGCCTGTTTCCCCTAGCAACACGTGCTCGGGTGTCGACAGCGTATGCGGATTTACCGTATATAGATATTGATAGCTCGCCTGTTTCCACTAGCAACATGTGCTCGGGTGTCGACAGCGTATGCGGATTTACCGTATATAGATATTGATAGCTCGCCTGTTTCCACTAGCAACAATTTCTCGGGTGTCGACAGCGTATGCAGATTTACCTTATATAGATATTGATAGCTCGCCTGTTTCCACTAGCAACATGTGCTCGGGTGTCGACAGCGTATGCGGATTTACCTTATATAGATATTGATAGCTCGCCTGTTTCCCCTAGCAACATGTGCTCGGGTGTCGACAGCGTATGCGGATTTACCTTATATAGATATTGATAGCTCGCCTGTTTCCACTAGCAACATGTGCTCGGGTGTCGACAGCGTATGCGGATTTACCTTATATAGATATTGATAGCTCGCCTGTTTCCCCTAGCAACATGTGCTCGGGTGTCGACAGCGTATGCGGATTTACCTTATATAGATATTGATAGCTCGCCTGTTTCTCCTAGCAACATGTGCTCGGGTGTCGACAGCGTATGCGGATTTACCTTATATAGATATTGATAGCTCGCCTGTTTCCCCTAGCAACATGTGCTCGGGTGTCGACAGCGTATGCGGATTTAACTTATATAGATATTGATAGCTCGCCTGTTTCCACTAGCAACATGTGCTCGGGTGTCGACAGCGTATGCGGATTTACCTTATATAGATATTGATAGCTCGCCTGTTTCCACTAGCAACACGTGCTCGGGTGTCGACAGCGTATGCGGATTTACCTTATATAGATATTGATAGCTCGACTGTTTCCACTAGCAACACGTGCTCGGGTGTCGACAGCGTATGCCGATTTACCTTATATGGATATTGATAGCTCGCCTGTTTCCACTAGCAACACGTGCTCGGGTGTCGACAGCGTATGCGGATTTACCTTATATAGATATTGATAGCTCGCCTGTTTCCACTAGCAACACGTGCTCGGGTGTCGACAGCGTATGCGGATTTACCTTATATAGATATTGATAGCTCGCCTGTTTCCACTAGCAACACGTGCTCGGGTGTCGACAGCGTATGCAGGTTTACCTTATATGGATATTGATAGCTCGCCTGTTTCCACTAGCAACACGTGCTCGGGTGTCGACAGCGTATGCGGATTTACCTTATATAGATATTGATAGTTCGCCTGTTTCCACTAGCAACACGTGCTCGGGTGTCGACAGCGTATGGTGATTTACCTTATATGGATATTGATAGCTCGCCTGTTTCCACTAGCAACACGTGCTCGGGTGTCGACAGCGTGTGCGGATTTACCTTATATAGATATTGATAGCTCGCCTGTTTCCACTAGCAACACATTGCTCGGGTGTCGACAGCTTATGCGGATTTACCTTATATAGATATTGATAGCTCGCCTGTTTCCACTAGCAACATGTGCTCGGGTGTCGACAGCGTATGCGGATTTACCTTATATAGATATTGATAGCTCGCCTGTTTCCACTAGCAACACGTGCTCGGGTGTCGACAGCGTATGCGGATTTACCTTATATAGATATTGATAGCTCGCCTGTTTCCACTAGCAACACGTGATCGGGTGTCGACAGCGTATGCGGATTTACCTTATATGGATATTGATAGCTCGCCTGTTTCCACTAGCAACACGTGCTCGGGTGTCGACAGCGTATGCGGATTTACCGTATATGGATATTGATAGCTCGCCTGTTTCCACTAGCAACACGCGCTCGGGTGTCGACAGCGTATGCGGATTTACCTTATATGGATATTGATAGCTCGCCTGTTTCCACTAGCAACATGTGCTCGGGTGTCGACAGCGTATGCGGATTTACCTTATATGGATATTGATAGCTCGCCTGTTTCCCTTAGCAACACGTGCTCGGGTGTCGACAGCGTATGCGGATTTACCTTATATGGATATTGATAGCTCGCCTGTTTCCACTAGCAACATGTGCTCGGGTGTCGACAGCGTATGCGGATTTACCTTATCTAGATATTGATAGCTCGCCTGTTTCAACTAGCAACACGCGCTCGGGTGTCGACAGCGTATGCGGATTTACCTTATATAGATATTGATAGCTCGCCTGTTTCCCCTAGCAACATGTGCTCGGGTGTCGACAGCGTATGCGGATTTACCTTATATAGATATTGATAGCTCGCCTGTTTCCACTAGCAACACGCGCTCAGGTGTCGACAGCATATGCGGATTTACCTTATATAGATATTGATAGCTCGCCTGTTTCCACTAGCAACACGTGCTCGGGTGTCGACAGCGTATGCGGATTTACCTTATATAGATATTGATAGCTCGCCTGTTTCCCCTAGCAACATGTGCTCGGGTGTCGACAGCGTATGCGGATTTACCTTATATAGATATTGATAGCTCGCCTGTTTCCCCTAGCAACATGTGCTCGGGTGTCGACAGCGTATGCGGATTTACCTTATATAGATATTGATAGCTCGCCTGTTTCCCCTAGCAACACGTGCTCGGGTGTCGACAGCGTATTCGGATTTACCTTATATGGATATTGATAGCTCGCCTGTTTCCACTAGCAACACGTGCTCGGGTGTCGACAGCGTATGCGGATTTACCTTATATAGATATTGATAGCTCGCCTGTTTCCACTAGCAACACGTGCTCGGGTGTCGACAGCGTATGCGGATTAACCTTATATAGATATTGATAGCTCGCCTGTTTCCACTAGCAATACGCGCTCGGGTGTCGACAGCGTATGCGGATTTACCTTATATGGATATTGATAGCTCGCCTGTTTCCACTAGCAACACGTGCTCGGGTGTCGACAGCGTGTGCGGATTTACCTTATATAGATATTGATAGCTCGCCTGTTTCCACTAGCAACACGTGCTCGGGTGTCGACAGCATATGCGGATTTACCTTATATAGATATTGATAGCTCGCCTGTTTCCACTAGCAACACGTGCTCGGGTGTCGACAGCGTATGCGGATTTACCTTATATAGATATTGATAGCTCGCCTGTTTCCACTAGCAACACGTGCTCGGGTGTCGACAGCGTATGCGGATTTACCTTATATAGATATTGATAGCTCGCCTGTTTCCACTAGCAACACGTGATCGGGTGTCGACAGCGTATGCGGATTTACCTTATATGGATATTGATAGCTCGCCTGTTTCCACTAGCAACACGTGCTCGGGTGTCGACAGCGTATGCGGATTTACCGTATATGGATATTGATAGCTCGCCTGTTTCCACTAGCAACACGCGCTCGGGTGTCGACAGCGTATGCGGATTTACCTTATATAGATATTGATAGCTCGTCTGTTTCCCCTAGCAACACGTGCTCGGGTGTCGACAGCGTATGCGGATTTACCTTATATGGATATTGATAGCTCGCCTGTTTCCACTAGCAACATGTGCTCGGGTGTCGACAGCGTATGCGGATTTACCGTATCTAGATATTGATAGCTCGCCTGTTTCCACTAGCAACACGCGCTCAGGTGTCGACAGCGTATGCGGATTTACCTTATATAGATATTGATAGCTCGCCTGTTTCCCCTAGCAACATGTGCTCGGGTGTCGACAGCGTATGCGGATTTAACTTATATAGATATTGATAGCTCGCCTGTTTCCCCTAGCAACATGTGCTCGGGTGTCGACAGCGTATGCGGATTTACCTTATATAGATATTGATAGCTCGCCTGTTTCCCCTAGCAACATGTGCTCGGGTGTCGACAGCGTATGCGGGTTTACCTTATATAGATATTGATAGCTCGCCTGTTTCCCCTAGCAACACGTGCTCGGGTGTCGACAGCGTATTCGGATTTACCTTATATGGATATTGATAGCTCGCCTGTTTCCACTAGCAACACGTGCTCGGGTGTCGACAGCGTATGCGGATTTACCTTATATAGATATTGATAGCTCGCCTGTTTCCCCTAGCAACACGCGCTCGGGTGTCGACAGCGTATGCGGATTTAACTTATATAGATATTGATAGCTCGCCTGTTTCCCCTAGCAACACGCGCTCGGGTGTCGACAGCGTATGCGGATTTACCTTATATAGATATTGATAGCTCGCCTGTTTCCCCTAGCAACACGTGCTCGGGTGTCGACAGCGTATGCGGATTTACCGTATATAGATATTGATAGCTCGCCTGTTTCCACTAGCAACATGTGCTCGGGTGTCGACAGCGTATGCGGATTTACCGTATATAGATATTGATAGCTCGCCTGTTTCCACTAGCAACAATTGCTCGGGTGTCGACAGCGTATGCAGATTTACCTTATATAGATATTGATAGCTCGCCTGTTTCCACTAGCAACATGTGCTCGGGTGTCGACAGCGTATGCGGATTTACCTTATATAGATATTGATAGCTCGCCTGTTTCCCCTAGCAACATGTGCTCGGGTGTCGACAGCGTATGCGGATTTACCTTATATAGATATTGATAGCTCGCCTGTTTCCACTAGCAACATGTGCTCGGGTGTCGACAGCGTATGCGGATTTACCTTATATAGATATTGATAGCTCGCCTGTTTCCCCTAGCAACATGTGCTCGGGTGTCGACAGCGTATGCGGATTTACCTTATATAGATATTGATAGCTCGCCTGTTTCTCCTAGCAACATGTGCTCGGGTGTCGACAGCGTATGCGGATTTACCTTATATAGATATTGATAGCTCGCCTGTTTCCCCTAGCAACATGTGCTCGGGTGTCGACAGTGTATGCGGATTTACCTTATATAGATATTGATAGCTCGCCTGTTTCCCCTAGCAACATGTGCTCGGGTGTTCTCCGCTTAACCTTTAAACTATGGATGATGAAATCTGTTTTAACCTGATCCAGTTGATCGCAGCATTCAATTCATACTACCTCTGACGTAGGATCGGGGCTATTAGTTGGTGAAACAATTTTAATTGCCAGCCTATTGGCAAATCTTGTCCGCGGGCATTTTTATAAGGTGTATACTGCTTTACGTGATTGTTCGCGTATGTGCTATCTCCTTGCCGCCGCTAGCACAGGCGCTGAGGTGTGTGTGTGTGCGCGCGTGCGTGCGTGTGTGCGTGTGCGCGCGTGTGCGTGTGTGTGTGTGTGTGTGCGTGTGCGTTTCCCTGGGCGATCGTCTTGCGATACAATAGTATCTGCCACATAATCCCGGTGTTCTTGGTCTAGAGTTTCCATATTTTCGTTGATTAATTCATGTTGATTATATTTTTATAGTCGTCTATTAACGGACGATCTATTCCAGATTTACTGGGAAATCCCCTCAATATCCTTGCGCCAATCCAACATTTTCCATTAAAACATGCCTCAGTTATAACTTTATCACATTCCCTTAATACAATACCGAGGGATATCTAAAGAATGGCCAAAGTTCATTGAAGTGCATTACTGATTTCTTTAGATAGCGCGCGGCAAATTTGGGCGCGTATTTTTTGGGCGCCCGATATAATCCCCGAAATTATTGCGCACGTCTAAAGATAACTCCTTCCATTCCTGTTGGAAAAATTACGTTGTCAAAATGACCATTTATCATATTGCAGGAAACTTAATAATTGGTGAACTGTTATAGCCGAGATCAATTATAGACCCTCTCGGTTTGTCAGTGTGGATCTATAGATTGGGTGTGATTAAGTAGATGTCTGTTTCAGCTAAAATCGTATCGTATATTGACAACATTGACTTAACGACAATTAATTATCCAATTTCCGCTGCCGGAATGATATTGAACATTCCATTAGAATGCGATTATTAAATGTTAATGTTTCCTCTTCTGAATAATTCAAAGTGCAAATATGGAAAAGTGAGTAATAATGACAAAACTGACACGTCTGCGTTGTTCTCATACAGACAACTCTATCATTATAGGATAGAGAGAGTCACGAATCATGTATATACACACACACGCACTCACGTATGTGCGTGCGTGCGTGCGTGCGTGCGTGCGTGCGTGCCTGCCTGCGTGCGTGCGTGCGTGCGTGCGTGCGTGCGTGCGTGCGTGCGTGCGTGCGTGCGTGCGTGCGTGCGTGCGTGCGTGCGTGCGTGCGTGCGTGCGTGCGTGCGTGCGTGCGTGCGTGCGTGCGTGCGTGCGTGCGTGCGTGCGTGCGTGCGTGCGTGCGTGCGTGCGTGCGTGCGTGCGTGCGTGCGTGTGAACGAGCGTGCGTGCGTGCGTGCGTGCGTGCGTGTGTGTGTATGTGCGTGTGTGCGTGCGTGCGTGCGTGCGTGCGAATGCGTGCGTGCGTGCGTGCGTGCGTGCGCGCGCGCGCGTGAGTGTGTGTGTGCGTGCGTGTGTGCGTGCGTGCGTGAGAGTCTGTGTGCGTGCGTGTGTGTGGGCCTAATTACTAAGCTTGATATCCATCCATTAGACGTCGATAATACTATTTCAATAAGAGACCTACTATTATGGACTCCCCGTATTGTTTGAAGCTCATATTGTTTAAATCAATAACAATTAATTTAAATACCCTTCTTCCTGTTTTGAAGACGCTAGGCGAAGTCTTAGAGCGCATGGACCGCGCAATATATGTCAATCGTATCCGGGTTGGACTTTAATACCAGAGACAGGACACCTTTAGCTTCCACGTTAAGAGCACATCTTTCTCTGTATCCAGTAATCCTGGACATGACTGTAAATCACGAAACCTCGTGAGAACTTGGACATGCTGCAAAACTACACATCCCATCCCCTGTACAGTTCATCCACGCATAATCCTGTCATAATACTTGTCCCAGGGGAATACCATTCTACCAGGTCAGTCATATTTAAAATTAGAGCAACTTATAATAACGACATGATGAAGATGATATTAGTGAAAATTCTTATCCGAAATGACGTCACAAAGTTAGGTTCAGGCTCACCAGATATAGGAGTAAATGTTAAGGTCACAATGCTAGTCGAGCGTAGCTAGCTAATCCTCGAGTCCCATTATGCCCCATATTTACAATCAGAAGACGCGTACCGACTGGCTTATGGTTAGAATCAAGGTCTGCACCTCAATAGGAACGAGCATCCCGTAGTACATGCCTTGGTTCTGTTTTGCATAGACCTAGTATAAAGTCTATTCGTTTGAAAATGCATGTATGCAAATCAATAATTAGACTTCTCTGCATAGTACAGATCAGAAATAACTTCAAATGTTCCCGAAACAAAACAATTTTAAACACGGTGCAAGAAATCTTGTGTTGAATATTTTTAACATAATTGGATTGCAAGGCATTGCTGCTTTTGGCAGGATTGTCTTACAATGCAATTTTGTTTAATTAAAAATATTTAACAATACATTTTATATTGCTTTGGAAATATTTTAAGTTCTTTCTGGGATGTCACGTATTGTAGCACTTCCAGTCCGTAACGTGAGTGCTAATGAAATACTCTGAGATCTTATCTCATATAACTCGAATAGTAATGTTTATGATAATTGAAAGTGACATTTATTTACGTTTCAATAGGTATAGTTTATTGCAAGACAAGATAAAGGATTCGCTACACGTGCTCAGTTCAAGTAAGAGCAGATACTCATTCGCAGAGAAAAGGTTGCGAGGCGTACCTTGTTTCTACGATAAATATCCCGGGTGCTCTTAAATGTAATGATGCTTGTAATATATCGGTACTGAACTATAGTAAATAACAAACCTGTCAGATCTGAACATTACGTTCTATTTAAACACTCTTGTCAATTGATCATTTCCCAGCAATGGCTGTAGTTGTTGGTCAAAATAAACAAGCGTGATAACTGATACTTGCTGCTAGATGTTAAGCAACATACTTTAGAAATAACATCTTCCAGGTCGAACGACAGCCATCCGATTCACATGAGGTAACTGGCTAGGGAATGAAAATATGAATGAATGAACGAATGAAAGAAAGAAAGAAACGGTGTGTTGGAGGGCGGGCTGGTGGGTTGGCACATAAACGAACAGCCAACAAATGAATGAATAGATAAGTTTTATTAGATTGATCGTATTTCCTTTGGCTTGGATCGGTTCGGCTGGGCGCAGCTCGGCTTTGCTCAGCTCGGCCCGGTTCGTCTCAGTTCGACTCCACTCGACTCAGTTCAAATCAGATCGAACAAATGAATGAAGGAATAGATAGATGAGTTTTATTGGATTGATCAAATTTGTTTTGGCTTGGGTTGGGTTGGAGTACATTTTATGTTTGTACTGGCTGGACTCGGCTTAGCTGGACTCGGCTTAGCTGGACTCGGCTTAGCTGGACTCGGCTTAGCTGGACTCGGCTTAGCTGGACTCGGCTTAGCTGGACTCGGCTTGGCTGGACTTGACTTAGCTCAGCTTGCCTCGGCTTGGCTCGCCTCGGCGTGGCATGGCACGGCATGGCATAATCATTCTCGTGACGACTTTGGCTCGGCTTGACTCGGCCTGGATGAATGAATGAGTGAGTGAGTGAGTGGGTGGGTGGGTGGGTGGGTGGGTGGGTGGGTGGGTGCGTGCGTGCGTGCGTGCGTGCGTGCGTGCGTGCGTGCGTGCGTGCGTGCGTGCGTGCGTGCGTGCGTGCGTGCGTGCGTGCGTGAGTGAGTGAGTGAGTGAGTGCGTGCGTGCGTGCGTGCGTGAGTGAGTGAGTGAGTGAGAGAGTGAGTGAATGAATGAATGAATGAATGAATGAATGAGTGAATGAATGAATGAATGAATGAATGAATGAATGAATGAATGAGTGAGTGTTATCATGTTTGTTTTGTTTGGGTTGGATTGGTTTAAAATAGATTATAATAGTTATTGGTTTTGTTGGTTCTGGGTTGAATATGATTTGATTGTATTCAATTAGTTGATTTGTATTGATTGTCCACAACAAGGCTTGTGAACTAGCCATCAGTTAGCATGTACCGAGAAATAACGCGACTGTTGCGTCAACTGTGGTTCCACTAACCTAGTTTACCATAGCGGTATTTGATCTGTCACTCTGTCAAGTATCTGACATCATAATAAAATACGTTACATATCAGCTGACGTCACAACCAAAATGACGCTGCCCTGTCACAAGAAATCGAACATTCTGTTACTAAATTGTATGAATTGTATGTCTTTGATGAATTTACAATTTAATAAACATTCTGTTGAATATTTTGAAGCTAATTTGACAGGAACATTTGCTCATTGCCATAGGCATCAACAGCTCCAAGCCCTTGAAATTTAGATTCTGGGAGATCAGGTTCCAGAGCTTCAAATCCGTTCCAACACACGTAATCAGTGGATGGAGATTCCCTGGAGATGGACGGCGCATAGCTGGATATGGATCCTTCCATTGATTTCAAGATCTGCATAGAGCAGCTTGTCGTGCGCAAATGTACGTTAAAGCGTGATACAAAGAAACCATCTGTCAGCATTTAAGCGCTGGTGGTATCATACGATAGGATATCGCATGAATTGGAACAATGGAAGAATGACCAATACTGTAATCTTGTTGCATTCCGATTTTCATTTTGACCACAACTTAACATGTACCAGGGTAGTAAACAATGACTTGGGCAATACCTTCCAAAACCCATTAATTACGTTGATTAAAATAGCATTGTTACCATTTAAAAATAACAAAAATATACATAGTAGGGCCTATTTAGATAATGGAAATTAATTAATATAGTTTTGAATCAAAATAAAATCGGTGATTGCTAATAACAGACCACCCCTCTCGTCTGTTTCATTATTAGAAAGGATTGTGGAATATGATATCTTAGTTACGATTGAGGCTTTCAACCCCGAATTCCCAGTATCTCTATTTCAAAATAACTATACAGTTAAGTTGTTGAATATTTATTGAGACTAATTTAACAGGAATCTATTGCATTAACAACATTCATTCAAATTCAGTGTGGTTGGAGCGTAGCTAAAGATAGGCAAGTTATAGCTAAAATTGGATGCCTTCGTTGAACATTAATTTATGGTGGCAGTGAATCAGATTTACATGTACTATACATGCATGTTAGCCACAAACAGCGAGAAGGATTCATTATAGATAAGACATCGCCAAGTGATTCTCATTCTGTACATAACACAAGATGTAGCACAGTAATTCATAGTGGATAATTTTTTGGTGACCCGATGAATTAATTTGGCTGAAATAACACTGTTCTTCGATTGAATAATATATCGTAGTAGGACCTATCTCTTGTGAACGCCTTTATATCCTAACCGGTTTACAACAACTGCTTGAAGAATAAGATTGTACCACCCGCCCCACATGCCATAGCGGCAAATCTTTCTCCTTGGATCAATGATTGATTTACGACTATTAGCACAGGTATTCTGATGTAATTAAAAGATAGCATGCATAGTTAGTATTTAGATAGCAGAAACTAATTTTTGCAATCGAAAATCAAACCATCATTATCGAGCGGGATAAACCAACCGGAAATTATCGCCTGTCGTAATGTCGTGATAAGGTTTTGATAGCTAGGTTAATGATATTGATGTGAGTAACGCACGCAGACGTACCCCCCAGACGCACACGCAGATGCAGACGCACGCGCACGCACGCACGCGCGCACATACGCACGCACGCACAAATACCACAGAACCTGTATTATACCAGTGTTATCTGTGTGCATGAAGACATTGATTTCAAAGAACCAACATGCGATATTTATGCGGTGAGTGAATTGGTAAATGCAATCACTTCCGGCATGCTACTTGCTTGAGAAATGGGCTGGAACGAAAAATGGTGTGGATTCTGATGCATGCGTTCTTACATGACAATAGTTGTTACTTTATCCAGAAAACGATTTATATCTGCCGTCTCATTTACTATGTAGATATTTGTATTTTACAGAGCTAGCAGTCATCATTTAGATTTTTCCTGCGATGTGCGTGGTGTAGCTTTATGTTGGGAGGGCTAGTTCAGTCCAGAGACGACAACATTATCCAGCCATGTGACTGATTGAGCACAGGTGATTTTGACATTCATTCATAAAAATTACACAATATCACAAAGTAATATCCGCAAAATTGCGCATAATTTATTTTCCCTGCGAAACAGCGCTGCATTTGTGTGTGCATAGTTAATATTTGTGGAATAATTTGCATCTTCTTGGGTATTTATTGGCCAATAGAATCATAAATTTTTAATGCGTGTATATTAATCTAAAATAGTTACACGCATTCATATCTCACATTTGATCAATTGACATTTATTGCTGGATGAAGTAATTGTTACATTTGTTTATCTTCTGAAGCACTTTCCAAAACAGATAATATCTCTGGCAGGCTCTGTTACTTCACATCTTGCCATTTGTTATCGGGCTATTCAATAACGTGTAGTAATCATTGACAAACATAAATATCAAAGGTTGGAGATTGTTTGCCAGTTGCTGTCCGGATGTTCAGTGATACATGAAAAATGTGCGTTTCCTGCCTTTGATTTAAAGCCCACGTAACGTAATTTCTGGAAATGCGTGATAGTGACGTGAGTGTACTAATGGTGGCCATTATTGATTAGCAATATTTTTCTGGTATAGCCCGCATGTTCCTTTATTCTATTCTGGATATGTGAACATTATTTATAGGGCTAAGCAACTACACTTTAGGGTGATGTTGATTCAGCCATCCCCACGTGGGAGGGGAATGGTAGTCACAAGAGGAGATAGTAGATCTTTACAGCAAGCAGTATCAACGCCATATTACGTAGGTCCGTATGGCCCTATAGGCCATGGTTAAGCAGAATTGTGAAATTTAAGCGTTTTCATCTCAAGATAACATGCAACAGATACTTTGTTAGAAATGGTGATTTCAAGATTTCTTGAATTTCTCCAATAGAAGGATCCATTTCTGTCCATGCCCCGCCCACTTTTATGTGTGTTGAATCAATTTATACACTTTGAATCCTGAATTCCTAGAATCCAAATATCAAGACACAATACCGAGAAGCGGTTGAATATTTGGAAACTAGCTTTAGAAGGCGCTGTTGATGACTACGGTTGCGAGTGTCCGCATACCAGAGACATGGTATTCAATGCATAATCAATAATTGGAAAGGTGAAGATTTGGACAATGGGCCTACATGCACAAAGGTTAGCACCGTGTGTAGAATAGGACTCAA
The DNA here is from genome assembly GCA_034401795.1 of Chaetoderma sp. LZ-2023a. Lineage (NCBI taxonomy): Eukaryota > Metazoa > Mollusca > Caudofoveata > Chaetodermatida > Chaetodermatidae > Chaetoderma > Chaetoderma sp. LZ-2023a. The sequence continues at coordinate 11,479,878 of CM067370.1, read as the reverse complement.
ATATGAAATAGAATTACTGGTGGCCTACTAAACAGACTAATTAATTAACTAGTCACCAATCAACCTAGGCAGTTATCTATAAAATCCGCACCGAGATGACACAGACGCACGAATAGACCGCGTGGTATTAATTATATTGGATATATGAGCTGATAAATGAAATCACTTCCGGTGTATTACTTTCTGGATAGAATAGCCAGCAGCGTCGGATTTAGAAATGATCTTTAAGGTGTAGTCTAAATAGGGAGTGGTCTGTGAGAGGCTCCTCATCCACCCAACAACGTACTACCAATCTGATGAGCCTTGAGTGCCTTCCCAGGAGAACCGGACAACGCTATGTTATGAGAAACCATCTCCTGTATACAGAGTAACAAAAATCATTTATTTTCCTTTAAAAAATGTATTAATATCAGTGGCGGACCCAAGAGATTCTGAGGACGGTGATCCTCTTGGTGTATCTAGGTGTCCTTCACCAGCAGAATGATCAATCTGGATGCTCTCAGAAGACTTCTCCTGCATTTTAGGTGCTGTGCTAAACACCATATACCCAGGTATGCAAGTAGCAGAACAGAACTTTGTACCCATAGGCAGATGGCCTTTTCTAATGTGATTACAAGATCATTTTGGAGCTCGAGAGTGGCAGGATATGAACATATTTCACAGATCTGTAGTCTGTTGGCATTCCTCTCGCATCATCAGGTTAAGCACTTATTTAGGAAACATCACCACTCAGAATATCCACGAATATAAACGTCAATTCCCGCATGTTACAGGATTTATTTTCCTGACAAATATCCATGTTGCAAGTTAGGAAGATGGTTAGATTATGCAATGTGTTGTCACCATGCAAATACTTCAATTAAGCCGTTTTATCCAGGTGTAGCATCGATATTAACGTCGTGTAATATACAAAAATTAAACAACAGGATTAAGAGAAACGCGTATTTTTATGGAGCCAAATAGTGTCTCGTCGAACCTCTCTAAGATTACAAAACATGTGTCAGAAACGTACAGTAACCGTCATGTCTGTATTCATGCCGCTATCTATGGAAAAACTAAATTTATGGAGAAACAAATCATTTTCGTGAATATTATGAGTCATACAAGTTCATTGCGTAGCGTGCAGGTGTGTGTGTTATTACACATTACAATGTGTTTGCGTAATATAATGAGGAATTTTGCTTATATAGTCCCTATCGTCTTATATTTTCCACGCCGGATGCTCGAATTCATTGTTTGCGCAGTGAATACGAGGGTGAGAGATACTGAATCATATATGCATAATTTAAACCAATCAAATAAAAGCATTATGTCATGTGACATCACTGAGGCGCAATAATCTAGCATATCTGTTAGCACTTTGATGGACTATTAAGATTCTTGTCTCTGCACATCGGCATAACCTTTCTGTTATTCCTGAAATAAAGGCCATATATATTTAATATGGGGGTAGGGTGGGGGGGGGGGTGGCCAACACAAGTAGATGATTCTGTCTGTCGTTTGGCGGTATTGAAATTGTCTTAGTTGATTCCCTTAAGTTTGAATTCTAGACTTTTAGCGAGGTTCCGGTGTGTATGGATGTAATCTTCTCTTTCTGATAAATATCACTATATTTCTAAGTAAATTGGTGCATGTTTGAAATCAACGTTACTGTACAGCAACATCTTACAGCAACAGAGAAAGAAAATAAACAGAAATGGGAAAGAGAGTAGTCTAATGGAAGTTTGAGGTGCAAATATTGCACAACATAAAAATACAATAAGCTCGCCAGTTGAGGGCCACATAGACCATTGTGGCAGCAATGACCTTTTGTTTTCATTAGGCACCATGTTGTTTTAATGGTTTTCCGTTCTTGCTTTTAATAATTAATAAAATAGACGCTTGTTGATATACGTGTATTAATATTGTTTTATTTGCTGTTGCCGTGGTATCTAAAATTGGTGACGTAAACGTCCTATTTGCTAATGACACGTGATGTGCTAATAGTGTATTTATCATCATTATAAATGCCATAAGCGACCCGGATGCTGATAAAATGCCATCATCTACGCGGCTATGATGCGGAGATACGACTATATTACAGCGATGTTGTTATATATTTTAAGGAAATGTACTCCTACCACAAATTATTATATATACTTTTATTATAGTCTACACGTTATTATCATTCTAATCTCTCTTTTTGATATTATCTATTAGATACATCAATCCAGATATTACCTGCATAAGCGGGGAGAATTGTCTAGGTAAATGTATATTGAAAGCCATGTTGTCTAATTATGCTTCCATTATTGAAAGATTCTATGCTACCATTCCCATACAATAGCGAAGCTATTCCCATACAATAGCGAAGCTATTGGTTTGATTGGCCAATATCGACTCCCTATCTTCTAGGACCAATGGACGAATCCAGTTTTAGCTATGCCCCCTCCCACCTTTAGCTAAGCTTTATACACCATACGATTGATCCCTGAACTTCATGACTATCAATTTCCAGAAAAATATGTAGATAAGCTATTGAATATTTTGAAACTAATTTGTTCGGGTTCTGTTGTTGTCTATGGCAGCAACAGCGCCCACTCAAATTAGTTCCAAAATAATCAACATCATGTTTAATAAGTAGTAAAGACATACAATTCGTTCAACAACGCTTAGTTCGTCATCAATTAAGCTACGCCAATAATTACGTAATTAATTATAACTTCAGCCTACGCTTCAAGTAGTTGATTATGACGTCATATGATTGACTGAGAAACTAGACTTCTCCATTCAGGCCATATCTATGATGTTTTTGCCAGTCTTGCACCATTGCGGCCGGCTAAATTCCCCAGTGGTTACACTAGTCCCCAGTGGTTACACTAGTCACCAGTGGTTACACTAGTCCCCAGTGGTTACACTTGTCCCTAGTGGTTACACTAGTCTCCAGTGGTTACACTAGTCCCCAGTGGTTACACTAGTCCCCAGTGGTTACACTCGTCCCCAGTGGTTACACTAGTCTCCAGTGGTTACACTAGTCCCCTGTGATTACACTAGTCCCCAGTGGTTAAACTAGTCCCCAGTGGTTACACTAGTCCCAAGTGGTTACACTAGTCCCCAGTGGTTACACTAGTCCCCAGTGGTTACACTAGTCCCCAGTGGTTACACTAGTCCCCAGTGGTTACACTAGTCCGCAGTGGTAACATTAGTCCCCAGTGGTTACCCTAGTCCTAGTGGTTACACTAGTCCCCAGTGGTTGCACTAGTCCCCAGTGGTTACACTAGTCCCCAGTGGTTACACTAGTCCCCAGTGATTACACTAGTCTCCAGTGGTTACACTAGTCCCCAATGGTTACACTAGTCCCCAATGGTTACACTAGTCTCCAGTGGTTACACTAGTCCCCAGTGGTTACACTAGTCCCCAGTGGTTACACTAGGCCCCAGTGGTTACACTAGTCTCCAGTGGTTACATTAGTCCCCAGTGGTTACCCTAGTCCTAGTGGTTACACAAGTCCCCAGTGGTTACACTAGGCCCCAGTGGTTACACTAGGCCCCAGTGGTTACACTAGTCCCCAGTGGTTACACTAGTCCCTAGTGATTACACTAGTCTCCAGTGGTTACACTAGTCCCCAGTGGTTACACTAGTCCCCAGTGGTTACACTAGTCAACAGTGGTTACACTAGTCCCCAGTGGTTACACTATTCCTGGGTGGTCAGAGTGGCGATTTCACCACTTAGGCGCGAATCGGGTTTTTCGTTTAATTAGTAGTGAGATATAACTACTACATTAATCCAACTCCCTCCTTTACAAGGCACTTCTCAACTGCTCTATAATACCCTGACCTGTCTTGTCGTGATCTGCTCTGCCAGCCCACCCTCACGGCCACCTGTCAGTCCACCTGCCTGCATGCATGCGTGCATGGCTGGCTGGCTGGCTGGCTGGCTGGCTGGCTGGCTGGCTGGCTGGCTGGCTGGCTGGCTGGCTGGCTGGCTGGCTGGCTGGCTGGCCGGCCGGCCGCCCGCCCGCCCGCCCGCCCGCCCGCCCGCCCGCCCGCCCGCCCGCCCGCCCGCCCGCCCGCCCGCCCGCCCGCCCGCCCGCCCGCCCGCCCGCCCGCCCGCCCGCCCGCCCGCCCGCCCGTCCGTCCGTCCGTCCGTCCGTCCGTCCGTCCGTCTGTCTGTCTGTCTGTCTGTCTCGTTGTCCGATCTATTCGTTTCTGCTTAGTTCCTCATTCCCTAGTTCTATGACTTAGCTAGTTCTTTTTAGCCGAGTCAAATTGGGAGTATAAACTTGACCTAATGGAACTTAACAGCTGATGTTGATCTGGACAGTTGCTAAGCTGTCAGCTCATGTTGTCTCAGATGGGCGCTCAAGTCTCACGATCAATTTTAAGTTTTCTATCCAATCTTAGATCACCAAGATTTAGAGAAAAATAAGAATATCTGGTCGAATACACTCGAATTATCCAGACAAAATACCCATTCCGGTGTGTATACTGATGCACTGATAACGAAGCGATGAGCTGATTAGATTACATACTTTTATTTTTATATTAACGGGTCATCTTGACAATATCAAGTTGACATCTGTATTTTTAAATCTGGGGAATCCATAGTCAGAGATTATGACACACATTGGTTCATGCAAGTCCAGGCAAAGATCTAAAATACTTGGCAGACAGACTGACCAGACAACCAACAGAATGACTGACCGACCGACTGACTGACCGACCGACCGACCGACCGACCGACCGACCGACCGACCGACCTACCGACCGACCGACCGACCGACCGACCGACCGACCGACCGACCGACCGACCGACCGACCGACCGACCGACCGACCGACCGACCGACCGACCGACCGACCTACCGACCGACTTACCGACCGACCGCCCGGCCGACCGACCGACTGACTGATTGACTGACCAGCTGACCGATCAATCGAATGACAAACTGACAAACCGACATACCATAGTCGCTAGTTGCAACTAAAACTCCTTCCAATGACATTAGCACAAAGTAGCAATGTCCTTCATATGCTGAAATAACAAGTGCGAGCGCACCATAATTGCAACATTTGTGCCTTTTCTAAAAATATCAAAAACTTGACAGCACGAGTAACAGTCAGACATAGCGACAAACCAACTTACCCTTGTTGCGATTCGCACCTGAATCTAAAGGAATCCATGTGGAATCACGAGGAAAGGAGTCCTTGTTCATAGTAACTCTAGAAACTTGATGGAGCTGTTACAGCGATCACGAAAAATCAAGGTCAATTCCTGACCCACAGTTACCTAACCTAGCACAAAGCTTCGCTATGAAACGCAGCAGTCCGCCAGCTTTCGTATGTACAGCCTCATACATATATAAGTAGACAAGACTCAAGAGAGCGTTATCTCACTAGTCGCCACATAGAGACCAAACGGCAGGACAAACTCAGAAGGATTGGGACCTGGCTGGACATGTTAAGGGATTAGACATTTAGACGGCCCGTGGAGAATAAGTGGAGAGTATATACTCAATCCGATTATTAAATTGTATTTCCACTTTATTCACAACATTATTCTCTTGGAAAATATCAAGTGAAGTAAGTGTTGCGTCCAAGGCCCACATTTCATGTACGCGTTTCTTCTCGCTGAAACGCTCACGAAAAAAATCGATTAGATACATTTTATATATAGTCATATCCACGTAAGCGTCTCCGCGCGCTGACTACACGCGCGCTAAAATAAAAGTCGATCGGAGAGCGAAATTTCAGTGCGCTTGTTTTTCAGCCGCGCGTGTTGGTTTTGTGCGCACGCGTGTTCAGTGTTATTACGAGAATTCCGCGTGCTTATAGGCTCGGAATCTCGCCAGCATGGAAATGCACACGCACGCTCGCCGAAACGCGCGCGGGAACACGCGAGCAGAAACGTATACATGGAAAGCGGGCCTAATGTTTAACTCAGAAACCATTGCCCACATTGCCTTGTGATATGTTGGCGTGTGTGTGTGCTACGTTATCACTCCAAATTCGCCACTGGAATATAACCATTTGAACCAGAAAGACCAAATACGATGAATCGTTTTCAAAAATAATTAATTATTATGTTGAAGATTTTGAAACTAATTTGACTGGAATGGCAGCAACAGGTTCATGGCGAATTTGTTTCAAGATATTGAACATCTTACCAGTATGGTTGCATCGAAATTTAGATTGTGGGACTCTAAGGTTCAATGGCAAGACATCACTCACATTTAGACATACTTACTCATGTGCATGATCATCGTCCTATTGCACGACCCCACCATCCCGCTCCGCTCCCATATCGAGTATCCACAAACAGCGGAGCGATGTGACTGGGCGTGTGTTAGTATATGATATGCGACGGATGAAAATACTTTAATTTTAATATTTCTTTTCTTTAACATATTCTTGCTATAACGTGTGTATTTCTACATTAATCAGGATCGGCATGGGCTGACATTTTCCATGTAGAATTGTGCCACACGTTGATCTTATCTCCTTAACTTTAGGGCACTGTCTCATCTTCTATAACCCGCCCGCTCATCTCACCTGTGCAACTATCAGGTTGCCATAAAATGCGATTCACCTAGGACAATGATCATACTATTTACACTGCGCCTTTATTATCAGTTTTTCCAGTGGACATGATGCTGAAATCTAAACTATGTTTCCTATGTTTACATGAACAGGCATGGCAACATAGTAATAACAACATTAATCCGAGTTTGTAAGAGACGGCTGTTTGTCAATTTTACTGCCGATGACAATCAGCGATGCTGTCGAAGACGATGATCCTAATGATGCTGACAAAACCGTAATGACAACGATGATAATATTACGTTTCACTAAGCAAACGAGACACCTTTCATTATTGTTAATAATGCTTCAGTGTTTTATTCACTATTTCTATTTGATTGTACATTACTAGCAGCAGTATAGTATAGTCAATATTTCTATTTGATTGTACATTACTAGCAGCAGTATAGTATAGTCAATATTTCTATTTGATTGTACATTACTAGCAGCAGTATAGTATAGTCAATATTTCTATTTGATTGTACATTACTAGCAGCAGTATAGTATAGTCAATATTTCTATTTGATTGTACATTACTAGCAGCAGTATAGTATAGTCAATATTTCTATTTGATTGTACATTACTAGCAGCAGTATAATATATACACTACTTCCATTTGATTGTACATTACTAGCAGCAGTATAGTATATTCATTATTTCTATTTGATTGTACATTACTAGCAGCAGTATAGTATATTCATTATTTCTATTTGATTGTACATTACTAGCAGCAGTATAGTATATTCATTATTTCTATTTGATTGTACATTACTAGCAGCAGTATAGTGTATTCATTATTTCTATTTGATTGTACATTACTAGCAGCAGTATAGTGTATTCATTATTTCTATTTGATTGTACATTACTAGCAGTATTATAGTATATTCATTATTTCTATTTGATTGTACATTACTAGCAGCAGTATAGTATATTCACTATTTCTAATTTGATTGTACATTACTAGCAGCAGTATAGTATATTCAATATTGCCAGCATTAAATAGTCATTGTTAAATTTAGTAAAACGTTCTTATCGGGTTGCTCGCATCATTGATACACTCGCAAGGTGAACACAGAATGAAATCATCATATGTTGAGATTTATTTCATTTCATTACACTGAGGTGCACAATTTAAGCCTTGTCACAATCCTTAAGTGGAAAAGTCAAGCCAGATAAAAAGTTTTCAAAAATTTAATAACAATTCATAAAATGACATCACAAATAACATACTATATAGGCCATGCGCACACAGCAAATCATTCGCTTACACATTCTTCCGTATTCATGCACCATTCAGACACAACCCACACATAATCCATGCATAACACACACACAGTTCACACAGCTTACACACGATTCACATACAAATCACACAATATGTTCACACACTGCCTTTACATACAATACAACCCGTCACGCGATTTTATAAGCAAACGTACGCTAGCACACCACCAGCAACTACACCTTAGAATCTACACAGCAGTACTAACGGACGTACGCACAATATATAATATATAACCGTAGGTATTAGATAGACAACATAATTATATATAAATTAAAACTAGATTGACAATACTATACACAATATAAACTACTAATACAATACAAATAATTATGGAAATGTTCACGGACTGGGGGGGGGGGGGGGGGTGAATTGACTGTTACGTTTAACTGTTAATGGATGTTGATGACGATTACGACACTAATATCATTGCACAAGAACGGAAGTTGACGATGATGAAGACGATGACGGCAATGATAGTACTGACACGATGATGACGAATGTTTGTTCAACTTAAAGACGGTGAAGACGATAACGGCAATGATATTACTGGCACGACAGTGACGAATGGTTCTTGAAATTAAAGACGACGACAATGACGGTAATGACACGATACTGACGAATGTTTCTAGTAATTGACGACGATGAAGACGATAATGGCAATGATATCAATGACACAATAATGACGAATGTTTCGTGAAATTGAAGACGACGACAATGACGGTAATGACACGATACTGACGAATTTTTCTGCGCAACTCGCAGGTGATAATATTTGGCACATATGTTAACGGTAATGACCACGACGATGATGATGACGAAACAACGACATGATTACTGAGAAGGTGACGATAATGGCGACGACGATGTTGACACGACAATACAGGTCTGCGCAATTCGCAGGTGTTAATCGTTGACAGTGAAGATGACAATGACGACGACGACGACGATGATGATGACGAAACAATGACAAGATTACTGAGAAGGTGACGATATTGGCGACGACGATGTTAACACGACAATACAGGTCTGCGCAACTCGCAGGTGTTAATCATTGACAGAGAAGATGACAATGACGACGACGACGGCGATGATGAGACGATAGACAAGTCTGCACAACTCGCAGGTGATTTTACCACACACACGTTATACAGGGTCGGCTTTACTCACACGCCAACCAATACACAAGATTTCCGACCAGGAAATCACAGCCTGTCCGGACCCAGACTGGACACTACAATACAAATATAACCCTGTTAAAGTATATGTTTACGATAGGGTAAATCACACTTACTAACACATGACACAACACTAACGAGACATAGGGCTGATAGTGAACAACGCTCGTTAACATGCATTTATAATCTTACTGATTAACCCTTTTCCACTGACAGACAGACTCTGAAACCATACTACGAGTAAACGATAAAATGGTGTTCATTTTGAAGCTAACGAGACTGGAACTCATTGCTCATGTATTGTGCAATAGTTTCCCGTATCATTATTTTCAGAATAGACACACAATATACTAAGTACTAGGAATTTTGCATAAGGATAGGCATACAGCAGGATAAGGGTTAAATACACAATATATTTGAACAGAACGACATGGTATAGGTATGTTTTTAAAGCCACAACTTACTATACTGACTAGCTACATATTACCAGATCGCAAATTTAAGAGGAGAACTTATTGGACACGTTTTGGCTAAAATAACAATTTTGAAAACACATACTTGTATAAAATTATCAATACTCACATAATCCAATTGAATAAGAAATATATAATGATTACAATCCGGTATTTTAATACATGACTTCAAAACACATAAATTACTATATGTGAAAAGTTATACATACACCGTTCAAAATTCGCTCAGGTAGCAAACACTTGAACACCGTACACCTGGCAGACTTTCAAACGACTGTCCCAAGCACTAGGAATGAAGGAAATTTCAATTTCCCTTTCTCCGAGATACAACAATACTCACCATTCTATTACTTTTGATATGCAGCTGGCCCTGACAGCTGACTCTAGGACTATAGACTTAGAAAGCTTTACCGACTCCATGGAACCGGGTACTCGGCTCCCAACTGCCGAGTATCAGTCTACCATGAAGCTCATATTGTTTGTATAGCCACCAAACAAGAGAAACTCATGGCTTGCCTCCGTGGGGCTGGGAGGCTGGGTCCGTAATAGAATGGTGAGTATTGTTAGATCTCGGAGAAAGGGAAATTGAAATTTCCTTCGATCAATACTCACCATTCTATTACTTCTGATATACACCAGATTTGGTCAGTAACCTGGTGGGAAGGGGCAAGCCATAACTGCTATTTTTGCCCCTTGGAGAAAGAGCTAGACTTAAACTTGACTAATGGAGACCTAAAAGGACCATCAAGTTAACGTAACCGAATCACATTCGCATCACTGCCCCCGCCCCCCCCCCCATTTTTTCTCCTAAGAAAAGGGAGAGAACTCACGAACATGCATCTCGCCTGAAAACACAAATATGCCAAGAGGGTTAACTGCTCTTTGCATATATTAGCCTGGGAATGAGCATGAATATATAAGATGAATGGTCATGATATATAGACATAATACAAAACACTCTCAATCCTGATTTACCTCATGATGTTTGGATTTCAGACCTGGAGCCTCCAACCATTCACTTGTCCGGCCATCAGTGACACAATCTGGTTGATATCCTCTCGCTCGACCACGTCTGCTTCTTAATTCTTTCTTACAAATGCCAAAAAAGGAAGAAGAGCAGTGTGGTCATATAGCTATCGTCTCAAAAGCGAGTGGATTGGCGAAGTCTGACACATCCCTCATATAGTAATCCGTGAAAGAGGCCTCACAGCGCCATTGTGCAACAGCCATGATGTCCTTAAATGGAACACCATTGTAAAAGGGCGGAAGAGGCGGCTATTCCTCTAACATCGTGCCCTTGCGCATTGCACTTGCTGCCCAGTCATAATCTCACGGGTAGTCTGAATGCATTCGACTACCCAACGAGAGATAGAATCCACGGATGCGGCGCCATCTGGCTCCTTATGGCAGATCCACAGATGTCTATCTTTCGACCGTAACGAGTCTGACCGTTTTGTACTTAGTCAAAGCACGGACTGGGCACCAGACACTGGCATCACGATCAAACCTACTTAGTTTCGGTATAACGATCGGTTTGCCGGGATATCTCAAAGATTGAATCTTTGACATAAACTCTGCTCTTGGCAGTAGACGCAGACCCTCTCTGGAGACAGTAAATCGGTCCCTCTCTGCTGAAAGTGCATGGATCACACTGTGCCTTCTAGCTGAGGGAGCTGCCAATAGAAAGACCGCCTTTAGAGTCAAATGCTTTAGACTAGCCGAACGCAATGGTTCGAAAGGGTGCTTGGCCAGTACATTAAGCGCTAAAGATAGACTCCAGGCTGGAATGACTACCGGTTGTCTCAGTCGGAGATTGCTCATTCCCTTCACCATCACACTCAACTGGGTCACCTCTGGACTATCCCTGTTGGCTAGACAAGGGATAACTGATGCCAAAGCTGACTTGTATCAAGCAATTGTGACAGGAGCTAGTCCTGAAAAGAACAGCTCACAGAGAAAGTCTGCTATTTGCTGAATAGTGGAATGAAAGGTAACAATACCCTTTTCCTCACACCAGTCTGCAAATCCATTAACCTTGTTGTTATATGACTTGAAGGTTGACCTCCCTCTCGCAGCTGCGATGAAATCTGCAGCATGTCGAGAAAAGCCCTCCGACATGGAACGTTGCTTGACAACAACCACACAGTCCATAACATTTCGGGACGCTCGTGTAGGAAGCGTCCCTTGGCCTGGGAGATTATGTTCGGAATCTCGGGTAACTGCACTGGATTTTCCACCCGCAGACCTCGAAGATCCGTGAACCACGCCCTGCTGGGCCAAATGGCGTTATAGCAGGACCAGGCACGGTTCCTCCCTGATCTTCACCAATATCTTCGGTAGAAGAATGGTGGGTGGGTATGCGTAAGCGTGCATCCCTCTCCAGCTTAATGCCAGAGCGTCTGTATCGACGGCATTAGGATCTGTAATCGGCGAGACATAAGTCATGATTTGAGCATTTTCCCTTGTGGCGAACAAGTCCACGTTGGGTTTGCCCCAATGCTCGAAGATCCTGTGTAGAACTGGAGGGTTGAGAGACCATTCTGTTGGCAGAATTCTCTGTCTGCGAGACAAAGCATCCGCCAGAATGTTCAATCGCCCAGGAATATGAGCTGCTTTAAAAACAACTGAGTAATTCCTGCACCATTGAATCAAGTGCCACACTTAGATACATAGTGCGGGTGACTTGGTCTCGCCTTGGCGATTTCTGTATGATACTACTGTCGAGTTGTCCGACCGTATCAATATCGCCTTGCCCCTGACTTTTGGAAGAAACCTTTTCCAATGCCAGTTTCCCTGCCATCATATCCAACAGATTGATATGCAGCTGGCTCTCTTGGAGAGTCCATGTGCCCGAGACCTGGTGTTCTTCCAGGTAGGCCCCCCCATCCCTCCAGCGATGCATCCGTGTACACGGACAGCTGGTGTGGGGTAGGTTCAGCGAAAACGCCTACTAGGAGATTCTGACGCTTTTTCCCACCATACAAGATGCGACATTATTGGCTCCAAAACTGACACCAGTTTTGACAGGGGTTCTATTCTCTGTTTACACAGAGACATCAGATACAACTGGATAGGTCTTCGCATCCGAGCAGTGTACGGGTATACCTGCTACATGGAGACCATCATGCCCAGCATCTGAAGAAACCGTCTCGCATGAATGTGCTTTCCCAATCGAAATTCTTGAGGATGGCTAACAGAGACACCACTCTGGGCTCTGACGGGTAAAAAAACCTTGCCCTCCTCGAGATCGAATCGCATCCTTAAATAAACGAAATGTTGAGTGGTGTGTCAACTCAGATTTCTCCTTGTTGACTATCCAGCATAGATCTGAAAGCAACTTCAGAGTCAGAGCAGTATCCACCTCTAACCTGGCTGATGATCAGCCAATCGTCTATGTAGGTGTGAAGCGCCACGTTCTCTTTTCTGAGAAACGCTGTCACCACAAGGACCACTCTGGTGAAAACCCCTTGGAGCTGTCGACAGGCCGAATGGGAGGATTTAAACTCCCATACTAGATTCTGAAACGCAACTCTCAGAAACCTGTGACAACGCCCGTTCATAGGAATGTGGGAACATGCATCTCTCAGATCGATCGATACACACCACACCCCCTTCCTCAATCCTGCCATTACCGACCTCGGAGTTTCCATCTGAAACCGAGGCGTATGGATAAACCAATTCAATGGCCTTAGACTGAGTACAGGTCTCCATCCCCCTGTGCTCTTGGGGACAAGGAACATGTTTGAATAGAAGCCTGGAGTGTTCTGGTTTGCTGGTTTATTGCTCCCTTCAGAAGCAAACCTGACACTTCGTTTTTAATAGCTTCTAACTTGTCTGGTCCCGTTCAACGGGTGTCCAGACAGGTGCCAAAGACAGGTTCTGTGGTGGAAAGCCCCACCACTCTGGTATGTACCCCTGGGGATGACGAGAGAGAGAGAGAGAGAGAGAGAGAACCATATTGGTCTTGGCTTGGCCGGTCTAACTGGCACGGCTGTTCCTGTCGCACAGGTGCGGTCCAGGCAGATGCGAAGGGAGCCCTCGTACCCTCGGGTACGATCCGCTCCCTTCTCTCCGCCCTTTGAGAACTTATCCCTACCCTCTCGGGCGAACAGGAGCAACATTGGGGAGGGTAGAGGACCCCACAACCTTCTTGGCTTTCTTCGCCGAGGCGGCTGAGAAAACCCAGCAGAAAACAGAAGCAGCACTATGCTTTAAGCTTTCACCTTGCTTTTTCTCTGTTTCTTGAAGGTTGCCCGGTCAGCGGCCTGACTACAGTCAGATAAACCGCCAACCGATTCTGCACAATGCTGGCCGTGTCCTTCAAGATGGCCAGCGCCTGGCCACCAAAGATGCTAAGGCCTGTCAGGGGCGTCACAAGAAGACGCCCCCTGACGGCAGTAGCTGGACGCATATGGTCAAGGACCACCTGCCTCCTGGACATAGTCACACGCTCCTGCACCCTTGCCAATGCGTCCATAGACAGCACTAGGCCGTCATTAACGCACGAAAGCGCCACAGGTGGCACAGGGTGGCCTGTCCCCACTTCAGCCCACACCGACTGAAGAAGACGATAAGAGTTGTTGGCAGCACTCAGTGCTGTCCTCGCACACCCATCACACAGGGACAGGACTTCATTATGGTGTACCTGAGCTTTGTCCACCAGTGCCGGGGCGGGGCCACCCGCTCCAGCACTCTGGACACCCAGTACCCAGCGGTCATACTCGGTGCCCGACGGGACAACACCATACCTGTCGTATTCCCCCCGTGGAATACGACCCCTCGTCCGCACCTCCCTGGAGACCGCAAGAAGCTGGCCCTTGTTCGTGCGTTGTTTGCTATAAATAGCATCAAGCAACACCATAAACCATGGATCCAGTCCAACAGACTGGATCAGGGCTGCGGGAAAGATCCCCATCCTAATCGATGCAAGCAATGGACGGGGTACATCCTCCTCGGACGTGGTCGAAACCACAGACGGGTCCATCCTGGCTAGCCAAGCCAGAGCCTCAGACCAATCCGTCTCCGAGGAGGACACTCCCGTGAACACGTCACCCGTTGACATGTTCACGGCCCTATGAGCAACGGCCTCCCGGCTAGGAGCCATTGCTGATATGCAAGGAACTCCGGTACTGTACGGTTCCGCCGCCACCCCATGGAACACACCAGTCCATGGAGTAGGCCTGCACGGAAAACCGTGCGGACCCGTAGCGGTTGAGGAACCGTGGCCAAACACGGGTGCCAACGGCACCCCATGTCTGACCGCCAGACCAGGCGAGATAGGTGAGTACCATGCCTGGCCGGCCACACCCGTCACCGTGTTGGTTGGCGGCAAACCAACCATCACGGGACGGGTGCCCGGTACCGGAGTGGCCTCAACCACGGGCGGAGCCTCTGCCGTTGCGCTAGGCCAGACAGATGGAGGACGGTTCCGTCAGGACGGAATCGACCTCCATGCTCTTCACCTGCGGCATCACAGGCCACAGCACCCTCTCCTCCTCGGCCTCCTCATCTTCAGAACCCGAAGAGTCGTTACTAGACAAGGAAAACCGTGGAGCCGTCCTGGCGGACGGCTCCCATGCCTGACGGACCGTCCACCGCTACTGGACCACCCGGAGGTGGCCGCAGAGAGACAGAACCCATCAGGCCAGAGCCCGACGGGACTACCATGGGGCCGTACGAGGTGGCTCCCTCGGTGGCCAGTCCAGAACCCTGTCCAAGGACAGGGTCCGAATCAAACATGGGGAGAGACTGCCCTACAACTTTTGGCAGCAGGGATGACACCAGCGTGGGCAGAACGTTATGCAAGACACCTTGCCTAGCCGGACCAAACCATGCCGGCGGTGCCATCTGCGCCACCTCCGGTTGCAGACATGGAACGCCGCCACGGGCCGAAACGGATGCTCCACGATTTACTTTCGCACCGCCTGACCCCGCGTCAGACCCTGCTAAGTCCTTCTGGCAAGGAACTTAAGCATTATATCGACCGACCACACAGCACAAACGGTACACCTACTGTCAAGACTACACTTAGTACAGTGGAAACAGACACGGTCCTTGCATAGAACCCGTACGATATGTGGCACTCGACACATGATGGCGGGGCTGGCTTGGCCTGTAAAAAGCCAAACCTACAATAAGCCAGCGGAACGAAACAAAAATGGAAGGCAGACAATGAATTTTCAAATATTTTGACCATAAATTAACTGTCACCCTCCCGCACTCCACCCCGCAGCGCTACAGCAAAGATCGCATTGATTATGACGACAAGAACGAAGCGGGCAATAATACACCCATACACTGATCCTCAAGGATGTATAACGGAACCAGGAATCATATCGCATAGCATTCGGGGTATATTTACTAATAAACATAAATTATACTCCTAACGAAGGCCAAGACGATATGTGAAGAAACAACAAAATGTAAACAAACTGCTGTAGCACACGGTAAAACCGCAGACCACACATCTAATTCAAGAATTTTGAAACCACTGATCATTGCAGACAGATCGTGGTAACACGCAAAACTTGAAAATTCCAAAGTTTCTTCACATAAACATCCGCGAAACACGGGTGTGACGTCACCCGCTCGGATCTTACGGAGAACGACGTCAGCCGATAATCGTGTTAAAACACCGATGAGCCAACACCTAATTTCATATCTGCTGATCGCCTGTTGGGGACTTAAAGGAAGGCGATCATCTGGCATATTTCGTTGTTAACACACGTCCCAGATTCTTTGGGGTTAGAAATTGGAACATGCGACACAGACGAAATTTTAGAGACCTAAGTCTTTTAACTATGGAATAACATGGAAATATACGACCTGGTTATCATCGGAAGCGTCCATATTAATCCAAAATATCCTTTTGAGAACGCACAAGCTATCACAATTAATCACAGTAAAAAGACTTAGGCTTAAACAATCTTAAGACTTTTCAACTGCAAAAAGCATGTATTCCCTTGTCGCTATGCAAACAAGAATGAGCTTCATGGTAAACGGGTACTCGGCAGTTGGGAGCCGAGTACCCGGTTCCAAGGAGTCGGTAACGATTTCTAAGTCTATAGTCCTAGGGCCAGCTGTATATCAGAAGTAATAGAATGGTGAGTATTGATCGAAGGAGAAATGATCAAGCTCATCACCTCGCAGTTCATTCTCAACCCAAGCGCATTCCTTTCAACAAAGACACACACACCGCTACTCCAAGCGCCAACACTTCATACACACATGTAGCTATTTACATAAAATGTTGTAGCGAAAATGGAGAAAAAACTGCTGCAATGATTTATCGCGAATTTTGAATTCAGATCGTGACAAGCCTCTCAAAGTGTACAATCTTACACGTTTTATTTTCATATAAGCTTGTGTGAGTGTGGGCATTTTCATCTGAACTATTTCTTCTGGCTCATTAGATCACCATAGTAACGTTGCCATTCCACCATCTCAACACTTTCAAAACAAGAAGCATGCCATAGTTACATTATTTAATATATATATGTTGGCCACTGGTCCATTGTAGGACACCTGTACACGTAGAGTCAGAAGATCATCTGTCATAGCTGTATTGAAAAAGCACCTGTATTGTGTGGCCGCGTTTTTGGGTCAGCCAGAGATCATCATTTTAATGTATCACTCATCCACTGTCATACAGCTGTGCGATAGTTCTGTCACAATTTTCTACAGCTTCTAGTCTTGCTGGTTCTATTTTATTTTTCTACGGCTAATGGAAGTTGTTACCATCACAAATCATGTTTTGATGCATTTAAACCATATATAGTTTAAATGAAATATAGTGTTTATAGTGGCCTTGGAAATATGTGTCTTGATCTGATCGTGATCCGCTCGCCTATCCGGTGTCCATCTGTAACACATTAAAGGCTTTAAGATAGCTGCCCATTTTTTGATAATGTAGGACTAAATCGTCTACTGCCGAATTGTTATCGATCTTGTCCGAATTGGTGTTCATTTGGACAACGATTTGGACAAGACGCTGACGGCAAGCCGTCGATATATAAGACAACAGTAGTTTGCACAAAATGATTTTATAAAACTTGGAAACCAATGATTCTTTTCGTAAATAATACAAAAGTTGTTTCAGTGATACGGAGAGGTTGCAGAGGGTGAATATCTATGGAGATTTATTAGGCTGAATCGGCGCAAGGGGGTGGGGGTGTTAGCTAGTTTATAGCCAAAGGATAGGGGGTCAACGATTCGGTTAGACAATTACCGTTGATGAGCGTTACTGATGCAATTTGCACGACAGCATATCAATCGCAAATTCTAATTCATTTATTCAGGTAATAAATAATAAACTGAAGATGTATCAAGAAATAAACACGGCTATAAATAAAAAGAATGTTCACGCTTTATAAACAGGAGTTGTGCAGTAACAGTAATACAGCGTAGGCTTTAGTCTGAATGAGATTTTATTGAAAATGCAAATGTAGGCTAAAGCTACTCTACATCTATATGGCTACTGTAGGCTACCCTACTCTGCATCTGTATGGCTCCTGTAGGCTAAGCTACTCTGCATCTGTATGGCTCCTGTAGACTACCCTACTCTGCAGCTGTATGGTTACTGTAGACTAAACTACTCTACATCTATGTGGCTACTGTAGGCTACCCTACTCTGCATCTGTATAGTTCCTATAGGCTACCCTACTCTGCATATGCATGGTTCCTAAAGGCTACCCTACTCTGCATCTGTATGTTTACTGTAGTCTACCCTAATCTGTATTACTCTTGTATGCTACCCTACACTGCATCTGTATTCTTACTGTATGCTACCCTGATCAGTATTGTTCCCGTAGGCTACCCTTCTCTACATCTGTATGGTTCCTGTAGGCTACCCTTCTCTGCATCTGTATGGTTCCTGTAGGCTATCCTAATCCGTACGGTTACAGTAGGATAAGCTACTCTGCATCTGTATGGCTACTTTAGGATAAGCTACGATAAGTTACTCTGCATCTGTATGGTTACTGTAGACTGAGCTACTCTGCATATGTATGGCTATTGTAGGCTACCCTACTCAGCATTTTTAGGGTTACTGTAGACTAAGCTACTCTGCATCTGTATGGTTACTGTAGACTAAGTTTCTCTGCATCTATATGGCTATTGCAGGCTACCCTACTCCGCATCCGTATGGTTACTGTAAGCTAAGCTACTCTATACCTGTATGGATACTGTAGCCTACCCTACTCCACATCTGTATGGTTACTATAGGATAAGCTACGATAAGCTACTCTACATCTATATGGCTACTGTAGACTAAGCTTCTCTGCATCTATATGGCTATTGTAGGCTATCCTGCTCCGCATCTGTATGGTTACTGTAGACTACCCTACTCTACATCTGTATGGTTACCGTAGGCTAAACTACTCTGCATCTGTATGGTTACTGTAGCTAAGCTACTCTGCATCCTTATAGTTACTGTAGGCTACCCTACTCCGCATCCGTATTGGTTACTGTAAGCTAAGGTACTCTATACCTGCATGGATACTGTAGGCTACCCTACTCCACATCTGTATTATTACTGTAGGATAAGCTACGATAAACTACTCTACATCTATATGGTTACTGTAGACTCAACTTCTCTGCATCTATATGGCTATTGTAGGCTATCCTACTCCGCATCTGTATGGTTACTGTAGACTACCCTACCCTGCATCTATATGCTTCCTGTAGGCTACCCAACTCTGCATCTGTATGGTTACTGTAGCTAAGCTACTCTACATCTGTATGGCTACTGTAGGCTAAGCTACTCTGCATCTGTATAGTTACTGTAGGCTAGCTACTCAGCATCTGTATGGCTACTGTAGACTAAGCTACTCTGCATCTGTATGGTTACTTTAGACTAAACTACTCTGCATCTATGTGGCTACTATAGACTAAACTACTCTGCATCTGTATGATTACTACAGGAAAAGTTATGATAAGCTACTCTGCATCTGTATAGTTACTGTAGGTTTAGCAACTCTGAATCTGTATGGCTACTGTAGACTAAGCTACTCTGCATCTATATAGCTACTATAGACTAAACTACTCTGCATCTGTATGATTACTGTAGGAAAAGCTACGATAAGCTACTCTGCAGCTGTATGGTTACTGTAGATTAAACTACTCTTCATCTATATGGCTACTGTAGACTACCTTACTCTGCATCTGTATGGTTCCTGTAGACTAAGCTACTCTGCATTTGTATGGATCCTGCAGACCAAACTACTCTACATCTATATGGCTACTGTAGGATAAGCTACTCTGCAGCTGTATGGTTAGTGTGGGCTAAGTTACTCTGCAGCTGTATGGTTAGTGTAGGCTAAGTTACTCTGCAGCTTTATGGTTAGTGTAGGCTAAGTTACTCTGCAGCTGTATGGTTAGTGTAGGCTAAGTTACTCTGCAGCTGTATGGTTAGTGTAGGCTAAGTTACTCTGCAGCTGTATGGTTAGTGTAGGCTAAGTTACTCTGCAGCTGTATGGTTAGTGTAGGCTAAGTTACTCTGCAGCTGTATGGTTAGTGTAGGCTAAGTTACTCTGCAGCTGTATGGTTAGTGTAGGCTAAGTTACTCTGCAGCTGTATGGTTAGTGTAGGCTAGGTTACTCTGCAGCTGTATGGTTAGTGTAGGCTAAGTTACTCTGCAGCTGTATGGTTAGTGTAGGCTAAGCTACTCTGCAGCTGTATGGTTAGTGTAGGCTAAGTTACTCTGCAGCTGTATGGTTAGTGTAGGCTAAGTTACTCTGCAGCTGTATGGTTAATGTAGGCTAAGCTACTCTGCAGCTGTATGGTTAGTGTAGGCTAAGTTACTCTGCAGCTGTATGGTTAGTGTAGGCTAAGTTACTCTGCAGCTGTATGGTTAGTGTAGGCTAAGTTACTCTGCAGCTGTATGGTTAGTGTAGGCTAAGTTACTCTGCAGCTGTATGGTTAGTGTAGGCTAAGTTACTCTGCAGCTGTATGGTTAGTGTAGGCTAAGTTACTCTGCAGCTGTATGGTTAGTGTAGGCTAAGTTACTCTGCAGCTGTATGGTTAGTGTAGGCTAGGTTACTCTGCAGCTGTATGGTTAGTGTAGGCTAAGTTACTCTGCAGCTGTATGGTTAATGTAGGCTAAGTTACTCTGCAGCTGTATGGTTAGTGTAGGCTAGGTTACTCTGCAGCTGTATGGTTAGTGTAGGCTAGGTTACTCTGCAGCTGTATGGTTAGTGTAGGCTAGGTTACTCTGCAGCTGTATGGTTAGTGTAGGCTAAGTTACTCTGCAGCTGTATGGTTAGTGTAGGCTAAGTTACTCTGCAGCTGTATGGTTAGTGTAGGCTAAGTTACTCTGCAGCTGTATGGTTAGTGTAGGCTAAGCTACTCCGCATATGTATGGTTACTAGACATCATTCTTGTCTAGGTATGTGTGCCTGGAAAATTGGCTGCTATTCCAGTCTATTAAAATCAGCCTCTGTACTAGTTACATCGAATGTTCGGTGTTTTCCGATAGTCGCCTCTCGGATGCAGTTCTTTCCGGTTTCTAATACGTAACCGAGATACTTGAGTCCGCAAGGCTGTTCCAGATTGCTACTGTTTTTGGTAAGAATGAATGCTGGTATTGACTAATGAACGTTTGGAATGTCTGTAGCTTATGTGAATGGCTGCGTCTGGTAGCGTGGTGTTTATTCTTATCGAATGCTATATGGTATAGCTACATGAGCCTTTAGCATCTTGTACATCAGAGTCATGGACATTAGGTTTAAGAAGAGTTCGGTATGCTCGGTCTTTGATGATTTGTGGGCACCCTCGCAGGTTTCTATAGAAACAGCCATTGTCCGGAGAGCTTTACTAATGATGTTTGAGATGTGCCTTGTTTCATTTAAATATACAACTCAGATTTCTGATTCATATGATCGTTCGGAAAGGAAGCCATGCTAGGTTGGAAGTAAAATGATGTTTCTGGCTATCGCTGGCGATAATGTAGTCGGGTAACTTGAATGCCACCAAGGTTAGTGCGGCCGGTCTATAGTTTGATGCCATCGTTTTGTCGCCTTATAGGAAATGGGTGTTATGTTCGCCTGCTACCAGTCTGAAGGGATGACTAATATTATCGAAGTGATTTCCCATAATAGTATTATCGACATAACGTATGAATAACAATGTTCAAATTAGATAAGCTATATTTCAGGATTCAAGATCTTAGATTTTTCTAAATGGTATTTGTATCGAATGTGAATCTCTTTCGCGCTTGTCAAACATGAGAGCTCTTAGACTTAAAGAAGAACATACACGAGAATTGAATTTCAATAAAACTCGCCAAAAGGAATGGTTTTATTATATTTTATGACTTAAAAAGATTTTGAGGAATGTTCACCACCACTGGCACCATACCCATCAATTGTAGAATTTGGGTTAAATCAACAATTTGTGACACTCCATAAAATGTACAGTACGCTGTCATGGCGTGAAATGTCATTTATGTGGCTTCAGATTATGTCATAATACAACACACGTGGATGCGGATTGGATGAACATGACATCCATTAAAACTAGGAAGCAGGACATTGGCTCTAACTCAAGTTTAACAGATATTGGTGTTTGTATTGACAACGGCGATCTAATTTCATTAACACCATTCACGCGATGACGTCATAACACAACGATCATTCCAGAGATGATATAATTCTGCCGTTCTGGTCTTATGTCAGGTCTACTGCTAATTTCTCCCTCTAATCTTTTATCGGCATTTGACAATTTCCCCCATTATTCGGTATATGTTAATTTTGACTTCCGTAAATAAAATATGTACGTAAAATGTACATAAATGTATGTAAAATATGTATAGATATACATCTATAGTAATTCTGGCGTTGTTGCCAAATCAAACAGGAACGTATGTATACGTATTTATAGGGATCAAACATCCTCGTTTGCTGGTTTAGCTCTAAGTTCATCGTCGGCATCATTCTCTTTCAATGCAGAGATTGCGTAATCTGGCATCTGGCTATAATAGCGTATTGTAGAACTCAAAAGAAACATACCTCTGTAAATTCAATCATCTGGGTTCGATAACAATACGGCCGGTTTGTGTTGTATCAGTCTTTCTGACACGGGTTCACACGCAAACTGTTGGTAATTTGTAAGTAATCAGCGCAAAACAAACTAAGTAATTTGCAAGAGGAGTGTATTTATGGCGGCAGGCGTGGCGGAAAAAGCCCCCCCCCCCCCCACCTCCTCCCCCCCCCCGCCCACAAATCTGCCCCTGAAGAGATTTGTGCGAAATACTCACTGCCCTAATTATTTTCCCAGAATTGTATTATTGTAAGAAATTGCTTCTTGTGATATTTAATTTTTAATTTTCCTTTCTAAAGACACTTATATCCCAAAAATCTTACGAAATAATGGGAAAGTTGTTCAATATTTGCCTCGCCACTGGTTTGTATAAGCGACTATGGCGAAATAGTAGATATGGTAGATATTGGCCAATAAGAAGTAGCCTAGTAATGGACTGAGAAGCTACATAGAAGTTTGCAGCATCATGGATTTCCGAACATTCTATGTAGACTTCACGTAGTAGTAGTAGTAGTAGTAGTAGTAGTAGTAGTAGTAGTAGTAGTAGTAGTAGTAGTAGTAGTAATAGTAGTAGTAGTAGTAGTAGTAGTAGTAGTAGTTGTAGTAGTAGTAGTAGTAGTAGTAGTAGTGGTGGTAGTAGTAGTAGTAGTAGCAGCAGCAGCAGCAGCAGCAGTAGTAGTAGTAGTAGTAGTAGTAGTAGTAGTAGTAGTAGTAGTAGTAGTAGTAGTAGCAGCAGGAGCAGCAGTAGCAGTGGTAGTATTAGTAGTAGTAGTAGTAGTAGTAGTAGTAGTAGTAGTAGTAGTAGTAGTAGTAGTAGTAGTAGTAGTAGTAGTAGTAGTAGTAGTAGTAGTAGTAGTAGTAGTATAATATTGACAACGCACTGGCTCAGTTTTTCAAAAGTGAAAATTTCCTGTTTATTTTATTACTTGAGAGTTTGTTGATTTTGTCTCAATCATCGCTTATATTAGCTTTGTTCTAATATATTGTATGTTATATAGTTTATATTTAGCGCAATACAATAGTTTTCTTCTGTCTACAGTCCAGCCTGTCTATAGCCGTCACCTGCCTGTGGGACCAGAGTGCGGTGGATCCCGAAGATGAGCGGTTGTACCACCACGTGTCTTAAAGAGCCACCACTCTGTAGTCTCAAAAGACACCAGCTGTATTAATTGACAATACTAAATGAACAGATTTCTTTAGCGACTACTCTTTGACTGTGCTCAAAGTGGTCGCTATAGACAGGTTCCACTGTATTTCAATTATTGATCTTTACATAGTTTTGCTTTCACTAGGAGGCTGCGGAGATTAGGGTTTTTCTTAAAGGCAATAACGGGTCTAGACCCAAAGGGTTCACGTAATTTAGTTTGTAATGTATTGTATTCTTCTTTGAAAATTTTCGCAACTTCAACATTTTTCCTATTGTATGTTAGGACAAAAGGGATTATCACCCTTCTATCTGATATGCCTGAGTCTACATTTAGGCCACAAGGCCATTCTGTCTGCAGACATTTAATCCAGAATGATTCTCTGAGAAGTCGGCATTTTTCCGTTCCTCCTTCTGTATCTAAAATTGCCGTCTGTTCAATTGGTAAGATTTCCAAAATCACGGTGTACAAGATGGTTTGGCAGATTGAAATGCTCAGCTAAACTAGTGTCCTCATTCAGGTGTATGGCTGATATATGCCTAGTGGCACGTACTCTGAATGGACCTTTTGTTTGCCCTACATATTGTTTTTGTCACAGTCTGCATGATAGTAGACTACATTTTCTGTGTCGCAATCCAGCCATGATTGAATTTGGAACTTGTCTTTTGTTTGACAGCTAGTAAAGCTATCTTGGTTCGGGAGAACTCTCTCTAATTTACGCCTAGTTTTTCCACATCTCATGGCGTGTCCCCTCCTAGGGACTGGTTGCTTGTGGCTAATCTTAGTGGTGGCCTGATCCGTTGTGTTATATTGTTTATGTTATCTTCTGTAAGGTGCCCGACTTGATTTTCCGAAGTTGGCTGGTGGAGTAGCCTCTTGTTTTCAGTGCATGGAATAAGGTTGAGCATGCTGAGTTTAGACTTTCTTTATCGTTAGAGTTCCTATGAAATCGAATGCTTTGTAATTTTACTAGTCATTCGAAAGTGTGTGGAGGGTGAAAGGATATTTTGTGGAGTAACTGGTGTGAATCTGTGGGCTTGAAATAAACCTTATGATCTAAATAACTGGATGCATTGAATTTGGTGCATTTGTACACCGTTAGGTCTAAGAAGTCAACTGAGCTATCACTGATATCTGCCTTAAGTTTGATATTGGGATCATGACTATTTAGAGTGAGTAAAAATTCTGTGAAGTCGTCTTTAGAGTATGGTCAAGTTAAGAAGATATCATGCAGATACGTGTTAAAATTAAGAGGGCTTTTATTGCACTTTTTAAGGGCTGCTCCTTCCCATTCTGCCATGTAGATATTTGGGAAATTTGGGCTAAAGCGTTTGCCCATGGCGCAACCACTAATCTATTGGCAGATATCACCATAGAACTCAAAATCATTGCCTTTTAGACTAAGTTCTAATAGGGCCAAGATCTATGTATCAGGACGTTGAATATCTGGGTATCTCTTAAAGGACCGTCGGACCGAGTTCATGCCCTTTTCAATAGCAATGTTTGTGTACATTGAATCTACATCTAGAGTTACTAGAAATGCATTCGGTGGGAAAACTCGCTGATCCTGTATGGTTCAGTGAGACAGTCTGAAATAATCGACCTACCTGGTGGTGTCATGGGATTCATCCAAGAGCGTATCGGTTTGTGAATTTTAGGCAGTAAGTAAAACTACGTGGATTGGAATCATATTTGGCAGGCAAGTACTTAAATTGTTTTTAGTGATCTTATCCTTTTTAGTAATCCCTCGAGAATTTCATTAAATAATGGATGGTTGTGTGGCCAAATAGCTTCATCCAATTTTTTGTAGTGCTTAACTTTATTCAGCTGTCTCAGAGCTTCCTGTATGTAATTATCTTTTGTCATTATT
Source organism: Chaetoderma sp. LZ-2023a (assembly GCA_034401795.1). Taxonomy (NCBI): domain Eukaryota; kingdom Metazoa; phylum Mollusca; class Caudofoveata; order Chaetodermatida; family Chaetodermatidae; genus Chaetoderma; species Chaetoderma sp. LZ-2023a. The sequence goes on along the minus strand of CM067370.1, from coordinate 11,454,339 downwards.
ACTGAAGCCGAGCCCTTATATGCTGGTTTGATGATAATATTATTATTGTTGCGTAAACCTTTTGGTGCCTGGCATTCCTGTGCAGATAAGTTTTGCTCATCTGATGTGGCTACTATCCCAGCTATTCGATCTTTTGTGATTTTTACACTGTCACTGATGGCTGGGTCAACAATTTCCAGTTTCGATTCCCAGCTCGTTCTGTCTACAAAAGGGAGAAAGTCACTTATAGTATTACCGAAAAAGTCTGCTAATTTAATTTGGCGCTTAAATTCCTCAATTTCCCATGTACCATTATCCAGTAAGGCGTCTAGCCCAGTTTTAGGTTTAGGTGTTGGAACAAAGGATAGTCCGTAAGTTAGAAGTGATCTTTCTGATTCACTAAATGGCGAGCCAGTGAGGTTAACAATATTAGTACCTAAGCCAGTGTCTGGGTCATTATGACCTTAACCCGAATCTGGTTTAAATCTACGCAATGCAGCCAGTGGGTGTATATTTTGTTTGCTGTTTCCTCTGTCCAGTGAATATTATTAGAGCCCACTCTGAATTGGGCAGCAAGGATTGCTGGCACCGTTTTGATACTGGACCTAGAAGATAAGGCTGCTGAGTTTATCTCTCTGATGGTTGTTGGCTGTGCAGAGTCTAGCTTGTTTGAATAGTTTAGGAGGGCAAAGAATATGTGTGCCTTAGGGAATTTCAGGCGGATGTCGCTGGACAAAAGTTGCAATTGTGATTTCGCGATGTTAAGATTTGCATCTTCATCATTAGTCCCCGTGTTAATGATGATTTTCTCAGGTTGGTGTGCGCCTTTATATCGCCTGATTATGCACCTAGCATGATTCAAATTGGCCCCTGGGAAACAGGCAACATCCTACTTAGATTGGATGAGCCACAGAGTAGAACTTTCTTTGTTATCGTAGGAAGACACCAATCAGTTTTGACTGTTGTCTCAGCTCGGAATTTCCAGAAAGCGGTCTTATCTGATGCTACAGGCTTGTTGTTCTGAACCTGTAGGTTTGGTCGATTGCTAGGTTGGGCTGGTGTGGGTGTGATAGAGGAAGGCGGTGGCGTGTGATGCTGTGTCGGCTGCCATTCCTCTTCCGCAGTCGTGGAGACCGTGGATCGAGTGGTGGAAATTCCGTGGGTGATGATATACAGCTGACAAATTGAGTACTATTCTGTGCACTTTGAGATGGTGGTGTATCATCAGGCAGTGGGATGGACGACGGAGATAGACAGGCAAATCTGTTAGCATAACTGCCAATAGAGCAAGATGTTGATGGGCCACCAACTACTGCTATTGGGGAGCGTTTCCTATCCCAACGTTTCAGCGGGGGTGAGATTTCTGCTGGTGATCGAGGGCGTTTGTTCTGTCGTGGTAATGTAGCTGACTCAACAGTCTGCGGAATTGTGGGTGTCGGAGGGTCCTGATACCTTTGGACTTTTGATTTCGTGTCTACTGGTTTGATGAATTCGAAAAATGCAGTAATATCATATTCTTCTAATTTGCGTAGATAGTTGTTCTTAGCCCAACCAACAGCTACATTTTAGCCACGTTTAAGGTCAACACCTGGTGATTTGTGTGCTGAAGCGAGTTCGGCGCTTAACGCCCCAAGTTGGAATTCATAGTGGTGCATCATTGTTGTAATAATGGATCTACCCCATGCGAGATTGACCTTAGCAGTGAGTCAAACACCTCTGTGCATGGCATAGAGGGTTTGCAGAACATATTCAATTCATCAATTTTGTTGCCCATGCCCCTAGGAAAAGAGTCCTCTTCCAAGGGCGTCTTAAGGACCATCATGTGATGAAAGCATTGCAAGATGCGGTAATATACCTTGGTTAGCCTTGCAATGGATGGATTGGTTGATTTTGCTGGTGATTATGGTGGCGAGGGCTACTAGCGAGACCAGGTTTGTTATACCCATGGCCATTGCGTCTCGTATAAACTCTCTTGTCCATGATCGATCGATCAATCAATCAATCAATCAATCAATCAATCAATCAATCAATCAATCAATCAATCAAATAAACAATCAATCAATCAATCGCTCAATCAATCAATCAATCAATCAATCAATCAATTAAACAATTAAGTGGGTATCAATCAATCAATCAATCAATCAATCAATCAATCAAACAATCAAACAATCAATCAATCAATCAAACAATCAATCAATCAATCGAGAGCTACGAAAGCTGGAAAGGAATGTTAGTAGAATTAGTTATATTTAACAATTAAACAAGGAGCTAATAACTATTTAACTAAAGTAATTAAAATTAATTTAAATTTATTTAATTTAAATTAATTAAATTAATTTTAATTAAAATCTGAAAAGCATTTAATATTTAATATTTAGTATTTAATAACAGTAAGCAACAACAATAAATACAATAAAGATTAAACACTTAGCTTTGAAAAACCTTGGCGGGAAGGACCCGGAAACCATCATAGCCTTCGGGAATTATATGGAGAAATTTGATTAAAAAATATTTGCAGCAGCCATCTTGGATTTCCAAAAATGTCACAAAAAATCTTCACAACCTATATTCAAAACTGCCCGCTCCGAACGATACTTTACTTAAATGAGCACAAGGCACTAGGATTCTTGAAAGTTATACAGAAATCTGATTGACCAAATATTTACTGGCCATCCTCGATTTCTTAAAATGTCCAGAGATTGGTTAAAATCTACTCATTAGCAATTGAACCGATTTTAAACAAACGCGTCTCGAAAGAACCCAATGCTGGTAGGCTTATGAAAGCATATACGGGAATTTGATTGGTCAATTTGTCCAGCGGCCATTTCAGAATGTCCAGAAACCCGGTTTAAGAAGACCTTACCCGTACGCGTTGAGCCAACTTCAACCACAACTTGGCTGAAAGGAGCCCATGGGAATATACTTCAGAAATTCTACACAGATATTTTGTGGCCATCTTGGATTTTCAAAAATCTCCAGTAACTCGGTTAACCCGTACCACACTGATGGCGATAGTATACCTTTTACTGTATCAATAGCACAGAAACTCGTGTACAATTTTAAACTAATTTTGCTAGACGTCTATGATAGCAATATCTTCCACAAAATTTGTTTAAAAATGAACTACAATTCATTTTGTAACGTAATTTTAAAATTTTGACATCATAGTAGTAAGAGTTAAAGGACTCCTCGTTATGAACGTACAAATGTGTCAACAGGACAATGTGTCAACGGGACAATGTGCCAACAGGACAATGTGTCAACGGGACAATGTGCCAACGGGACAATGTGTCAACGGGACAATGTGCCAACAGGACAATGCACTGCCAGTGTCGGTCAGGTCTGCAAAATGACAGACAGTAATTATTATCCAGTCGTCATATATACCAATATAGGGTCATCAAAAACATCAACTAAAAGCCTATATATATGAGCAGGTCATGAGCACTGTTTGTCTCGAAAATGATATCGCTGCCACAGCCACCAACTGCTCACAGTAACGCTGATTCTACAAGACTCCACGCTAAATTAAACTAGAAAACACTACTGGACTAGTCACTGATGTACAGAAACGACATTGATACGCTGGCCCGCGTGTTATCCGTCATTGCCAACACGCTACGCATAATTCAATACTCTTGTTTATGTGTTCCTAACCATACCACCATTACGGGCTATTATCATTCCAACTTAGGTTCCTGTTTACTAGCAATCCTTTAAATGGATTCTAAATGTCTGTTTATAATAGGCACGGGGATGTTTGATGGACGTTAGAAGGTCAGCACCGGGTCGTGATCCTGCAGCAAAAACAGAACTAAATAGCGCATACGTCTTGCTGTTCTCCAGACAGCGATTCCGATTTCGATCAGAAGCCTATTAACATTCCTTCCAAAATGTTCAATAACAGCTTCTGTCGAATTTCTATTTTTCATTCTTCGAGCAAGGCGATAATATGAAAAATGATGCTCAGCAAAGATGCGCGCCAGTACTTACCATCTATTTCCTACAAGTTTATCTGGCACAGAAAGGTTATGTATGGTACTGTTTTCGTTTGAAACACTACAATCCGAGTGTAGCTATTTTTATACGCCGACCGGAGAGGAGCCATCGGTTTCGGTTTAGACAATTACTTGGTTTAAACACTTATTTATTTTTAGTCTAAGTGGGAGCACGAGAAGACATACCTCTTATGCCCGTGTCTCCCACATAATATACAGTTATGATACATGGAATATAATAACAAGTGACCGATGCACAGCACTATAGCATTAACATTACTAATATAGTAATACATTTGTCGAGAGAGAGAGAGAGAGAGAGAGAGAGAGAGAGAGAGAGAGAGAGAGAGAGAGAGAGAGAGAGAGGGAGAGAGAGAGAGAGAGAGAGAGAGAGAGAGAGAGAGAGCGAGAGAGGGAGAGAGAGAGAGAGCGAGAGAGAGAGAGAGTGAGAGAGAGTGAGAGAGCGAGGGAGGCCGAGGGAGGGAGGAAAGGATGGGGAGGGAGGGAGGGAGGGGAGGGATGGAGGGAGGGAGGGAGGGAGGGGGAGAGAGAGAGAGAGAGGGAGAGAGGGAGAGGGTGTGGGATAGTGGGGGTTGGGTTGTTGGGGGGGGGGGGGGAGGTGTGGAGAAAGAGAGAGAGAACTCCGAGTGATGTGAGCTCACTTGCGTGTACAATTTCAGTATTGTCCAGCTCATAAACAAGTCAACACGCCTCCAAAACAAAATCAGTACATGTTAGTTAGTGAGAAATGATTTGTTGAGCATCAATGCCTTAGGTCGCAATGTCCTCCAGTTCAGCCGTGTCCAAAATATTCAACAGGAGGTTAATTTTGCCCTGGAAATGCGCTAATGTCGTACCCGATCTGCACCGTACTGAATGCATCCACATATGTACATTGTTGGCTCAATGTTTTATATTATGTTTTATCTATATCACCAGTTATATAAACCTGAGTTCGAAAACAGTTTGCTTCAAATTTGGATAAGTAAACGAGATGTTGCTAAAAACGGTCAGTGTCGACACGATATTGGCAGATAATTTCTGATGTCTTGACATTCATTTCTATATTGAAATTAGTGTCGTCATACAATATGTGACTTAATGTAAGTGTATGAGGGATATCATTAATCACTTACAATTACTTGTAATGAGGACATACAGTCTTAAGGCAAGTTGCAAGGCGGTATGTCAAACGCAATGGGTACATCTATTCATACAAGCCTTTAATTATAGACTTTCTGCATCATACCAACTTAGTGGATATCAGCTTACAGGATATAAGCTTGAGATTTTCGTGATTTTTGGAGGGTTGCTACTGAATTAACAGTTTAGCTTCAAACAGTAGCAGTGGATGGATACGAACTGTCACTCAAGTATGTGCCGCTTTAATCACTTACGTGCATGACTCCATTATATTATGAGCATTGGTGTCCGTCAAGTGTACGAAGTGTATGTCTTCACTATTTACTCGAACATTTAGACAACCTATGGAATCGCCCAGTCAAATTAGTTTCAAAATATGCAATATTTCACCTGTATAGTTACTTCAATTCAAATATATAAATCGATCCCAACACGCATCACGTATGGAGGTTAGCTAGAAATGGGCGTGGCATAGATAGAAATGTCCTTCTATTGACATACTTATCATTGCCCGTTAACTCTCGCAACTCTGAAGTCAAATTAAAAAAAATGTCATAGAGAGCAACATCACCCACCGAAATTGTTGAAAAATGTACACCAGTTTCTTTGCTATTGATGCAGTGAAGGGTAGAATATTGACATCAGAGTGGTAAGGGTTAATGTCGTGGCAAGCACCTGTTGTTTCCAGGATGGTGTGGAATGCATATCATGATCCCTCACCATCCCACCCACGCTTTCTAATATACACGTCCCACAACTCTCATACCTCTCACAACTTTCTAATATATACATCCTAAGCCAACCCGTCAACACTTTCTGACATGCACACCACAAGCCCCCGCCCACCCCTACGTTGACACGCGAGCCAGCACCCTCTCACCACTTTCTAACACACATTCCAAAGAACCTTTACCACCTTCTGACAAGCAATTTATTGCTGGTGCCAGGGCTGAATGGACCTTTCCATTTTTAGCTATGCCCCGCCCATCACTAGCTAAGTTCCACCCACACCTCGCCGTGTTGGGATTGATCGATCCCCAAATGCCCTAGCTATCAATTTCCTGAAAACTGTACAGGGAAGCTGTTGAATATTTTGTAACTAATTTGACTGGGTGCTGTTGCTGCCTGCAGCAACAGTGCCCAGTCAAATTAGTTTCAAAATATTCAACAGAATATTTATTAAATAGTAAAAGCAAACAATTTGTACAACAAGGCATAGACCGTCATCAAATATGCGTTCGTGACGTACTTATCGACGTCATTCATGACGTCATTCATTATGATGTCATTGTACACACCACGCAGTTCATTATGACGTCATATGATGGGTGGGTACTCTGGAAAGGTGCACTGGGTATATTCTCAATCGCTATTGATAGCTTGAACAGTTTTATGACATTCTCTTTGGGAGAATAAGGACATACCCTCAGCATTGTCAGCAAGTAGGTTAGCTTTCGCCGTATCACACTTCTTACAAAGTAGATGTGATAATGTATCAATTTAGAAGTCACATATCGTTGATGACTGACAGAGTAACACGGAAATAAACTAAGCATGTACATGAATATAAATGACTTATCTTATGAGATGGAACACTATCTCACTGCTAATGCACTCTGCAGGGCTTACGTTTCAAGGTCAGCGAATTTGCACCAGGAACCACTAACCACGAACCAATAGACGCCAAAAATGGCATTTATGCAAATTGGCGAAGTTTGACCATCGTGATTTCGTGGCAATTTTATGAACCCACAAAGCGTCTACATAGTATTAACTTTAGCAATTAGTTTGATGGTATTTCGATCTGTGTTTTAAATTCAGTCTAAGAAAATCGCGGATGACCGCATCCACTAAAATATTGATGAGATTTCCTCGTTTAAATAAGTTGTAAAATGAACCGAGGATAAAACCTGGTTTGATGAACCATGTAACTAAATCTTTCACAAAACGCTGGGACTAGGAACCAAGGCGGTGAACAACCAACGCAGCCCGTCGCGAAAACGTCCCCATATGTGAGCTCTCAGATTGTGTAAAACAAAGAATTAATTATCACAAACTAAGGATTATAAAAGGTAAACATTAGAAGATTACACTGGATCAATTCCGATCAAAGTTTGCCACATCATCTCATTCCAGATCATATCACCTTATCCCATCTAATCCCATCCCATCCCTTCCGGTCCAATTTTTCTCACATCTCACATCTCATCCCTTCCATATCTCAATGCACCCCAACTGATATCCTCCTATACTACAACATTTCAATACAACTCATCACATCTCAGCCGTAGCCTGTCTTAAACAGCCCTTCCCATCTCACCTCAGTACCCCTCCTAATATCACCCCTCATCTCCTCACCAACATTCACCTAACTGATGAATACGCATCCGAATCATTCCAGCACAGCCGAGGATCACATTACTATTTCTTACTTGCCCATTCCTCTCCATTATCCACTTCATACCAGCTCATCTCTCCCTAACATCAAATCTCCACACTCCCCAACCACTAACAACACCATCCCCATCTACCACAGTCACCCTCCCACCATATACTCCACAAACAATGCTACCACATCCATGCCATCCAACCCCATCTCACGCATCCCATTAATTACTCCTTCCAAAATATCACCATTACCCACCTCTCATCACTTGACGCGACATCACCTCATCTCAGATTGAATTATCCCACCTCCTTACATCACATTTTCCCCCTCTCCCTTCCACTACAACCCTCTCACATCACCTCACACCACCACATCACCGTAACTCGTTCTTTGACCGGGATGATGATGACTAGGATGCTGATGTGTGAGATCTGAATGACTGTGTCTTGTCCATGTGACCAGTAAAGTGATTTTCATGCGTCTGATTGACAAACCGTATTATCTAAAGGGAATGCAGACACTGAAACAAAGGCACCTCTGCTGTAGACGACAATAAGTATACCGATATAAACATGCGAGTGTAAGGAGATATCCATTGCGATATCATCACCTGATCTCGTAATCGTTATGATTCCATCATTCAGTGATGTGCGAAATGCTAACATAATACATTTCTTGGGAAATGGCGTCTGAAAGTTCATTTATCATCATGTGTCCTCCACTCATCACAAACCTTCCTTTGAAATAGGTGTTCATAGGGTTAGTGATAAAACAGACAATTTTGCATAGATGAAATAGGTGAACTAGGTGGGCGTGGTGCATTATAACATGAAGCAGCATCCATATTTCTTGAAACGCCCAAAAGTGCCAGAAACCACAATAAAATTGTGTATATACTCCGAAACAACCTTCGGCCATAAATGCTAACATTGCTTCCAGACTATATGGTCCAAATAATAACTGTGTGTGCGCGCCATGCGTGCGTGCGTGCGTGCGAGCGCGCGTGCGTGCGAGCGTGCGTGCGTGCCTGTATATTAGTATATATATATATATATATATATATATATATATATATATATATATATATATATATATATATATATATATATATATATATATATATATATATATATATATATATATATATATATATATATATATATATATATATGTATGTATGTGCGTGCGTGCGTGCGTGCGTGCGTGCGTGCGTGCGTGCGTGCGTGCGTGCGTGCGTGCCTGCGTGCGTGCGTGCGTGCGTGCGTGCGTGCGTGCGTGCGTGCGTGCGTGCACCAATATATATTTATTGTGCTATGAGGAATTTGAAGATGAATTCCATTCGGAAATTTAAATGTTTTAAACTGCAAGAAGTAAGATGCTAAATATATTTTCGAATTTGAATTTGTATTATGTATTAATGATTTTCAGAAAAGACGTGAATTATCAGCCCATGATAATTGGCTTGAAAAGCAGTTTGATCTCACGCATTGGGATCGATCGATCTCTGAACTCACTGAAAACTCTATATGTAAGTTGTAGAATATTATGGCAGCAACAGCGCCCAGTCAAATTAGTTTCAAAATATTCGACAGAATGTTTATTCAATGGTAAAGACACACAAATTTCGTACAATGTGTCGGATTATTCAGCGTTAAAGACTGACTATATGGAATCATTCATGACGTAATGATTATGACGTCATCATACACGTCACTTAGTTAATTATTACGTCAGATGATCGATGGATAAACTAGAAAGGTGAATTATCAACACAGAAAAGCAATATCGGATATTGTGCTACCAAGCGAAACAAATGCACTGACAGATATGACTCTGCAGCAAATTGTTCCGTGACTGCATGTATATGTACATGTGTTTTGTGTGGTAGCCCATATTCAGTGAGTACAGACTACCCGCCACAGGTCTCAAATAAGCCGGAAAACAGGCATCGATCAAATATCCAGCCAAGCTGTTTGTTGGAAGAAAGGTTTTTCGTGATATGTTTGCTGATTGGAATCGGGTAATATTTAATTGAAATATCCCGAATTTGAACATATTTCAAGACTGCCGTACAATGCGCGTAAATGCAGCAGACAACCGTCTGGGTCACATGACATCGATATGAACAATTACGACAAGTCTGCAATTCCATCGCACGCAAATTGGGCAACTGAGTATAGTGAACACACACCTTCAACAGCACATGGGCGCAGGACACATGGCTATGGGCGATGTAATGCCCATAACTCGCGCACAAAGTAGATCTGTTTACAGACCCTCATTAAGACCAACTACAGCGATGGCTCCTCACTCAGACCCGAACATTGTTCAGGCTGCAGCTCTTTTCAGGAAGAAACACGGTCTTGTTCAGACCCAAACAGTGTCACTTAATGAAACAAATTCAGCGAGCACGTCTGCGTTTAATGTTCTAAACGAAATACCAACTCAACACGAGCATTCACAGCCAGTAGTAGTAGATCAGCCAGCAGCAATCAGCTGGACCACTACGAACACACAAACACACATAATAAGAGCAACAGATTATCCACTTAATGGACCCCCATAATCAGCAGGTTATATTTCACACACCTCAGATATGTATACAATCTACTTAATCTACTATGGCGTATTCCGCGTCTACATGACAATCCACATGCACCCATTCATCAGAATGACACGCCCGAGATTGAAGCCCAATATGACAGGCAGAGGAAAGTGCTCTGAATCGCCCTTATAGCAAATAGTTTGGTTACATTGAAACATAATAAAATGCGGTCAGTCGTGTTTGATAGCATTAGCGCAGAATGCGACATTATTTTACTTAGGGGGACATGGGATCCTGAGGACATGACCAGGGATATGCCCGATTTTAATCACATTGTACTAAATAGAAAACGAATTAAACGCGCAAAACGAGATTCGGGTGTCGGCCTACCTTAGACAGTGCATATGAGAAACTATGGTCATAATATTTTTGAAGTCATACATAATTGGAAAGCTGCGCCAATTTCCTATACATTTCTGTATTAGTTTTTATAGTTTCCCAAATTTAATACAGTTGCTTGTACTTTTAAAATATCCCCTATTGTCCACTTGATTTGATGACTCGAAGTCGAATGGTTTATTTTATAAGCGCAAATAACTCAGTAAAATCTTTACAGAAATATAAAAGATAATGCATTAATGTTTCGGCAATTGAATGCGCTTTCCAATGATATATGATTTAAATAGTATAATGATTTTAGTTTATCATAGAAACGGTTTAGATTGCGGTGTATTTTAGTGAAAAATTAACTCAACGCGGGTCAGCGGCTTGTTGGCGGCGGTACCAGCCAGCACTTTTGCTCTGAGCGCTGATTTAGGGGAATCCCGGCGTAATGACGTCAATGTGGGAAAGGTGTATTTTGTAAATATTAAGCGCTCCATGGGAATGAGTAAGTGTTAACTCACCAATAATACCTCCCTACGCCATGACTGAACCTCTTCCATATAATAGTGGTCATGTTCCTCCACATTGGCATCAGCAATTCTTTTATTTTGACATCGCGACACACATTGTGAAAGTCAGAGCACAATCATGACTCGTCTGTGAACAAGACTGACCGGTCTCCTGATACGGGTTCTCTGCCCTGGAGATGACACTCTGACTGACTCCATGGATAACAGCTGGTCTTTGCTGTGGCCAGCCGCCTTGCAGCAGAACAATTCCGCGAGAATGTCCCTGATCATTCAGATGACGTCTGCGGGACATTATTGGGCACAAAGAGTCAGCAAATTCCTTCAAAAGCAATGAGAAAAGAATTCTTAGTCTTCTGTGGGAAATCAGATACTTCACTGTATGTCAGCAGACAGCGCTTTTCAGGATCGATCCTGATACGAATGAGTATACCATTTAACACGGGTGAGGTGGGGGTTGGGGTTGATGGGTGAGGGGTATAATTTTACGGCCGAAATCTACTTAGTACCACGGAGAACTCTAGCATCCACATGAGCTCCATGGCAATGAGTAAGTGTTAACTCACCAATAGCTCGTATTTCCCACTTCCCCCATCAATGAACCTACGCCACATTTCTTGCTTCCATATCAGTTGTTCGTCAGCGGGAGTGGCAATAATTATCCCCATCATTAATTAGGCGATGCTGTAGGCCTACACCACCCGTGGATGCTGTAATACTCCGATGGAGTCTGTAAAACACCAGCTGGATGCGAAAAAGCATGTGGTCCTCCGTCGGATGCGATTTTGGCCATATAACTACACCAGCTCCTTCACCCCACCTGCGTCACTAACGGTTGACTGTACATTGTTCACTTTCTTTAATCACATTCACTGGCCATTCAGTGGCGTAGCAAGGGTCAGCTACGCATGGGGAACCCAGGGGGTACCACTATTACTAGGGGGATCTAACCAAACTGCCGGGTTGGTTGGTGGGTGGGGTGTGGGGGTGTGGGTGGGGGGCCCCTCGAAGTGTTTTATTCGGATGCTCTCAGATGGTCTCCCCTGTATTTTCGGAGGGAATTCAATATCAATACACACCTAAGTTAATAATTTATCAATAGGTAACTAACTTTTTTCTTCCTTCTTCCTCGAGTGACTGCTTCTCTCATCACGCGTTAGCTTAATAGACAACTTAAAATGAGTTCAATGCTTATAAATTCATATGTCATAACAGCCTAATGAATCATTGTTTACTCTTTAACACTTGAATTTGTTCCAAAAAAATTCAATTTTCTCATAGAAAAGGTCCATTTGCAGTCCAAGAGAAGACTATTTTTGAAAATTGACCACTGGGATGACTAGCTCGGTTATCGGGCCAGTTATTCCATTTGTAAATTTTCAAAAGTGTTCTTTTCTTGGACTGCAAATGGACATTTCTCAAGACCACCACAGAGGCCATTTTTGGCTGATATGAGTGTTAAAGTGCTAAGACACAATAACTTTATTTACGATGCGAAATTAGTTTCGAAATATTAAACATAATAGTCTGGGAAGAAATTTCAAAAAGGCTAAAAGTTGGCAAACAACCCTTTCTAGACTAAGATTTCCTGCTAATTTTGAATATTTTGTTTGCCAAGCTGAGAAATGAGTTCTTGACCAGTTGATCTGCACAAACAGCAAACCACTGGTCATTTAAAAAAGAATATTGATCTTGGCGTAAGTGATTGGCCAAGAGTTGTCTAATTATGTTTTTAATGTCATATTTTACATGCATTGCAACATTTGAGGACTAATACACCAGAATTTGCACCACGTTTGGTCTTTCGTAGCCATTGGTCACTTAATTTGCATAAATAAAATAACCACGTGCCACTATTGAAGATTTCTAGTCCCGTTGGCGTAAATGTTGTACACCTCGAAGTTACATTTGGAAAATAATGTTTATAGAAGACCGGTTGCTCGTTCCGATAATAATCCTGACCTAATGCCCTCAATTATATGGAACTGAATATATCTCTTAATAATGCACAGCATGTGGTGCGTATTGATAGAAATCACACTGAAAATGACGATTTTGCAAAGCGTGCGAGAACAAAATTATTGACTACATTAAACAATTTAGTCAATCAGTACTTTTATAACAGTCTTATCGATTTTGGGGCCACTGCATGGTGTTTCCTTATGAGGGGTGGTTATAAAACCACCCACCTTAAGAGAAACACTTCATTGTGGCTCCAGTTTGTACTGCTTGTATGGCATCCCACTTAAATGTTAGTTCATCAATTGCCTAAAGCCACAACATTTTGAGAGTTATGAAGGTGCCTATTTTCTATTCTTGTATTTTCTATAAATTTAATATCTATCAAATGCATGTCGCCTTAAAGCTTAGTGCTTAAACATAATATACACCTGTGCAAAAGTTAAGCACCAGCAAAAACAATAGAACGTAGAAACATGATGGTACAACTAGGCTGCCATACTTTTTGTCCCCGCGTTAGCTGACATAATTCCAAGTACGAAATGCACATGCATGCATGACTTCACGCCGCTTGATGTCCGTGCGTGGCGGGAAACAGCACACGTGTTCAGTTATGTAAAAGTCCAGTTTGAGGTGTAGAACATTACATACAGATTTAGGCGACAAGATTAGGAATTTTGTGTTCATGACCGTGGTTTATTTGTACAGAGAGAATTAGCTCTTGATTGTGAACCGCTATGGCAAGACGAAGGTTAAGTGATCGTGTGAAATGACAAATCATAGGCATGCATACCACTGGTATGTCATGCAGAGAGATTGGCAGACAGCTGAACATTAACCATACTGTAATCAGTCGTTTGATTGCAAAACATGGGCAAACTAACGAGGTGAAGGACAGGCCTAGATCTGGAAGACCAAAGAAGACTACTGCCCGTGATGATCGAGCCCTAGTACGCCTTGTTAGGAGATCTCCATTCACCAACAGCAGAGTGCTCTGGGAGCAATGGGAAACGCGCAATAGAGTGTCAATGTCTACCGTCAAAAGGAGACTGTCTGCTACTGGCATGAAAGCTAGGAGACCTGTCAGACGTCCTCTCCTCACTGCACACCACAATGAGGAGCGTCTGAGGTGGTGCAACGAAAGAAGACACTGGAACATGAGATCCTGGAGACGGGTACACTGGTCCGATGAAAGTCGGTTCCTGCTTCATGCCACAGATGGTCGAACTCGTGTATGGAGGTCCAGACACACGGCGTACGACCAACGTAACATCATGGAAGAAGTTCCATTTGGTGGAGGTTCCGTTATGATATGGGGGTGCATCTCATTTGATTGTAAGCTGGATCTGTTGACTGTACCTGGAACACTAAATGGACAAAGATATCAAGATTCCATACTGGATAGAGTTGTGGTCCCTCATTTTGTAAATCATGCACCTGGAACCCACCCTATATTCATGGATGACAACGCCCGACCACATCGTGCTAGAGCTGTGCATGAATACCTCCGCCAGAATGCCATCGAAACCCTACCATGGCCAGCAAGGAGCCCTGACATGAACCCTATTGAGCATATCTGGGACATTCTGGGAAACATGGTGAGAAGGAGGGATCCTCCTGTGCAGAACCTACAGGAATTAACAGACGCACTCCATCTTGAATGGCAACGAATACCACAATGGCGTATCAGTCGGTTGGTGACCAGCATGAGACGTCGTGTCCAGGCCATCATCCAGGCACAAGGTGGATATACCCGGTATTAATAATGACAGTCTCAAACTCGTGCACAGATGTTAAACTTCGTTTTCAGACACCATTAATGACAATCTAGCCACGTGTGTCAACTGTAGGGCAATAGTTGTCAGTTGTGTCAACGTAACCATATTCAGGCCTCGTTTTCAAGTTCAAACAAAAACATACAGTGTTTCCCCACCATCATAATCAGCATTCCTCTAGTTGCATTATTACCTCTTGCACTAAGATGGATGGGTACATAAATGTTTATGCTATTGCTTTCTTCATAGCACATGAATATACCCTCGCATGTGCGTAAAAATAGGGTGGTGCTTAACTTTTGCACAGGTGTATACATTCCAAGGAGTAGATGTTAACGAGGAGAACGCGATTGATAGATTGCGTACCTAACAGTGTCCATATGTTTCTTTGTTTGTTGCTACGGGGTTTTAGAATTTGAAGAGCCTGAAAATACTTCAGAAAAATTGGAATTGAGATATTAAACACATAGTCCAGTCAATCTAGGCCAAAAATATTTTAAGCCGGAACAAATTGCAACATAATTTTTTTACCTCGCCCAGTGTATAGGGGGCCATCATGTACAACATATCAAAAGTCCTCCAAAATTCCAATAGGGGAAAGGGTAAAATTTGCATAATTATTACCAGATTTGGGCCATTTCACCTGAAAAATCCATTTTTCTTTATTTCTTTAAAACCGGTATGTAATATATGTGTGACTGGGTATTTTTGGACTTTTTTAGTAATAAATGAATACGATTGACATATTCTCCACAAATTAAATGTATTGTGTTATGCCACTTGCATGAATTTACCTAATACCATCATTGATATTGATACAATACATATTATATTTTATTATGTCACGGTATTGTGTGTTTCTAAGCTAAGCTAAGATGAAATAGTATGGCATAGGTACCTGGTTTCTACTAATTTCATCTTGCATCAATTATCCAAGTCATCTTCCTCAATGAGCGTTATTGAATTCGAGCAACTGAGACCCTTACAGTCTTCGCAGGCGGATGTGCAGCTGAGCCCATGTTTTCTACAGGTGCATCTCTTTGATTCACAGCCAGTTTTGCAGCTGCATCTAAATGAATACAGTAAATCGTCAGGTGCTGCCAGCATGTCAGTCTTAACAGGCAGCATTTGGTGGTTGAGAACTTTCCAGCCCCATTCTGTTGGATCCATATCTCCAGCATCTCCTCTCCAAACTTGAATTTGGTAGTACATGCGAAGACTGTGAAACTTTGCGGATGCGGGTGTTGGTGGTAAATCTCGTGCTTCAACATACTTGGAACTTTTTGCAACCTTCTCCCTGAATCGCTTGTACCGCAAAGCAACTAGACTATACATTGACGTGCCATTGTATAGAATAAGCATTGCCTTCTCACCTGCTTTTATCACGTCATCTTTATTCGCATTACTCATTGTAAACACTTCAGCAATTTGAGAGAGTTCTTTGCAGCACTGGATTTTGCTAAGGGATGCAGATTTTCCAATTCCATAAAGCCTAGATGTTGAGTCACAGCCGAGGATAGCATGGATAAAAAAACAGCTGTGAGCACAAACAGAACCCGAGTTTTTCCTTTGCCATTTTGATATTCCGAAGTCGGGGTTTCCTTGCATTTTGCTTTGGCTCTGGTCTGAAAAATAGCTGACAGTCATTCATATCAGTATGGTATAGAAGCAACACCAGTAGGTCGGTATCGTCTCCATCAAGAGCAGTATTTGTTGACTTTGAACCCAAGATAGCCGTTTGCGTAATTAAGACATCAGCATCACCGCTTGCCTTTATCGTTAAGCATCCAGCCTGTTCGAGAGATGAACTTAAGATTGATTTGAACCGATGTTTGTTCTGCTTGTTACTAAGAAAATCAGAGTTACAACTGTTTGCGGAGTCAGTACAACAGTTGCGCCTGATCCACGAGTTCGCCTCTTATGTGTTACATCTTTTATGTCTGGGCCTTGGTCATAACCATCAAAAACTACTGTAGCCTTTCCATATTTGCTTATGCAATATTTTACATATCTTTGACAAACATTTGCAAATGTCTCTCCACGCTGCCATGGAACACGGTATAATAGAGCTCCTCCATCAAGCACATAGTGGACAGAATCTGGAAGGACTGCATCTTCATTTTGAATTAATTTCCACAATGCATCAGCAAGTGCCGGCTTATTTGCTTCCCATGGAAGAGATGAATTATCAAAGAGTGCGGGCGGATGAGTGCACAACTCATACTCAAAATAAGATGCTGGATTCCCTTTTGATCCATTTGTAGCAATTAAACTGAGTCTTTGAAATAGGAGTTGTGGATCAATTTGTACACATTCATCATCAATCTTGAGAGATGTTTTGGATGCTAAGGTAATAGCTTGTCTCTTTCCCTGGAACGAAATGCTTGATACACATTGGCCACACATCGAATTAATAATTGATTCTCCAATATCTTTAGCATCGTCAACATTGACTGATTCATGTGCAGACAATCCACTAACAAGTCCTCTAAGAGAAGGGTCTGGTCCAAATGGATTCAGTTCACTAAGGATTTTGAGAATTTTGTAAGTATCATCCATATCACGCTTTATTCGAGATTGTGTGGAATCTTTGTGTTGTTCACTTGAATCACAGTTTACCCCAGAGAGCTCTTGCATTGCATTACACACATATGGACATGCGGGCATAGACAACAACCAAACAAGACGCTGAAGTTCTGTCATTCCACGACCTCGTGTTAGACCACCACTTGACTTTACACTTCTCATAAGGACCTGCTCAATAACTAGATCAGTAGATAACCCTGCCCAATACCTATCACTTCGATGAATGACATGATGACCATTGAGGAAGCTGGTGTGTATATCTGGATGACTTTCAGGTATTTCTAACATCTTTTGTAAATATACATATGCAGACTTGGTGTACAGATTATGCCCAGCGGATGCAAAATATGGAAGCATCTCACGAACGGTCTGAAGGTGCATGTTCCAATCACCAGTTCGTTCTGCCTTAATGAATTTGCGCAGAATGTCAACCAACTCCATATACAAAAGCCAGAGTCGTGCAGTCCTCTTATCTTTCATGACACCTTCTCTGAGTCTAGTTTGTCCTTGACATCATGTAATGCATTTTCCGAGGACAATCTTGTAACTACATACGGATTTTTGATAATGTCATCATAGAGCTCTCCAACTTTAACCAGACTTTTATTTAGGGAACTTTCAATCGTTTCATGTCCTGCAACATTATCATCATTGTCAAACAATTCTTTTGAATGCATTGCAGCGGAATATTCTACTGTGTCAACTTCATCATCTGCAATTGTAGGTAGTGGTAGGTTGTATGCGTTCGCAATCAAGATTGTACTGAGAGAAGCAAAAACCATGAGGTGTCCTCGAACTGCTCGAGAAATTGCCTTTCCACTAAGAATGTGTTTGACAGCATTCTCAGCGTAGACTACCTCTAGAATAGGCGCAAGACCGCTTCCTGCCATTAAGTGACCAATGCAGCCAAGGAAGCTCATCTCCATATGAAGACCTCCGAGTCTTAGAATAATTTGCTTTAATGGACTCCAGCTCGGCTCAATCTCTATGATAGTCATAGCTTTCCAAAATAAGGGCTGATCAAATGTAATCACGGGTGCAACATGGTATCGGTTTGCCTGTTCACAAACATAAGTCAAAGTGGAAAAGATGCAGGTCATGTTACTTGGCTCTAGATCTATCATCGGAAGGAAAATAACAGACGATTTACCTGGATAAACTCCATGGTGAACAGTTTGCATCATGCCAGACCATGACTGTCTCCTTGAACGCAGAAACAAAGAGAAATCCCAGAGGATGTCAATGGCGACTGTTGGGTCTGTTTGTTCCATTGCAGTTAACTCCTTAAAGGTCAATGGGAAGTTCCTGGTATGCTGAGACTCAAAGTTCCTGATACAGATCTTGCCAACTTGCTTGATATCTTCAGATGTTACATTTATCCTTGGAATAAGTTTGCACGAAAGGTTTCCTGGTGTAACAGATGCAATGATTCCCATTCCATGAAATGTATTATGCCCATCTATTGTGCAAATATTGTGATCCACATTGTCGGCAACAAACTGAATGAACTCGCCTGATAATGGCTGTGGTAGATCTCCACCATGAAGTGATGCACTGCGCTCAAACCTCAGTATCTCCGCGTATGAACATCCAAATCCGTGCTTGTACAAGGTGTCAACAATAAATCTAGATCCAAGTTTATGGTGCATCTCACATGACAGCCCGAACTGCAAAGGTGCCAAAATAACTCTAGGACGAGTTCCTTGCATAATAGCCTGTCCAACTGATGTCTGTTTCATTTCTGTGTCTTTTCCAGTAAACAAAATCCGCAATAATTCCCGCAGTGTCTGTGGTAAATAATTCAATGCCTTTACTGGGTCGCTCATTTGCTCCCTTGATGGATAGCTTTCAGATGATGTGCATGAATCAATTAACTTAATATCGTGTCTAAGCAGTTTGGCAGCTGTCTGGATGATGAGCATGCTCTCTGATTTGGAATCCTTTCTCTTCTGTTCCTTATAGAAGTCAGTCAAAATAGTAGATGCTTTAGAACGAAAGGTAACAACGTTTGGCTTACCATTCACAGTGCTAATAAATATTTCATCGCCATAATTATCTTTTATTTTATCCTGCATGTATTTTGTACTGTATGCTTTATTCTCTTTATCATCGAGATACTCTTGCATTTTATTAACGAGGTCGTGCAGGGTCAGCTGCTCATCATCATTATTTTCAAGAAATGCCATTTTCGCATTAAATGCTCTTACTCTGTCCAAGTCTTCTGGCCTTCCATCTTTTTGGGATGAGCAAGATGAGTGCAGCTGAGGGATATTTTTCATGGTTCGAAAATTTACGCTGCAGCTTTGATGGTATACTGCATTGACAACGCATAAATCCGGCGTGAAGGCAAGCCGCCCAGCTACAAGTTTGCCCCATTCGTCTTTTCTCTGCTCACAGGCCTCGGCGATACTACATTGAAAGTCATGAGTACTTACTGGATAAATATCATAGCCACGTTTCTTTCCATCTTGAATTTTTGCAGGGTATCCGCATAGCAAACAATGTTCACTAAAATTGAATGTTGGACTTTCTGAACGGAGTGTTCGCATGGGTGGCAGAGATTGTTCAATTTTCTCTGCGTCACGGGCAATCCGCTTGGGATCAATGAACTCCCGTCGACATTTTACATGAACCCTCTGTCCTACTTCAGCTATGACATCGCTTTCACGGGCTCTGCTAGCATTGTTAATACCGTCACAGCCTTTAACTCGAAGCTTAACAGTTTGTGAGCCATTTTCTAGGCTCTGGTTACAAATAACGCATGTCCATATTCTGATTGAATTGTATAGAAATTTATTCAAATTGTGAGATAAAAGTGAAAATTAAAATGCAATTTATTTTAGATAAAATTTTAAAAGCGAAAAACAAAATTAAACTTACTTTAAATATAATTTTTTTAAATTACCCCGGCCCTGTGCATACAACCATATTTAATCTGTGGTTTGGAGAATTTGTACAAGTGGTTCAAGGCAATATTGCCAATTGCTTACTGTCTTCCGTGACCATGAAATTCAGGGCTTAGACAACATTTCTACTTCGTTTACTTGCGGAATGAAGCAGGTAAGGAAAGTTTCATTATTCGGATAATGGCGGTAGCTAAATATGCGAATTTTCCAACTTTCCCATCGAGGGATTTTGGAGGACTTTTGATATGTGACACCTGGCAGTCCCATGAATGCCGCAGAAAAGAAATAAATTCTGTTGCAATTTGTTCTAGGTTAATTTGTAGTTTTACTGGACTATTTCTATAGGTAACTATAGAGGTAACCTGCTGAATACTTTGAAACTAATTATAGTGGAATCTGTTCCTGCTTATGGCATCAAGAGCTTCCAGTCAAATTGTTTCAAAATATGCAG
Source organism: Chaetoderma sp. LZ-2023a (assembly GCA_034401795.1). Lineage (NCBI taxonomy): Eukaryota > Metazoa > Mollusca > Caudofoveata > Chaetodermatida > Chaetodermatidae > Chaetoderma > Chaetoderma sp. LZ-2023a. Next base: position 11,433,697 of record CM067370.1, on the reverse strand, counting down.
CAAAATATGTATATACGTCATTCATTACGCATTTTGTTTGTGTTATCAACCTACATGTGACGTAATTGATTATGACGTCATATACTTTAGTGACAGATCGGATCTATTCAGTGGTCGCCTTAAACGTGCTTTATTATATAAGCGCAAAATTTAGAATATGGTAATTAAACATGTGCGTGTTTGCGCGCGTGCATGAGTGCGAGTGCCTGTCTTTCAGTCGGTCGGTCGGTAGGTAGGTCACTCTACCGTACAGTCGACTGACTAGCCAGCGAGTGGAAATAATGTTGTTCTTTAATACAGGTGCTGTCGAACATCTGAGCTAAATGACCTCCACCGCGTGCCCCATACCCCCTACCCCCACCACACACACTCTTAAAGGGAAACACCAGACCCTCTATACTACTTTGTATAAAATGAATCTACAGACCGTAACGTTTTCAAAAATACAATTGTACGCTCTGTTCTCAAATTAGAAATATATATATATATATATATATATATATATATATATATATATATATATATATATATATATATATATATATATATATATATATATATATATATATATATATATATATATATATATATATATCTTTGTGTCTTTTACGAATTGTACCGACCACGATCTGGCAGACCGAGAGCAACAACACCACGAGAAGACCGCTACTTAGTGACGTCATCACGACGTCACAGGTTTGAGACTGCGCCGCGGCTGTCCCGTAATTTGCACACCGCTACCGGCACTACAGTGCATGCACAAACTGTGCGAAACAGACTCCACGATGTTGGACTGCATGCCCGTCGTCCACTTGTTGCTGTTCCGCTTACAGAGCGTCACATCGAGAATCGGTTTGCATGGGCAAGAACTCATCAGCGATGGCGTGTTCAACAATGGAGTTTTGTTCAGTGATGAGTCGAGGTTTTGTGTGGATGTGGCGGATGGTAGACGGGTTTGGCGACGTTTAGGAGAACGGTATGATGCAGCCAACATCATTCAGCACGACAGATTCGGTGGCGGCAGTGTCATGGTGTGGGCTGGAATCCATGAAAATGGCAAAACAGATCTTATTGTGATTCGCGGAACTTTAACGGCTCAACGTTACTGTGAAGAAGTTGTCGCCCCTGTTGTCATCCCATTTATGCAGCATCATGCAGACTTTATGTTCCAGCAAGACAACGCCCGTCCTCATTCAGTTAGGGTCACCAGCGATTTCCTTGAGGCTAACAACGTTCCGGTGTTGGACTGGCCAGCGCCCACACCGGACCTGTCTCCTATCGAACACGTGTGGGACATTCTTGGCCGTATGGTGCGTGAGAACCATCCACATCTTCACAACGTGCGGGAGCTGGAAACTGCACGGCTCCAGGAATGTGATGCGATTCCTCTTCGTGACATCAGGTGCTTAATTCGAAGCATGAGAAATCGATGTACAGCGGTGGTTAATGCGTGCGGAGGTCACAACCGGTATTGACAGCTCAGTGTCATTATTTAAATTGGACCCTGTTAAAGGCGCGATGCTAGCATTACAGTAACAAGAGACTGTTGTTCAAATTGGAAAATGACCTATCAATTAAATAATATTCAGATCCCAGCAAAGAAGAGAAAATTCTCAGGTTCTAGGATTGGCAATATCTGTGCATCACGACACCAGGAATAAGAAGATTGTGAATCTTCTTCATGCACAGAACTGTTGCATATCCTACCACCGTACCATGCTTCTAGAAACAGCAATAGCTAACTCGGTTGTCGAAAACATGAGACAATTCAATAATCGGTATGTACCACCATTTCTAAAGAAAGGGACATTTGTTTTCTTTGCTGTGGACAACACCGATTTTGCTGAGGATACCATTGATGGTAAAGGTACTACACATGGAACAATTGTTGCGGTCTATCAAAAGCTTCTGCACCCGGGGAATCCATTGCACCACCTTTAAACATTGGTGATGCAAAGAGCTTATCCATTACACCACAACACACATCTATGTTGCCATGCGTCAAACCAAAGGCTCAACCTGGAATGCAAAGTAATTTTGTGTTGAGTAAAACCGGTGTTGCAGACTCTTATCAGCTGACCCATATGGGTTGGGTCATAGCATCTGTTGTTGGGAGGATGGATGAAAGGAAAGAGATGTGTTTGGTTCCTGGGTGGGCTGGGTATAATTCACTCCTGTCATCAAGTAGATCTCTAACCAATGTTGGTGCATTGCCTCTTCTCCCAGAGCTGGCTCAAGAATGGTCAACGCTAATGACTGTAATTAAACAAGTACACACATTGAAGGAGATGGCTGTTGGTAAAGACCATCTAACAGTCATTACTTTTGACATGGCCCTGTATGAGAAAGCAGTGCAGCTTGTAGATATCAACGCCAATTTAAAGAGTGGTGTTATCCCAAGACTTGGTGAACTCCATGTCATCATGGCTGCATTGAGAGCTCTCGGTACTTCTATTGAGAATTCCGGAATAGACGATGCATGGATCGAGGCTGATGTCTTTAGCTCTACCACAACGACACACATCCTGAAATGCAAGCACTACTCACGTTCTCTTCATGCTCATATCTACTCTTACATCGCATTGTATGAACTGGTCTTTGACGAATTCTTCAAAGAGTATCCAAATCTAAGGGTTACATGCATATCAGCTACAGATGACATAGAAGAGGCATGCAGTAAATCAAACCAAGCCAGCCGGGCAGAATCAGTGATGCCGGCTCATAGCAATCTTCTCCAAGTGCGGTCTAATACTGATATGCTGAATCTCTTTCAGACATGGGTGACAAAGAGGTCCAAACATGCGATGTTCAAGTCATTAATGAACTATCTGCACCGTGTGGAAACAATCCTTTTCTTTGTCGCAGCATCCCGAAATACTGATCTGACCCTTCATCTTGAAGCTGGAGATACACTGAGCAAGTTATTCTTTGCTTTTGATGGAATCAAATACAAACGTCTTTGGCCAAGATACATAGTAGATATGTATGCACTCAAGCAGAATCATCCAGACACATGGCAAGAATTTGAAACTGAAAACATTGCAGTGACTAAGAATGACATTCCATTCACTTCAATTGGTGCGGATCATGCATGTGAGCATCTGAACAAAATGATGAAAGTGCACTCAGGACTAATTAGAATATCTAACAATGCAAATGCGAGACAGCGATTTTTCCTCGCTGCTCCAGAACTGTCACGGTTATCCCGGGAATTCAAGTGTCAATTTGATTTGCAAGAAGACAAGGTCAGAGATCACCATGGCATTGGAGCAAGTGCTGTTAAACACGAACACACCACAATCGACAAGATAAAGGCTGCCATACTGACTCATGGTAATCCTTTCGCTGCTGAAGGTGACATGATCTACAACATTATCTCACTTGCTTATGTACCACAAGAGTCGGTACCACAAATCCTGGATGTAGACGAAAGAGGACAGACATTATATGAAGAGCATGTGAAAGAGCGCATTAATGGAGAGGTAAGCCTTTGGGCACCAGTGAAGCGTGAGAAAAACAAGATGTATACATCTGGAAACAAAAAGACAACAGTACGTATTCGTGACAAAGCTGTTGATCTCAAGGAAACTAAAGATCTGTATGCTAGGCTGATGATACTCGCAAAGTCTAGTCGAGACATGGATTTGAAGTATTCGATCGGCAACTTTGAATTCACACTGACACCGAGAGCGCTGTTTGCTCCGTGTGGCTCTGTCCTACAGTGCACCGACAAGTCGAAGTTAATTAAGCTCCTGACTGACCTACCACAAACCGAGAGCACAGAGGATTCACTCTTATTAGGTCCAACAGAAGCAACTGCCGTCGCAACTGCCGTCGCAACTGCCGTCGCAACTAAGGAATCTAGTAGGAAAATCGCAGTTGTGGATGGAATGGTTCTTGTCCAGAAGCTGGCAAAGAAACCAGAAACTATTGTGACAGTCAACGACCTTAGTAAATGTTTTAATGACAGGTTAATGAGTCTGACGGCAGGATATGATGAGATCATTCTTGTATTTGATACATATCAAGCAGATTCCCTGAAAAACACGACCAGAGAGAAACGACGACATGGGAAGGATCCAATTAGATATCAAGTCAAAGATGATACCAGTATCAAGCATATCCCTATGACAAGATTTTTGTCTCATGACCAAACAAAGAATGACCTTGCGCAGTATCTGGCAGAGAAGACTATTGAGTACAATAGAGACTCATCTACCTTGGTCATAGCATCAGCATCAGGCCAGACGATAAGTAATAGAAGCCTACATTTTGAGAACAACAATCATGAGGAAGCTGATCCATTAATGATCTATCATGCCTTATGTGCAACACAGCGAAATCTTGATACAGCAGAGTTGGTGATTTTCTCTCCAGACACTGATATCTTAGTGCTGGCAATAGCATATTATGACAATCTACCTAAGAATACGTCTATCTCAATGGTTACGGCCTATATGGAAAACTCTAGGCATGGGGAAAGTAAGAGCATTACCCGCATTCCATGCCTTTACTGGAGCAGACAATATTAAATAAATTAGATAAATTTATCGAGGTCACAGATGAGCTACTTTCAACTCTAGCAAAATTTGTGTGTGCTGTGTACTGCCCAAAGTCTATTAGAATCTAGAACATCCCAGAGTTACGTTGGCATTTATTCTGTATGCAGCTTGCTGATAGTGAAAGTCTACCGCCTACTATTGGTGCTTTGAAACAGCATGTCCTTAGAGTACAAGTCCAGGCGAATGTGTGGGGTCAGGCAGACATTTCACATCATGTGTTTCTGGATCCACTACAGAATGGATACTACAAGGAGACAGGTGGCCAACTAAAGGCAAAAACAACAGATGTTTTACCAGCTCCAAAGTCTCTCATTGAGATGGTTAGGTGTCAATGCAAATCGAATTGTTCCTCTCATCGATGCTCGTGCAAATCCAAAGACTTACCATGCACTGAGCTTTGTCAATGCAGCGCAGAGTGTGAAAATGATGATGACTCAATCGTTGATGTCTCTATATCAGATGATGAAGATGACGCCAATGTTGCTAGGTAGACAGCAACTGATGCAGCACATTGATTGTTGCTTGAATACTTAGATTAAATTGGTGAGATAACTCTGTTATATGCCAAATAAAATTCATCATTGCAACATTAACACAAAAAGTTACAAATTTGCAGATGCTGTCTGTAAATTACATATTAAGTCAGGACTTATCTACCAAAACATGATTTCTGTTATTTGAAGTTTATTATAAATGTTACCAATGCATTCACTGACCCAGAAAACATAGATATAGACATCAAAATTATTAATCTAGGTCATATGGTTGCAGATATATTGGATTTCAAAGATTTTCGATGGCGGCCATTTTGAAATTCAAGATGGCCGCCATGAAGACTTTTGTGCAAATGCAAACATTGGTTTTTGACATTGACACATTAAAAGCTTTCCGAAAATATATAGTTTTACAAATCCCCAAAAATTCTGAACGAAAAAAATATTTTTTACACTGTGACCCTGACTAATAGTTCGACTAAATGAAATTGAATGGCGTTCGATGAGAGTCAGTGAAGGCTATTCAAATTACGCGGCTTTGAGTGTATAGGTGTCGGTACTGTCAGCATCAGGTGAATATGTACTCCTTCCTTTTTCAACTTGATGAAGAGTACAAACAGGACGCCAACAACTTCAAAAGTTAATAAAGATACATATTATTAGCAGTGCACCCTGTCACATTGGCTTACGTTCAGTATTTGTTCCCTAACGCGTGGACATCTTTTCTATCAACACGTTGCTGACCGTGGTTTCTGGGTAGGTTATTCCAATTGACGCCGAATTTTTAGAAAAGAATATAGGTTTTCTGTAAGAGTTGTGCTGTCTTCCATCTGGTAGTTTCGGTAAGTTCAAACACACGCTGAAATTGAAACAAGAGGCCACATAATTAACCTAGCCTCAGATGTGTCTCTAACGGTCATCTGCTTGGTGTAGGGCGGATGGTGATGGGTGGGGTGGGGTGGGGTGCACAGGATGATGACTTTAATACTGTCATGGCTCTTCGAATCATCGCAACATGATGAAAGTGTGTAATAAGTCAATAGAGTGAATCATCATCTTTAGCCCAATTAGTGGACGCATCTTGAATGACTCTTTCTGATTCTCCTGTAGGTTTTGATAGCCAGCTTTTCCCCGATTTTGTAAAATCTAGAATGCGTCATAGCAAATCACCCCTACCCCACCACCACGTTTTCCACAAACTGTTAAGGAGGAGATGCATTTTGAAAATTTCCGGTAAATTTTTCATAAAATCTAAGATTACGCCCCACCCCTCCCACACACAGATACACACTCACAAACAAAATTGATCACTTGGAATTCAGAAGATAGAACCCTTCCGACCATATTTGGTTGAAAATTATAAGGCAGTTGATGTGGCGTTGTGTTTTGACAATTTCCGGAAAACTGTTCATAAAACTTAAGATTTTCACCCAAAAAATTGACCAATCGAAATTCTGAAGAGATCTTTCAAAGCATACCATCATAGAATCCTTCAAGCCAGTTTGTCTGGAATTGGTCCAACCGTTAAGGAGGAGATGCTATTTTCTGGACAGACATGCCGATGGATGGACGGGTGAACAGAGAGGTGAGACGGAGGCCGCCATAGCATAAGCTCATTTGGCCTTTCGGCCCAGGTTAGCTAAATATAAATGTGCTCTTGCAATCCGCAATAATATGGGTAACTTACGTAACAAATATTCTTGAATTCCGACCAATGATTTCAGAGGAGGTACGCTGACCGACAGACAGACGGACGGGCATACGGGCGGGGGCCTTTGCAATAACCCTGCCGTTTTTACGCGTGGGGATAATAAAAGCGATTATATCAATCACCAGATAACCACGCGCCAGAATTTCTGCCCCTTGGTCATCGTGGTTCAAGATTCAATATTCAAATCTTTTTTAAGCTATAATGGCTTAATCCAACAAAATGAGTCCCACAGATTTCTTTCTTTGTCAGTTTTTTCAGTGTTTGAAACTGATTGAACGTTGTACGTGTATGTCTACGTGCATGGACAAATGTCTAAACGTAGCACGTTCGTAGGCCTACTTTGCGGCTATGTAAAATAAGTGGGGGTTGAGGGGGGGAGGTGTGTTACGTATCTATAGCTATGTATAGCCTACACGCACGTATACGATAACATGTAATGTAGGACATCAACACACACTCGAAGTTATGAACGCACACATGTGACATTTGTATGTTTGTATTGCGTGCATGCGCGCGTGAATATGCTACAATAAGATACATACCATATAATAGGCCAAAATTAGCTGTCGTGTGTGAATGAGTCTGTATCTTTAATTACAAAACGCACTGCTCATTTGGAAGCGCAAATTCCACCGTGATTTTCAGCAATACAGCTACTGTGACGTCACACCCAATCAATCGCAATTATGACAATTGTCGACGGATTTCCGACCAAACACCAGCGTCGGAATTTCGATCTTTTGCAGACGTTGTCATAGCATCGGATTTGCGACCAAATACCAACGTCGGATTTCCGTCCTATTGCCGACGTTGGGCCAACGTCGGATTGCGACCAAATACCAACGTCGGATTGCCGACGTCGGGCCAACGTCGGTAAACCGACGTCAGATTGCCGACGTCATGCCAACGTCGGCCCGATGTCGTAAAACCGACGGCGACGTTGTCGACGTTGGGCCGACGTCAGATTGCTCTCTCTCCCTCCCTCCCTCCCCCTCCCTCCCTCCCCTCCCTCCCTCCCTCCCTTATCTAAGGGAAATAATTTCTGTTCAGTGTTTATAACCTCGGCGGCATGGGAAGCGCCAAGCAGGCATATTATCGTAACAGAATTAGGCATAATGAATGCATCGACTCTACCGAGCTATATGCCTATATAGGTTAAGTGTAATATTAAAGGGTTTTTTGCTCTTAAACTGACGTGGAATAATGCATTAGGCCTAAATATATTTGGTAAATGAAGCCAATGACGTGGATTACAGATAACAGACCCAGACATTCCAGTGGTAAATTAAAAAAAATAGTCTTCTCTTGGTATGCGAATCGACACTTTCTTTGGAAAAATTTAAATTTTCTTGAACACATCTAAGGCTTAACGGGTTAATCAGTGATCATCTTCATTATTACCCCCCTCAGTAATGTCACATGACCATATACTGCTATTTAATTGGTTAAGATCAGTGATATATGATCTGGTCCTGGAGCGTTTTGAATATTCATGACGTCGTAAGCCGCGCGCGTGTTTCTACGCTAATACCCAACTCCTCATCCAACGTCTGCCCCGTGATAGCACTTGCACGACGGCTAAAAGGTATGCGTTGTGCCATATATAGCATGAGATTATGCAAAGGAGTAATCAGTACATTATTTTGTTAGAAGACTGTTAATTATTTTACCAACAGTTTTTACTCAATGTCTAACAATGTTAGAACTTAGAAAATAAATGTTTTTCGATGTTTCACACATCGAGTTCATTTGTCAGACGATAAACTGGAATCGGTGTAATGTTGAATCTGACTGACCAATCGCTAAAGAGCTTACTACCCCATGAATATTCATAACGCTCCAGGTCGCATGTAAGTTGAGGTATTCCATACTACACGGTATCCCCCGTGCGAACATCGCGCTTTCGTCTTAATGCGCAGATAAATTATGACGTAATAAGTGTTGATGCATTCCGAAAATGACGTCATAAAATGTTGAAAATTGGCAATATATTTCATATAAGAAAAAATTCCCTCCCTCCTACAGGCTGTTACCACATGTGTGAATATATTTCTCTCGCTGCGCTCGAGAAATACAACGTTTGCACGTTTGGTAACAGCCTGTACACCCGCCAAAACACTGGTGTAACTAATATTACACAACTCGTCATCAAAATCTATGTAGGGCCTACTTCACATGAATAATAGATTGCACCATATATTCCCAACTAATTTATTTCCAATCCCAAGGTGTCTAATTTAATCTAACTAATGTGTGACGCCATGGAGTAAAATCTACGACATTAGACCAACCAGTCCAACCAGCGATTAATTGACGATAAATAAACGATAACAAACATAGTTAGTGTTTAGATAGCAAAAACTAATTATTACAATAGAAAATCAAGCCGCCATTATCACCGCGTTATTAGTACGGCGGAAATTATCAGTCTCTCATCATTTATCAGAGTCAGGGTCTACCAGCAAATTAGATTGAGTCCTGCCTGTCAAACTGTACGTGTGCCTCACTTGCCAATGGACCTCTCCATTTTAGCTATGCCCCGCCATTCTCGAGCTAAGCTCCACTCACACCTCGCTCGTGTTGGGATCGATCGATCTCTGAACTCCCTGACTATCCATTTCCAGAAAATTATACAGGTCACCTATTGAATATTTTGGAACTAATTTGACTTGGCGCTGTTGCATATTAACCGAATTATAAGACAATCAAATAACTCAACGAGGAAGTCTAAAACTGTTGCTACAGATGAACAAACTGGATCGACATCACGGATATCACAAAATTGCAACCATCTCTTGCTATGTGACCGATATTGTAACTTTGTGACCCTCCTCCATCCTTTGAGAATGATATCTGCATCTTTCGACGAAACTCTGCGACGTTGCAAGGATTTCCTGATAATTTGTGTGCACACATGTTCATATGTCTCTCAAACGATGAAGTCGAGATGGCTGTTGTGGAAGATTTAGTAGTTGCTGTTTTGGTAAAATCCGCGGAATGTCTACACCACAAGCCGCAACAGTTTTGTGAACCATGACTGAGTGGTCCACATTGGTGCTACCGAAATAGCATCTGCTTGGTCCATCTCTGCTCCCAAGACACTGAAAGGACAAAAAATATATGCATTAATTTTTTTTACCAATCTAACATAAAAGCATCTATGCCAAAACCATATGGATCTGGCTTCCATGACACATAACATTCCAATTGTTTATTTAGGCGAGATGCAAATAAATCGACATCTGTCTTGCCAAAGGTTTTTTGAAATTTTTCAAAGATTTTTGGATTTATTATCCATTCTGAATCATAATTCTGATGCCTTGATTCCTTATCAACTTCTTTATTATCACCGCCAGGTATGTGAGTTGCACTAAGCTATATATGTCTGGCTATACACCAATCCCATATCTCTCAAGTAATTGAGTTACAAAGACCTTTTGTGCTGCCCATGCGTGCTATACATGACACTGCCATTGTATTATCTATCATAATGCGAACATGAATGTTCTGATGCTCAATACAATATTTTGGTTGTGACTGCCTCAATTTGTTTGCCCCAGGTCAGGTTCTTGTCTAAATAAACTCCTAAGAATTTAGCAAAAGATGCTTCTTCAATTTCTTTTTTATTAATATAGATTTTTGGAATACTACTGTTTCTTGATTGTCTAGACTTTGAAAATAGCATGTAGTTTGTTTTATCAACATTTGATGATAGCTTGTTTACTTTGAACTAATTAATACGTTCTTCCATTTCTTTATTTACTCTTTCGTATAATATATCTAAGTTTTTGGCGGAGCAAAAGGCATTGGTGTGATCGGCAAACAGTATTAGTGACAAATTGTGGAAAATTTTGGGCAAGTCATTCATATAGAGTAAAAACAGCAGAGGGCCAAGAATTGACGCTTGAGGAACATCACAGGTTAATTTCCTGTTTTCAGAACAGGTTGCATTAAATAGCACGCATTGAGTTCTATCAGTTAAATGGCTCTGAAACAAGGCAAGTGCACATCCTCCGTATTAGGCAAGTTTTCCTAATAATATATTGTGATTGATAGTATCAAAAGCTTTTGAAAGGTCCAAGTAAATGCCCAGTATGTGTTCTTTCTTTTCAATTGATTCACTTATTTTTTCTGTCATTTAAACTAATGCGAGCATTGTTGAGTATTTCTGGCGGAATCCATACTGTGAACCATATAAAATTTCCTTTTTTTCTAGATAATTGATTAATCTATTATACATTAATTGCTCCATTAATTTAGAGAAAAGTGGAAGTATTGAGACAGGCCTGTAATTTGTGAAGTTGGACATAACATATATATATAAACTTACATATCCCTGATCTCTGATATTAAGTTCGCATACGATTGACAGTTTCAGGTTTATTACACTCAGGCTACAACGGCAGCATATGAGGTGTGCTTTACATTTATAAAGTTGACGGTAGAGATATATGTACATTATACGTGATATAGAGATACACGATAAGTTATATATGACATATATTACACCGGCCATGCTCTCTAGACTTGACCTGCCATCTTCAAAACAGGAAGAAGGGTATTTAAAAATGTGTTGTTGTTTTAAACAATATGAGCTTCAGACAATATGGAAGTCCATCATAGTAGCCTAGGCCTCTAATTGAAATAGTATTATGGACGTCTAATAATAGAATAGAATGCTATTCGCTCTCGAAGAATAAAGATGGATATATATATAGATTAATAGTCAGGCTTACATATTTATCCATTTGTTTGGCCGTCATATAATAAATTCATATTGCGCCAGAATCCAGTGAAAGTATTTGTTTCCCTCTACGCCTGACTGGATCTTCTAAATGATACATGACTGTAGCAGAACAACACGGAAGTGTCAGTTTTGTCATTATTACTCAATTGGCACTTTGCATTATTCAGAAGACGGAAACATTAACATTTAATAATCGCATTATAATGGAATGGTCAATATCATTCCGACAGCGGAAATTGGATAATTAATTGTCGTTAAGTCAATGTTGTCAATATACGATACGCAGTCAGCTGAGACAGGCTTCTGGTTCACCACACCCATCCACCCTCACCCAACCTACAGAGCCACACTGACAAGCGGTTTTAACCGAGAGCTTCTATAATTGATCTCGGCTATAACAGTCTACAAATTAGTAAGCTTCACGTAATATGACAAATGGTAATTTTGACAACGTAATTCTTTTGGACGCATAGCGAAAGGTTGTCTTTAGTAGTAAGCAATAATTTCGGGATTTTTAACAAGTCCTAAGATTAATTCCCAATAGTTGGAATTACATGATTTCAATTTGATTAGCATGTGGCAATATCTGATGCCTAGTCTGTCGTGTCAAAATTTCGATATGAGCCTGTAACCTGCGCAACTCTATGCATTTCTGACTCGTCGGCTATCTTTGATCTCCTGACAAAACAAATCACACCAGTCAATAGATGTATTCATTTCTAGAGTCTCAATATCAAGGTAACCATACAGGTAATTTGTTGAATATTTTAAAAATAATTTGACTGCGTGCTCCAAGTCAAATTAGTTTCAAAATATGCAACGTAATGTTTAGCAAAGACATGCAATTCGTAACCTTGACGGAAATTTCAATGTTCATGACGGAGGTAGATACGTCGTTCATTCATTCGTGTCTCACGAGATATCCTTCTATACGAGATCGAGAAAAGAGACTCGTGTGTAATGAGTGGCCATTGGCGTAGTAACCACCACCCCATCCCCACCCCACCCCATTGCCCTACCCGCCCACACCCCCAACACGCATTTGGGGATAAAGCGAATTGAATCTTGAAAGGACCCGAGAGCTATGCTATACATACAAGACACAATTATTTCACCTAAAACGTGAGGATATAAAGCTTATAGTCTTCTGCATGAAGAATAGTTAAGAGAAAATAGGCCACCTTAGTTTGTATTAAATTTCAAATGGGACAACAATTTGATGACATTGAGTAGATACGTATATCACATGAATCACTGAATGGACAAGAATTTGGTGACATTGCGTGGATACGCATATCACATAAACCACTCTGAATGGATCGACTCGATTTAAATGTCTCTATCAAGCTAGTCGGTTAAGATGGTACCAAAATCAACACGATCCACAGTGGTACGTTTAAGTCCATTACGGAAATAGACTGGATCTCGACTTGTGTGGTCTCCGAAGTGGTCTTTGTAATAGTCTAGTCGTTATTATGACGTAACTAGATGGAATTCGTGACGTGGCGATTTTATGTACCTTTGCACTTCCACACATTGTTCAGGATTCAAAGATTAACTTTTAAAAATAACTTTACTTACTTTGACAAGCTTTTGCACATACATGTGGTTCAGTAGCTGAAGGTTAATAAAATTAGACTAGTCTTAAACGGTATTACCTTTAGCTCCTGCTATTATCTTTAACAGACTAACATGGCTACCATAACTTTTAAACATAGGGTTCATTGTTAATGTTTCATTAGTATCCACAGCATTTGGAATAGAATGTTTAATTTAGTATAGGCCTATGACTATAATCATTATTTGGAATTAATTTTAGATGTTTTGATGGATTCTATAATAGGTTTAAGCAACATTCCTTTGAAGATGATCGCTGGTCACTCTTAGTTCCATTCTCTCAGCTGTTGCACACTCTTGATCATTATTCAAAGTCAGACAACAAGAGCTGTATTTAGACGTAACGAATGCTGTAACAAGTAACCTAGGGTCAAGCGTCTACAGGAAGCTGGGTGAAAGGAGATATGGCGGATGCTAGACAGGGGAATTCTGGTCATTATTTAGTAAACATCGGGCGAGAGGAACGTAATGATTGCTGATAGATACACACGAACAGAGCACATCATTGATCATCACCGGGAGATAGTCTGTGAGTCTGATTCTAATGAATGCCACCAGTCAAGATGGACAGATTTAAGGTACATGCGCACGTTTATGTGAAGAAATTATGCAAGCCTTCTTAGTGTAATTGGTTGAGTTGAGTACATCAGTGTTAGGGCTGCGCACATGCCCGTGTGCGCGGGTGTGTAAATGTAGCAATCTGTCTTTGGGTTGAGACCCACTCCGGATAGGCTTTCACAATGCTCATAGTGCTAGATTATCTATCATGGTTTCTTTCAACGCTGACAAGCCTTCATTGTTTTGCACATCAGCATGAGAAAGATTTATATAAATCATGCCACTTTCGTATTGCAAATTACCATAGATCAAGAGGAAGCCCCATCAGATAAGTTATCGTGATTTCTGATCACAAGTAATTGGAAGCGAATGACGTCATTACTCACCACTGGAGAATTATGTTTTAGCTGATAGATTACATATCTTATCCCGCTACAGGACGAGACTAATGCGCGCGCACTCTTGCGCAACATACATGGATTGCCTTCCAGATCAATCTATCTGTATTATCTTCGAAGCTAACTGTGCATTAGTACAGACACAGAGAATCTAAATTAATTACTTTACCATGAAGCACACAAGAAGTGTAAATTTTCGTTATTCACTATACATTCTCTTTAACATGATAATCAGATTAGCTGATTTTGCCTTCAGAATAATGATGCTTTATGTGGGTCTATCGATATGGCAGTATTTGTTATCTAGGGTCAATTCGAATAAATATTCCTATATTTCTACCGTGAGAGAGAGAGAGAGAGAGAGAGAGAGAGAGAGAGAGAGAGAGAGAGGGGGGGGTGGCAGGAGGGAGGGATAGAGGGAGGGATGGAGAGAGGGAGGGAGGGAAGGAGGGAGAAAGATGATAGGAAGACAGATTGTGGGGAGAGAGAAGAGAGATTGTGGGGAGGGAGGGAGATAAAGAAAGAAATAGATAGAGAGAGGGGAGCGTGGGCGGGATGGCGGGAGTGTGGGGGGGGGGGCTGGAGGGAGGGAGGGTGGAGAGGATTGAGGAACATTTTACTAAGGGAGTACAATGATTTCATGACTTTTACTAAGGGAATACAATGATTTCATGACAGAATTACATACATGATCATTAGTATGACTGGGTGGCATGTGTCCTCTGTCAATTGTCTTTATTTGTTTGATCTGATCTTCATCATGAACCTCCGACCACAGTTCGTGACCGCTAGGTGTTTGAGGTCACGGATGACATTATCTTCCGGGAATGTGCTGTTTGTTCAATCCAGAGCTGAGGTACACTAAAATAGAATACGTGGTTATTAGGCGTAAAAATGTTGCTTATTTAAGTGTAAGCCCAGCATTAATAGATATTTTATCGTAACATCTGTAGTAAAGTTGATGTCGACATCACTATGACTCTATTTCAACTGTACACTCTATTAATTTTTAGTGTTCGGCAATGCCAATTTACCACATGGCAATCCAAATCATAACATCAAAGTCATGAATAAATGACTATAACCTCTGAAATAATGCCTAAAATTAGTTTCTCCCATATGCTTTACACTACACTTAAAATGAGACGTTTTAAGACTCATAACATATATTTTCGCCTAGTGACGACAAAGTGACATTAAGTTTTAGATTTGGAACAGCATACATGACCAGAACCCAACATAAAACGTTGTATGTACTCGACTTCAACTGTGAGCCATTTGTTTGATTCTGGCAACTGGACTATTGTTCATTCTCTCACTTTAATACCACCTAGATGTCGTGAGAAGCACGTGTACCATTAGGGTTTTCATACACGCGAGATGATGACATATCGCATCACACAGTGACTAAACATGAATATGTATATATAATCTGCTACAGCCCATGGCGAGTGTCATCAATCAAACGGCGTCCACATCCCGAGAATGCAGGCTAACTCAGATATATCTTACATAAGCTTTGTAGTAAGCATGAGTTGCGACTCGCTTCCAAGGAATCGGTAGACCTAGAGTAAAGGTGGCTGATGTATCTCCAAACTAAATCAAATCCTTCCTGCAAAAAATGAGTCTTTAAGCCATCATAATCACTAGAGGAAATTTCAGCGTCGATTAGCCACACATAATGAGTGCTTGCCATGGCTACATTAGCAGATCCATTTGAAGAAGAAACATGCATCATTACCATTTATGCCTATTACTCGGCGAGCTTGAGAGAGAGAGAGAGAGAGAGAGAGAGAGAGAGAGAGAGAGAGAGAGAGAGAGAGAGAGAGAGAGAGAGAGATAGCTTGTTTTACCGTAATTCCGGGGACATTTTCACGTCTAGGGCATACACTCTGGGGACATGCTTAGATTGTGGGGACAGGGCATTACGGTAGCTCAAACGATCGGGATAAGGGTGAAACGTCCAAAAATGTATTTAGAATTTGTGTCCCCAGAGAGAGAAAAAGGTGATGTCCCCACAGTTACGGTAAAACCGTCCGTCCGTCCGTCCGTCGAGAGAGAGAGAGAGAGAGAGAGAGAGAGAGGGAGGGAGGGAGGGAGGGTGGGAGGGAGAGAAAGAGAGAGAGAGAGAGAGAGAGAGAGAGAGAGAGAGAGAGAGAGAGAGAGAGAGAGAGAGAGAGAGAGAGGTGCAATATTTGTTTATCTGGTAGCTCTGCGATAGAGAAAGATGTAACATGTGTTTCCTGGATAACTCTGTGATGGAGAGAGATACAACATTTGTTTCTAGGATAGCTATTGGCGGCTGATTGAGTGGATCTGTGATGACGAGAGATGAAACATTTGCCCCTTGGGTAGCTATTGTCTGAGTGGGTTTCAACAAGAAAATCCTTAATAGTACTGTTTCTGTGTCAATTTGATCTATTCCTGTGATTCGACCAAATCTGGTAAATTCTGAGGCACTCATTCTCCAAATATTGTTATCTAGATAAAAAGCCAAGTCTTTAAAATCAAGAAAACTTCTTTATCTATTTGGCGTGCTTTAAGTATAAATGGATGGTATAATAAGCTATATACGAACGATGGTTCTATCATTATGATGCTTATCTTTATTACCGAGCACGCACAGTTACAGTTACGTCAGTAAATGTGTTTATGTTTTAAACTGTAGCCATATTCACTGCACCCCAAAAACATTGACTCGATCAAGACAAACACCCCAAGAATGTTCTACGTAATCTACAAAGAGGGTTAGCAGACTGCATGGAGCACTGCCCGTAGGGCTAGGAAAGTCTACATCTAAGCTGGCAGAAGGCGCAGTTAAACACTCGATTCTAGAATTACAAAAGGGGGAAATATTAGATATATTAAGATAAGTCTAGTGGGAGAGTTTTGAAGATGCCTCACCATCAAGATATGTGTTATTTGTAGAACGACTATTTGACCCAGAGAATCTTTCGGAGAGGCCACATATTCTTAGGAATGCTAACACGATAAGTCCCACGGTTATTGCCATTTGAGTGTGGAATTGTATGCCTATTCTCAAGACATCATTGGTACGCGTGACCACATGTTCACTTTGTCATGTGAACTATAACTACATTAGGTTTGAATAGTTCCATCAGGCAGATGCACCCAGCCAATGTAAGGATCGTAAAGTAGCTTCAGGTACTATATTTCTCTCGGCTAGAATTGCAACTAGGTGCTACGAGATATAGTTAGATTTCATCGTTTTGCTATATGATAAGAAGGGCTTCGTGTGAATGGTTACATATGAGTTAGTCATATAAGGAGAGGGACGTTTTCATGACTTCTCTTCGCTTTAACAGCAATAAGGACCAATACAATAACGACAGATGACAGTCACATCATTTTTCGTCCGTCTGTGCTATTGTACCAGCAACAAGGCTTCCAGTCATCTAACATGGTTAGTTGAGCCTCCGAAGTTACATGCCGAGATAAGACGCCTCGTTCATCGCAAATCATATGTGGCGTTTCATTCCAATTGTTTGAGTACACCTTTGTGTCAGCACAAATCAGTCACGATGCTACCTGAAAATTTGGTATGCGCATACAGCGCGGGCCTAAGCTTTGTTGCGGACGTTCAAAGTCGCTTAGGACCGCAGAACTTATCTAATGATACAGCTGTCGCTCTAGAACCTTTCTGTGCCTCTCCACTATCAAATGAGTTGGACAGATCGGCGAATAAACCAATACAAGGAATTCAACAAATTGCAGTGACGGGGTGGGGGAGGCTACCAAGAGCTGAGGGTAATCAACATAACGCTTAGCGGTTTCTGTGTCCTGGTGCAGGCTCATAAGAGAAATTTTAGGCCCCAGTGCCATCTCAGGCTTTCCCAAAATAATTGTGACATGAATGCTCTCATATCGCTTCTCTTGCATTACCGGAGCTAAATATGGACTATCAGATGGCTCTTAAATTACCACATTTTGACACAAATTTTATTTTTCATTTTCAAAAGAATTTGGAGAGCCTACATACCCCCTAACATTTCCTGGTAAATACAGAAATCCCATAGACTATATATGTTCAATATGTTCATGCCATGTGGTCAATATAAACACTTTTGCAGCTCTACATCCTCCTCCTCCTCCTCCTCCACCTCTTCCTCCTCCTCCTGTTCCTCCTGAATATTTTGAAAATAGTTGGACTGTTACATATATAGCGCTCACATTATATGCATTTCAGTTATTCATTTGTTATTTCTGACCAATTGGTCGAAATTTCCTTCGTGTGAGCGTTCTGTACAGAATTTCTTTAAGCCATCTCAAGTATTTCGGGAGATAGGCGCGTAAATAATGAGAATTTCAAGCAATCTGTGAGCGTGAGCAAGGGAGAGTAATTCGATTTGAGCTCAACCGATCATGCTAGGGCTTTGTATCACGTAATAATTTGACAAAATGTCGGGAACATGATTTTGATCCCATGCTTCTTTTTCGCCTTTATAAATTTCGAGACTGAATGGCTTAAAACAGAGCATGGTGCACGCTCAAGATCGGTTATGACTTCCGGGGCTATGCGTTGACCAACGGGCAAAGGTTCGGCTGCATTACCGAATCACCGAAATTCGCATAGTATGATCGCAACATCAATATTTTTTTTTTAAATCCAAAATATCTGAAAACGTACAATTGATTGCTTTGAAATAGGGTTTAAATAATGAGCGTGCATCGTATACTATATTTCTTTGATGATTTATGCAATATACTGCAACATAGGCTGTTATTTTGAAAATGACTTGAGTGGATGAACTATTCTGTTGAGTATTCTGAAGATAAAAACCTGTCAATTATGCTACCATGTCACCACTAACCCATCACCAACGGATCTCTCTACTCTATTCCTTATTTTTCTCCGTTTGCATCCTGGCCCCAACCCACCCCACCCTTAGGGTCCATGCCCTGTCCGGTACACGGCGTAGGATTTCCAGCAATTTTATTTGTTAAATATGTTAGCTGGAAACTATTGACCAGCCAAATTGATAGAAACTCTGCTCAGAAGAGCATAATGAACACATGAATGAGCATTGAGCAAAGACGCTGGCGTACTATATAACAAGTGGCGGAGCTACAGATTACATAACATATCACTGAATAGCAGACTGTTATCGCCGTATTTATACATGGACAGACTGGAAAACTCTGCAATACGTGTCTTTAACCAGTCCATCATGATTGATATTGACTAATGTGGAACACTTATACTTGCATCAATTCACTTATTTATTTCCGAGAAACATTAGTGCCAGACCATCAGCGATCAACATCTCGCCAATACGCCTACAAATCTATCAAATCGTTTACTTCAATACGATATCATATCCCAGAATCCTTTGTCACGATGAGAGAGAGACAGCTAGTGTGCAGTCCACTGGTGATGGTCGATAATGTAGCTTTGATCTTCTATTGTAGCTAATAACACATATTTGCAATCTAAATACTAACTATATTTGTTGCCTTTTAATTACATCAGCATGTCTGTGTTAATGACCAATTAACCACAGTGTTCTATTCGCCGAACTAGAGAAAATCCAATAAAAAGGAATCCAGCTTTTAGTGTGTAATACGTTGACCATTCAACGACAACTCCTAAATTTACTGAATGTAACTGCATTCCCAATGAATTGTACATGTTGGTTTATGTACGATTTCAAATTGTTTGTAAAATATTGTTTGTGAAATTGTTGGCTAGTTTTCACAGAATCAGTCATCATTTCACGTTCGTGTAGTATCTCTATGGCTGTTTTCGTGAACGTGTTAGTATTGGCATTATCAGTAACCCTGATCAATGATTGTCATTATTCACTAAATAACCAGATGTCATGAGACGTCAGTTCTGATTAAAACATTGAGAATTGAATGTCCGGACAGTGCCACTTTCTTTCATGTTTGGGGAAATAATCTTGGGCAATAAATATTTCACCAAAATTAGTTCCCCAAAATTTCGTCAGTTTGTCCCACTGTCGCCCTATAAATACGCCCGTCGTGCAAATTACTTGGCTTGTTATCTAGTGATTGCTTGGGAATCAGGAACAGTTGTTTGCATGTGAAGTCGTGGCGGGAAAATTAATACAACACAAACTGTCTGTGTAGCTATCGATAACCGATGATTAGGATTCGCAGAGGCATGTTTCACTTGAGTTCTCCAATACCATATTATAGCCATACACATTACGTAATCTCTGCATTGAAAAGAGAATGGTGCAAAAATTCAACTCCGAGCGAAACCAACACGTCAGGATGTTTGAGATAAAATGTTCCTTGTAAATATGCATACGTCCCTGTCGGAATTGGCAACAATGCCCGTGCGACTATAGACGCATTTATACCACGTGTAAACATTTTATGTATGGAAGCGAAAAAGCAATGGATACTGACTAATGGTGAAGTTGTCAAATGCCGGTAATGAGGAAAGACTCTGGTATATTATATAACATGGCGAGTCGTTGATCTTAATTACTTTAATAATAAGTACTTCTATGTTGACAGCGGAACATCGTGTCTCCTCATATTGTATCGTCTTTTTCTTCTTTGCATTCACCATATTGAATGAAGGAAAAATCATTTAACCAAAATCTGCTTCTTATTTTACCTATGGTACATACAGCGCCTGACAGGCCAATGCCGGGCCAGACATAGCAGAACAGGAGGAGCAGCGCATGACTAAGCAGAACAGAGAATGGTATTGTTATTAGGAGTTGGTAAGACATGATATGGAATGGGATGATATACTAGATGGGGTTGTGTATGTTATAGTAGAATCATATACGTTGTATGTCAGTCCTCCATGTTCCCCCTTCATGTAGCTACCAAACGCATGATTGGATTAGGCATGAGATGGTATGGTATAGTAAGTCATAGACGAGCATGATATGGTAGTATATGGCATAGTATGTATGGCAGCATACATGCCATACATATTCACGTTTAACCAGAAAGCTTACGTAAGACTGTATTGATAAGGTATCAAAACACAATTTACTCCGTGTCTGCATGGCTATGCTAAGTTTACCACGAATATGCTGAATGGTTATTCTGCCAATCGTCTTCCGTGGATTGTATCCAGTGGCAGTCTGACCTTGGCATTTAATGGGCAAAATGAACGAATGTGAAATCTTAGTCCTGAACTATTCTTATCGATGACAAGGCAGACTGATGCTATTTCAGTACAGTACTGACGACGGTTGGTTTTCTTAGATACGGATTAAACATTTTACGCCACGACCATTGCATGATGACACCCCAACCCATCCAAATATATAATCCGTTTGACAAGTGGCTAGTACTAAGCGACCGCCGACCATTCGTCTCCTGTCTTTAAAATATGTTTCACATTATACCTTCTAATGTGTTCAGTGTGCCTGGTACATAAACTGAACATACTGCCCTATATCGCTTTATCGTACATTCAAACATATTATGGAACAACATATGGTGATTTCATTCCATTTAAATTAATATTATTTTTAATTGACAAAGAAACCTATAGTCAGTGTTTCAGGCGAAAACATCCAAATATCGTGAAGCTACTCCTACTCTGTAAAATACAAACATCTACATGGTAAACGGGAAGGCTGATATAGATCGTGTATGGTGTCTACTTCCCAATGCATACAGACAGGTTGATTATTAGCTAAAGCAATACAGTCCCATTACAATCATGTATATGGCGCAATTCTTCAACATTCTGTGATATTATGGCATTGATAATGATGATGAATATTCTACAGGCATGTCACACGCCATTAACGCATTGGATGCATTTGCCATCAATTTTGGTTACATGGCAATAACAGATAAGACAGGATTAACATATCTACAACAGCTGATATCGATAATCAGTCAGTTTATTGAAAACAAAATAGAAACATTATATTTATAGAAAACACAAATCAGTAAGGGGGCGAATGGAAGGATCATTTGGTTACATTGTCCGCATCACCTCCCATATTGATCTTAATTACATTGGTCGATGGCTCAGACCGACCAAATTGACATATATGTTATCTGTTTCTATGCACAAACTATATTCTATTGCCTAGAAGTTGTTTGGCTAGAATAGTTGTATAAAAGATATCGAGTGGTCTATGATTTGGACCGGTCTATTACTCGGCGCAATCGTGTAAATGGCTCAACATTTTGAGATATTATGACATTGATGATAATAACGAGGCGTATTCCACAAGAATCTAACAAAGCATTAGCGAATTGGATGTTTGTCCCATCAATTTTAGATATCCTGGAAACAACAGTAAAACAATATTAACATATAGTCAAACAGTTGACATAAATAATCACAATAAATTCTGATCGAGTCAGTCAGTTATTGAAAAGTACACAGAATCATGTGTATCGAAAGCTGCCAATCAGAGCGCAACCAACAAGCGAGGATGTTTGAGACAAGTTGTTCCCCGTAAATATGTATACGTCCCTGTCGAATTTGACAGCAATGACCGTATGACTATAGACGCATTTATACAACGTGTAAATATTTAGGTGGTGAATGACAAAAAATAGCCAATTGGTCACATCGCCTGCCATACTGGTTATGATTACATTGGTCACAATGTCCACCTCGTCAGACCACGATGTATTGTGAGCCTGTGGGTAGACAATTGTTACAGCCTTATGCGTTCTTGCGGTGACATAGCACAGGTTCTACTGGTGGTGATGGAGGTCAAAGTGTAAAATGGCATAATCATAAAAATGTTGAAAAGCGAAATTCGCTGGGATTCTTATCATTAACGAGTTCTTCATGCCATTGTAGTGTGAATGATATGCCTATGTAACACTAATAGTTGCATCAATTCAACTACTAATTTCCCAGGTGCAATTGTACAAGACCATTAGTGATACACATCTCACTATCACGTGGTAGCAGACCGATATGCTGATGGATACATCGATCAAATCATTTACGTCAATCAGAAATAAGATATCCTATCCCAGAATCCATTCTCATAACGAAAGCTACTCTCAATGTTCGCACCCGTGACGATGTTCGATAATTGCGCTTCGATCTTCTATGGTAGGCTAATAATTTGTTTTTTGCAATCTAAATAATAACTATGTTTATTGTGCTTTAATTACATCAGCGTGTCTGTGTTAATGATCAATTAACTGCAGCCTCGTATTCGTTCACATGTAACTACATAATGTACAATAACAAGCTATAATCTCTAGTGTGTGATATATTGGGCACTCGATGACACCTTCTACGTTAACACTTTAATGTCGAATCCGGCCAAATCCGTCCTATGCAGTGGTCTTGAGGAATGACTATGTGGCGGCAAAGAAAAGATTATTTTTGAAAACCTATCACTGAAATGACTGTCTCGATAAGCGAGCCATTCATCTCAGTTGTGAACTTTCTGAAATAGTCTTCTCTTGGTGTGCGAATGCATATTCAAAAAGCAAATAATTTCTTGACACGCTTTAGCCATTACAGGGTTAAAGATCCATTAGTTGATAGATCTAAATACATTTTTACCCTGATAAAGCAGCTTACTGGGCCGATGCCGGGCCGATACCGGGCCGATACTGAAAGTATCGGCACGGTATCGGCCCGGCATCGGCCCAGTATGCTGCGTTATCTGGGTATATACTCCACTTATTCTGGGAATATAATGATCCTGATGAGTTGTTGGGCCAGATTTATTACTATGATTGCGCGTTGACAGTGAACAAGTTCGGGCCAGGGAGTGGTGTCCTCTCCATAATGTATGTGGCGCTGAAAACATAAACAAAATACGTATAACTCAGCAGATAAAGACTGTTTTACAAAACCGATTCAAAGAAAAATGTAGAGAAGAGTTCAGTGAGTCAAGCCGACTGTCATCTTATAGGGAAATAAAGACCGATTTCCCATTCGAAAAGTATTTTACAATTTTGCACTACAGAGATTCTACTACCCGTTGTTGATTTTCGAACCATGAATCACAAATTAGCCATTGAAACTGAGAGGTGGGCGGGAATTGAAAGAAGGTAACGGTTACGTGAAAGTTGCAAATGCCTATTATTACAATTAATTCAATCGAAAAAGCGAAAGTACTCATATCTCTCTCTCTCTCTCTCTCTCTCTCTCTCTCTCTCTCTCTCTCTCTCTCTCCCTCGCTCCCTCCCTCCCTCCCTATATATTTTCGCCACATTTACACACTGTATAACATTTACCCACAAGTGCCATTTGTATGACCTGAGGGCAATAAAGTGAAAAAGCAAAAAAGAAAAAAGCCATTTCCTGTATTCTGAGTGACAAATAACATCCTTATTTTTCTTCGACTGTTGCCATATAATTTTCAATAAAATTTGGAAAGAAATTTAACAATTATTTTATTACAATAATTTTCTCTGATCGCGCCTCCTTACACATTTTAATTTTGTCTTCACAGCATAACCCTACTTCTTGGTAGAGGAACACTGAGAAGTTGTCCAGACTTCCTAATCTTACACTAGTTGATAGATGTAAAGAAAATGTTGGTATACTCAATCTGTCTGGTCATATAATGCTCTTGACGTATTGGTAATACATACTAATATTCATACAGGAATTCCAGGACTGTCACTTATATTTGTTACCAGTATGTGTGGTTATATTTCTGTAAACTAAACTGAGCATCCCAGTTTCTTCGCAGGAGAAATTATATTTTAAACGAAACATTCCTGTTAGAACGAACTTAGAACAAACTTTAAGATGCCTAGACAGTTTGGTGCGCATCAAAGAACTGAGTTATGGGCCTAGTGATGATATATAGCTCACAGACTGTCCACCCCTCACAGAATATGTAAGTTATGGACATAGTGATGATATATAGCTCACAGACTGTCAACCCCTCCCTCACAGAAAATGTAAGTTATGGACATAGTGATGATATATAGCTCACAGACTGTCAACCCCTCCCTCACAGAATATGTAAGTTATGGACATAGTGATGACATATAGCTCACAGACTGTCAACCCTTCCCTCACAGAATATGTATGTTATGGACACAGTGATGACATATAGCTCACAGTCTGTCCACCCGTCAAAGAATATGTAAGTTATGGACATAGTGATGATATATAGCTCACAAACTGTCCACCCCTCACAGAATATGTAAGTTATGGACATAGTGATGATATATAGCTCACAGACTGTCAACCCATCCCTCACAGAATTTGTAAGTTATGGACATAGTGATGACATATAGCTCACAGACTGTCAACCCCTCCCTCACAGAAAATGTAAGTTATGGACATAGTGATGACATATAGCTCACAGACTGTCAACCCTTCCCTCACAGAATATGTATGTTATGGACATAGTGATGCCATATAGCTCACAGACTGTCAACCCATCCCTCACAGAATATGTAAGTTATGGACATAGTGATGATATATAGCTCACAGACTGTCCACCCCTCACAGAATATGTAGGTTATGGACATAGTGATGACATATAGCTCACAGACTGTCAACCCCTCCCTCACAGAATATGTAAGTTATGGACATAGTGATGGCATATAGCTCACAGACTGTCAACCCCTCCCTCACAGAATATGTAAGTTATGGAGACAGTGATGCCATATAGCTCACAGTCTGTCCAGCTATTCAGCTATTAAGTTGATGTTTAATTTGTTTCAGTCGCATAGGTAATGTTCACATTTACAGAAAAATCCTTTTAGCGTGAGAATATTGCTGATCAATAGTGGTCACCATTAACACGTTCCTATGGCATTTTCCAGAATCATGCCATTACGCTGGTGGGGTGGGCTGGAGGGTGGTAATAAAAACATGAGAGACATTTCATACTTTATTGAACACCAGGACAAAATTCATTGATAATTATGTTTGTCTTTGATTGGATCTGGTATTTCATGATGGACAACAGCCCATAAAGGTGAAGAAATGTTATTTTTATTGGATATGATGCTACTTCAAATGCGAGAGAAATGCAACAATTATGTCATAGTGCAATCAACGCCAAATTGATCATGTCGTGTCTATTCTATAGAGTAATGGCCACACTCGGGGCTCGTTTAGGAGACTGTCTGCGTCATTGAATTGGTTGGAACCACAAAATTGGTTTGAACCAGAACCGCGCAAACGGGATTTATGCGAATTGGCGACATTTGATGATCGTAAATCGTGGCAATGTTCTGACCCCACAACCATTCTAAATTGAGTTAATTGGCTATTAATTTGATTGTATTTCGATTTATACTTTTAGTTCAGTCTAAGTAAATCACAGAGTGAGACGACAGCGTGCACTTAACCAA
This sequence comes from Chaetoderma sp. LZ-2023a, assembly GCA_034401795.1. Taxonomy (NCBI): domain Eukaryota; kingdom Metazoa; phylum Mollusca; class Caudofoveata; order Chaetodermatida; family Chaetodermatidae; genus Chaetoderma; species Chaetoderma sp. LZ-2023a. The sequence goes on along the minus strand of CM067370.1, from coordinate 11,407,337 downwards.
TAACCATCGGTAACGAGGAACCGAGATCAAAACTCGGCTCCTGGTTCGACGAACCGCATCAGAAAATCATTCACGAAAACGGGCGAAGCATGAACCGCTTCAGGGAATCACTGGTGTAGTCAGTCGCAAAAACGAGCCCCATGTATAATATATGCATATGTAGAAGACTAGCCAATAAGCATTCCCCATGACCTCTACTGGTGGTGAATCACATTCTGATTTTCGCTCTGTCTTGTTACGTACGGATTAACATAATCTATCAGTTCAGCCATGTTCACAACAATATCGCATCCACTCACACCCTTAGGAGTGGATTTGTCTGCATATCATGAAACTTCCCGATGGACTTGTATTGGTTTGTAGCGACCACCTTAGAACAAGTTCGGCAATGGAGCTTAGGCCTCCACTAAAGAAATCTATTTACGGTCAAGACAGGCACATTTGACTGTAAGATAGCTACCAAATGATGTTGATGTATGCATATTATTCAAGCTACATTCTTTTCTGTTTCACAAACTTCATAATTTCAACTACCACCACTACTACTACTACTACTACTACTACTACTACTACTACTACTACTACTACTACTACTACTACTACTACTACTACTACTACTACTACTACTACTACTACTACTACTACTTCTACTACAACTACTACTACTACTACTACTACTACTACTACTACTACTACTACTACTACTACTACTACTACTACTACTACTACTACTGCTACTACTACTACTACTACTACTACTTCTACTACAACTACTACTACTACTACTACTACTACTACTACTACTACTACTACTACTACTACTACTACTACTTCTACTACAACTACTACTACTACTACTACTACTACTACTACTACTACTACTACTACTACTACTTCTACTACAACTACTACTACTACTACTACTACTACTACTACTACTACTACTACTACTACTACTACTACTACTACTACTACTATATACATGAATTTTACTGTACTGCTAATACTCTACGGCCACAATTATTATGTACATTTTACCCTCATATGCCCTTAAAATTATAGTTAATTTTACAGGTCTGAGCGAGATTTACCATTAAAAAGATATTATTATTATTATCATCATCATCATCATCATCATCATCATCAGCAGCAGCAGCAGCAGCAGCCGCCGCCGCCACAGCCGCAGCCGTGCGTGTGTGCGTGCGTGCGTGCGTGCGTGCGTGCGTGCGTGCGTGCGTGCGTGCGTGCGTGCGTGCGTGCGTGCGTGCGTGCGTGCGTGCGTGCGTGTGTGTTTAAGCTACTCATTCTTGGAGAGAGCGCCTATGGACGTATTCCGAGACAAGACTAATTACAGCAATACACAAGGTGTGAGGGTTTCATCCAACAATGGATGTGAAAAAATGTCATTTGTGTTTTTATAAGCAACAATTGAAGATAAAACAAAGCACATCGAATTGCGCTGTTTATGGTGAATTGGGTATAGACTACATTATTTTCCAATAGAGAATTTACAATAAATTATTGGTTTAAAATACTAGAGTCTCAACCAATCAGATTAATAAGAGGCATTTATGATGTTCTAATATATAACAAATAGCGGAGCCAGCAAATACAAAGCCAGGAGAGGACGTCATTGCATAAATCTGCTAAGCGTGCTGAGAGGTGAACTCAAGTCAAGAATGGACCAGGCTAAAGATTTCGGCTGAGGACATGACACAGTGGGAAAAAACGAAGAAGTACTGATTCTAGCTGTAGGATGTTTCTACTACTACAGCCGCAGAACACAGTAATCATACAATATAACAAATAATAATAATAATAATAATAATAATAAAAATAATAATTCCCGCACTAACGGGTTGAGCAACTTCAGAGGTATGCTGTCTAGACGAGGGTATAACGATGTTTGGGCACCTCAAGGAGGAAATGTAGATACAAATACATTGACATTTCATTAAAAGCCATGCGGGTGCGATAACCATTTAAAGGAATGTATTAGAAACTAGTAGTAAAATCAGGTTATATAGGTATTTTTGTAATGATTTAATTTATAAACTACCTGGACAAGGTAAAAAGAATTAAATATAAAGAGGCTTCAAGGAAACCCCGGACAGCAAGCCATAAATTACATATTGGGACGTGCAGAAGGCACAGTCCAAATCCAACGTCACTAACTGCGAGAATTTGGCTATTTTGTAAAATCGATATAGATGAGTAGCATTTTATGACCACATTACAATGCTCTTCATAAAGCTCTTAATAAGCCCTATTATTACATCGCAATACTACAGTCCTGCCAAAACCAGCAGCTATTATTTATCTTGTTTTAGGGAGCATAGTGATGGGATAAAAGGTGCATAGTGATGGGATAAAAGGTGCGTAGTGATGGGATAAAAAGTGCGTAGTGATGGGATAAAAAGTGCGTAGTGATAGAATAAAAAGTGCGGGGTGTATTAAAAGGTGCGGAGTGATGGGATAAAAGGTACGTAGTGATGTGATAAAAGGTGCGTAGTGATGTGATAAAGGTGCGTGGTGATGGGATAAATGGTGCATAGTGAGGGAATAAATGGTGCGTAGCCATGGGATAAAAGGGGGTTAGTGATGTGTTAAAAGGTGCGAAGTGATGGGATAAAATGTGGGTAGTGATGGGAGAAAAGGTACGTAGTGATGGAATAAAAGGGGCGTAGTGATGGGATAAAAGGTGTGGAGTGGTGGGATTAAAGGTTCGTAGTGATGGGATAAATGGTGCGTAGTGGTGGGATAAATGGTGCGTAGTGATGAGATAAATGGTGCGTAGTGGTGGGATAGAAGGTGCATAGTGATGTGTTAAAAGGTGCGTAGTGATTGATAAAAGGTGCGTAGTGATGGGATAAATGGTGCGGAGTGATGGGATAAATGATGCGGGGTGGTGGGATAAATGGTGCGTAGTGATAAGATAAATGGTGCGGAGTGATGGGATAAAAGGTGCGGAGTGATGGGATAGATGGTGCGTAGTGGTGGGATAAATGGTGCGTAGTGATGAGATAAAAGGTTGGTAGTGATGGGGTGAAAGGTGCGTAATGATGGGATAAAAGGGGCGTAGTGATGTGATAAAAGGTGCAGAGTGATGGGATAAAAGGTGCGGAGTGATGGGATAAAAGGTGCGGTGTGGTTGGATAAAAGGTGCGGAGTGGTGGAAGAGAAGGTGCATAGTGATGGGATAAAAGGTGCGGAGTGGTAGGATAGACGGTTCATAGAGATGGGATAGAAGGTGCATAGTGATGTGTTAAATGGTGTGGAGTGATTGGATAAAAGGGGTGTAGTGATGTGATAAATGTGCATAATGATGAGACAAATGGTGCGAAGTGATGGGATAAAAGGTGCATAGTGATGGGATAAAAGGTGCGCAGTGATGGGATAGACGGTGCGTAGTGATTTGTTAAAAGGTGCGTACTGATAGGTTAAAAGGTGCGTGGTGATGAGATAAGAGGTGCGGGGTGATGGGATAAATGGTGCGTAGTGATGTGTTAAAAAATGGGTGTAGTGATGGAATAAAATGGGCGTAGTGATGGGATAAAAGTTGTGGAGTCTGGGATAAAAGGTGTCTAGTGATGGGATAAAAGATGCGTAGCGCTGGGATAAATATGCATAGTGATGGGATAAATGGTGTGTAGTGATGGGATAAAAGGTGTGGTGGAGTGATGGGAGAAAAGGTGCGTAGTGATGCATTAAAAAACGGTGCGGTGTGATGGGATAAATGGTGCGTAGTGATGTGTTAAATGATCCGCGGTGTCAGGCTAAAGGCGCACAGTGATGTATTAAAAGATCCGTAGTGACGGGATAAAGGTGCATAGTGATGTGTTAAAAGATCCGTAGTGACGGGATAAAGGTGCATAGTGATGTGTTAAAAGATCCGTAGTGACGGGATAAAGGTGCATAGTGATGTGTTAAAAGATCCGTAGTGACGGGATAAAGGTGCATAGTGATGTGTTAAAAGATCCGTAGTGACGGGATAAAGAACCATAGTGATGTGTTAAAAGATCCGTAATGACGGGATAAAGGTGCATAGAGATGTGTTAAAAGATCCGTAGTCACGGGATAAAGGTGCATAGTGATGTGTTAAAAGATCCGTAGTGACGGGATAAAGGTGCATAGAGATGTGTTAAAACATCCGTAGTGCCGGGATAAAGAAGCATAGTGATGTGTTAAATGATCCATAGTGACGGGATAAAGGTGCATAGTGATGTGTTAAAAGATCCGTAGTGACGGGATAAAGAAGCATAGTGATGTGTTAAATGATCCGTAGTGACGGGATAAAGGTGCATAGTGATGTGTTAAAAGATCTGTAGTGGCGGGATAAAGGTGCATAGTGATGTGTTAAATGATCCGTAGTGACGGGATAAAGGTGCATAGTGATGTGTTAAAAGATCCGTAGTGACGGGATAAAGGTGCATAGTGATGTGTTAAAAGATCTGTAGTGGCGGGATAAAGGTGCATAGTGATGTGTTAAATGATCCGTAGTGACGGGATAAAGGTGCATAGTGATGTGTTAAAAGATCCGTAGTGACGGGATAAAGGTGGATAGTGATGTGTTAAAAGATCTGTAGTGGCGGGATAAAGGTGCATAGTGATGTGTTAAAAGATCCGTAGTGACGGGATAAAGGTGCATAGTGATGTGTTAAAAGATCCGTAGTGACGGGATAAAGGTGCATAGAGATGTGTTAAAAGATCCGTAGTGACGGGATAAAGGTGCATAGTGGTGTATTAAAAGATCCGTAATGACGGGATAACGGTGCATAGTGATGTGTTAAATGATTCGTAGTGACGGGATAAAGGTGCATAGAGATGTGGTAAAAGATCCGTAGTGACGGGATAAAGGTGCATAGTGATGTGTTAAAAGATCCGTAGTGACGGGATAAAGGTGCATAGCGATGTGTTAAAAGATCTGTACTGATGGGATAAAGGTGCATAGTGATGTGTTAAAAGATCCGTAGTGACGGGATAAAGGTGCATAGTGATGTGTTAAAAGATCCGTAGTGACGGGATAAAGGTGCATAGAGATGTGTGAAAGATCCGTAGTGATAGGATAAAGGTGCTTAGTGCTGTGTTAAAAGATCCGTGGTGACGGGATAAAGGTGCATAATGATGTGTTAAATTTCCGTGGTAACGGGATAAAGGTGCATAGTGATGTGTTAAAAGATCCGTAGTGACGGGATAAAGGTGCATAGTGATGTGTTAAAAGATCCGTAGTGATGGGATAAAGGTGCATAGAGATGTGTTAAAAGATCCGTAGTGACGGGATAAAGGTGCATAGTGGTGCATTAAAAGATCCGTGGTAACGGGATAAAGGTGCATAGTGATGTGTTAAATGATCTGTGGTGACGGGATAAAGGTGCATAGAGATGTGTTAAAAGATCCGTAGTGACGGGATAAAGGTGCATAGTGATGTGTTAAAAGATCCGTAGTGACGGGATAAAGGTGCATAGTGGTGTATTAAAGGATCCGTTGTGATGGGATAAAGCTGCAAAGTGATGTGTTGAAAGATCCGTAGTGACGGGATAAAGGTGCATAGAGATGTGTTAAAAGATCCGTAGTGACGGGATAAAGGTGCATAGAGATGTGTTAAATGATCCGTAGTGACGGGATAAAGGTGCATAGAGATGTGTTAAAAGATCCGTAGTGACGGGATAAAGGTGCATAGTGATGTGTTAAAAGATCCGTAGTGACGGGATAAAGGTGCATAGTGATGTGTTAAAAGATCCGTAGTGACGGGATAAAGGTGCATAGTGATGTGTTAAAAGATCCGTAGTGACGGGATAAAGGTGCATAGTGATGTGTTAAAAGATCCGTAGTGACGGGATAAAGGTGCATAGTGATGTGTTAAAAGATCCGTAGTGACGGGATAAAGGTGCATAGTGATGTGTTAAAAGATCCGTAGTGACGGGATAAAGGCGCATAGTGATGTATTAAAAGATCCGTAGTGACGGGATAAAGGTGCATAGTGTTGTGTTAAAAGATCCGTAGTGACAGGATAAATGTGCATAGTGATGTGTTAAAAGATCCGTAGTGACGGGATAAAGGTGCATAGTGATGTGTTAAAAGATCCGTAGTGACGGGATAAAGAAGCATATTGATGTGTTAAAAGATCCGTAGTGACGGGATAAAGGTGCATAGAGATGTGTTAAAAGATCCGTAGTCACGGGATAAAGGTGCATAGTGATGTGTTAAAAGATCCGTAGTGACGGGATAAAGAAGCATAGTGATATGTTAAAAGATCCGTAGTGACGGGATAAAGGTGCATAGAGATGTGTTAAAAGATCCGTAGTGACGGGATAAAGGTGCATAGTGATGTGTTAAAAGATCCGTAGTGACGGGATAAAGGTGCATAGAGATGTGTTAAAAGATCCGTAGTGACGGGATAAAGAAGCATAGTGATGTGTTAAATGATCCGTAGTGACGGGATAAAGGTGCATAGTTATGTGTTAAAAGATCCGTAGTGACGGGATAAAGAAGCATAGTGATGTGTTAAATGATCCATAGTGACGGGATAAAGGTGCATAGTGATGTGTTAAAAGATCCGTAGTGACGGGATAAAGAAGCATAGTGATGTGTTAAATGATCCGTAGTGACGGGATAAAGGTGCATAGTGATGTGTTAAATGATCCGTAGTGACGGGATAAAGGTGCATAGTGATGTGTTAAAAGATCCGTGGTGACGGGTTAAAGGTGCATAGTGATGTGTTAAAAGATCCGTAGGGATGGGATAAAGGTGCAAAGTAATGTGTTGAAAGATCCGTAGTGACAGGATAAAGGTGCATAATGATGTGATAAAAGGTGCGTAGTGATAGAATAAAAGGTGCGTAGTGATAGTTATAAATGGTGCGTAGTGATGTGTTAAGAGATCCGTAGTGATGGGATAAAGGTGCATAGTGATGTAGTAGTGATGGGATAAAGGTGCATAGTGATGTAGTAGTGATGGGATAACTTTAACGTGTTCTCCGAATATCCATGGTCAGATGGGTTGCCATGAAATGTAGCTATGGTGAACCTGTTTACGTCTTCCACTTCTGTTGGGCTTTGGAGGTGGTGGTTCGCTATGTCGGGTGGTCGTATGACCACACATCTCGGAGAGCCGTCATCTTGTGGTCTCAAAATCCATTAACTATATTTATCAATGACATTAAGGAAGAAATTTCTTTAGCGTCGTCGTCATGGACATTATTAATTGTATTACCATTTACAACACATAACACCAATAAGCTCGGTTTCAAGACAGGCATAGCCTAGGAAGAATACTTGTTATATTACTGAAAATAGTATTTCGTATTTCATCTACCTGCAGAGTTTCAAGATGTTTGCGGGCTGGAAACGGGGTCCAAGGAAGAGATCCATAGCTATTCAATCATGTTATTTATAAATGTCTGTAATTGCACTAAGTGGCTAGAAACTGTCTAAATATTAGCATATATATGATAACTTAAATTGTATTATGAAATTGTGTTAAATTCCTTGTCCGCCTTGCTATTATTCAAATGACCTTGATCTCAAGGGGGATATTAAAAACCTTCATTGGAAATTATTTAGATCTCTTGATGGTCTAGAGTCGGGCCAGGCCTCAAGAGAATCGGAAGAAAACTCTAGGAGAGGACGCTGTTCAAATATTGCTCTCATAAGTTTACTATGGGCATCATATGTGGCACGGAAAAGCTGATTTCTCGAAAACAACTGGGTGGATCAACCTCAAACTTGATACCAAACCAAGTCAATATAAGAGCTAAAGGTTCGTCTAATTCAAGTCGATCGAAGACAAATGGTAGCGATCCGATCAAAACTCTATATGTAGTCACACTTAAAAAATTAATACTGAAAATCTCCATACATTTCCTATGGGACTTTTTTGTCCACGGAAAAGTGGCTAGTTCGAAACCCCTTGAGCAAAACTGAAATAAAAGCAGAAGCACACGATTACAGACTGGGTAGCGGAAGTTGACCAGGTTTGGGGCTGATCGGATGAAAACTGGATGAGGAGATGCGGTGCAAAGTTTTAAACTGACAATAATAATAATACAAAATTTTCATTGATAACAATCAATCAATCAATCAATCAATCAATCAATCAATCAATCAATTAATCATTCAATTAATCAATCAGTCAATAATTACTGATCAACTAAACAACTATATAATGAAATAAATAATTAAATAATAACAGTAATAATAAGTCAATTAATCAATTACTCGATAAATCATTCATGAAATTGATCTATCACTTAATCAATCATTAAAAAATTCAGCCACTAAATCAATGAGTCAATCAATCAATGAAACAATCAATCAGTGAATTGATCAATTGATAAACCACGAGAGGAAGCAGTCAACAATTCATCCATCCATCCATCAATCAGTCAATCAATCAATCAATCAACCAATCAATCAATCAGTCAATCAATTAATTACTGATCAACCAACCAACTAATCAATTACTCGAACAATCGATCAATAAATAGTTGATCGATGCATCAATCAATCTGACATATGATAAATAACCAATTAGTCAACTAGATCAAAACACCAGATCCACCATTTAATCAATAGATAATGTAATTAATCAATTATTTCATTAAGCTGAACTTACCCTTCTTACACTGTCAGCTTAAAGAAAAACGGAATTCTACAAACGAATTCCGATTAAACAAAATGATCGATATACAGGCACTCGGGAAGGCACGCAGGCAGGCGAGTAGACAGACAGACAGACGCACGCACCATTTGCGTACTATTGTTGGCCAGCATATGTTTTATCTTGTATGCGATGAGGATTAGGAAAGCAAACAAGCGAATGTGGTGAATATTAGAGAAACAAATCACGAGTGAATCAAAATAACAAAAGAAAACATCATTCCGGAAACAACATGTTGCAAATGATAAACTAGACCATATCTTATGAGTCATCGCCGCACTATCCCTTAGATTTCTATGTTTACATCATGATTGAGAGGCGGACTAGAAACACATGCGGTGCTAACATCGCTGACAGGAAATGTCAACAGACCCCCCCCCCCCTCCCCGCGCATCATCGCGTGATGAAATACAGCATTTTCGCAATTGACTCCATCCACACCATGAGCATGCAAATTCTCGCACACACGCACGCACGCACACAAGTGTATGTACACGTACGTATATATATATATATATATATATATATATATATATATATATATATATATATATATATATATATATATTGTGTGGATAGTAGTGTGGTGGGTAGTTGTGTGTACATTCACACATTCACATAGTCTCTTTACTTCTTTCTGTCACTTAGTTTCTGTTCACATGCCTTTATTCCATCCTGTTTTCATCGTCTCAAAATATTCGACAGACTGTTTATGAAATTATATAAACGAGATATATAGCTCGTACAAATTCAAAAGAGATTCTGGGGATTTGTTTAAGTATATACACCGATTCGTACACAGGTACAGTGGGCCTGCCTTCCCTAGAAATGGATGGGACATAGCTGGAAATGGATGGGCATAGCTAGAAATGGATGGCATATAGCTAGAAATGGGTGGGACATAGCTAGAAATGGATGGGGCGTAGCTGGAAATGGATGGGGCATAGCTAGAAATGGGTGGGACATAGCTAGAAATGGGTAGGACATAGCTAGAAATGGATGGGGCATAGCTGGAAATGGATGGGGCATAGCTGGAAATGGATGGGCATAGCTGGAAATGGATGGGCATAGCTAGAAATGGATGGGCTATAGCTAGAAATGGGTGGGACATAGCTAGAAATGGATGGGATATAGCTAGAAATGGATGGGCGTAACTAGAAATGTGTGGGACATAGTTAGAAATCGATTGAGGTACAACTAGAAATGGGTGGGACATAGCATAAAATTGATGGGAGATAGGTAGAAATGGGAGGGACATAGCTAGAAATGGGTGGGACGTAGCTAGAAATGGGTGTGACATAGCTAGAAATGGATGGGGCGTAGCTGGAAATGGATGGGGCATAGCTAGAAATGGGTGGGACATAGCTAGAAATGGATGGGGCATAGCTGCAAATGGATGCGGCATAGCTAGAAATGGGTGGGACATAGCTAGGAATGGGTGGTACATAGCTAGAAATGGATGGGGCATAGCTGGAAATGGATGGGGCATAGCTGGAAATGGATGGGCATAGCTAGAAATGGATGGGCTATAGCTAGAAATGGGTGGGACATAGCTAGAAATGGATGGGATATAGCTAGAAATGGATGGGCGTAACTAGAAATGTGTGGGACATAGTTAGAAATCGATTGAGGTACAACTAGAAATGGGTGGGACATAGCATAAAATTGATGAGACATAGGTATAAATGGGAGGGACATAGCTAGAAATGGGTGGGACATAGCTAGTTATGGGTGGGACAGTAGAAATGGATGGGACATAGCTAGAAATGGATGGGCCATAGCTAGAAATGGGTGGGCATAGCTAGAAATGGGCCGGACATAGCTGGAAATGGTGGGGCATAGCTAGAAATGGGGAGGGGCATAGCTAGATATGGGTGGGACATAGCCAGAAATGGGTGGAACATAACTGGAAATGGGTGGGACATAGCTAGAAAGGGTGGTACATAGCTAGAAATGGTGGGACATAGCTGGAAATGGGTGGGCCATAAATAGAAAACCGTGGGGCCTAGCTAGAAATGGATGGGTAATTGGGTATACATGGAAATGGGTGGGACATCGATAGAAATGGATGAGATTTCGCTAGAGATGGATTGAGCCTAACTAGAAATAGGTGGGGCATAACTAGAAATGGGTGGAACATAGCTAGAAATGGGTGGGACATGGCTGCAAATGGGTGGAACATAGCTAGAAATGGGTGGGACATAGCTGGAAATAGGTGGGACATAGCTAGAAATGGGTGGGACATATCTGGAAATGGATGGGATATAGCTAGAAATTGATGGGCATAAATAGAAATATGTGGGACATAGCTAGAAATGGATTGGGGCATAACTAGAAATGTGTGGGACATAGCTAGAAATTGGTGGGCTATAACTGGAAATGGTGGGGGCATAGCTAGAAATGGATGGGGCATAGCTAGAAATTGGGAGGGCCATGGCTAGATATGGATGGGACATAGGTAGAAATGGGTGGGACAAAGCTAAAATGTGTGAGACAGCTAGAAATTGGTGGGACATTTTGGAACCAATGTTGGAGAAACACGATGCTGTCTTCTAAAAACATGTAAACATATAGAACAATTGCTATGAGAAGATAGCAAATAGCTTACCTGTATATATTCAGTCACATGATATGATGGACCACTGGATACTGTCTCATCTTGAATAATCGAAACGTCCATGCTACTACTCAATGGGATAGCAAGTTTGAAAACTGAACCATAAAGCCTAATTGGATGTAGCATGCAGTACAATGACAATGTCTCAAGTCTAAATGACAGGCAAATGTCTAGACATAAGTGAAATTCAACACCTGAAATAGAACAATGTTCAAAACACTTAACATTATGATATGCCCTGTAGGTGGGGCTTAGAATACACCTCCCGTATCCTCTGCGTGTCTTAAGAGGCGACTAAAGGAGGTAAGGGTGAGGTAACCCTGACAGAAACCTCGAGTGCTAAAGACGGAGGTTCCAGGCCGCACGGTGCACTAATAAACCATGGATTCACGCGTTAACGCTTATGATCATGTCGATAGTCACTTACAGGACTGGCGGTATGATCAGCGAACGAAAAGAAGAAGAAGATGATATGCACTAGATTAAATTGTGGTATAGAAATATCTGTGTAGTTTTATTGAAATCAGATAAGTCTTTGATGATGGAATTGTCGTTTGAAATAAGCTTAACCACTACAAAACGTTTAACTCATAGCCCTAAAGTTGACTAAATTCAAACATCGTAAAAATATGGAAATTTGAAAATCCTTTTCTTTTGTATGCCGAGTAGTAAACATCGTATAGAATATATCTATGATACGATGTTTTATTGAAATCTGATAACTATTTGTTGACTTATTTACCATTCCGTTGCAAGGTTTCCAGGCCAATGCTTTCCTGATCCGACCTTTTCAACAAATTTCGGAAAAAGTAAATTCTTTATGATATAAAACTTATTCTGTTGAACATTTTGAAATTAATTTTATTGGAAAACATTGCTGCCTAATGTAAAATATTCAACCGCTTCCTGCATAGTTGCCTTGAAAATAAGATACCGTTAATTCATCGAGAATTTATCAGTGAAAGAATTAATATTTTTGGTTTCATTGGGTGTATGATTGTAGGCTAAAACCATGGTCCTCTTCGCGCTTGCTATTAGTCCTATATCGTAAAGCTGCTTGGTCAACGAGCTGTGACATCTCCTGAGCCTATTCGACTTCAGTGCAATGTCATCAGCAAAGTCCAGATCAGTGATTGTGGTGGCACGTCTATAGATCCTTCTTTCAAACTCAAAGCCATGCTGTTCTTTGTCTTTCAGGGCATTCCTAATTAGAATGCTGAAGCGGTAAGGGGCAAGAGTGTCACCTTGTAACACCCTGCCAGGATCGTGAAGTCATCTGTCTCTCTATCTGGCATGAGTACCCTCACATTAGTCTTGGAATAAACGGAATGGTAAAGATCTAGAAAAAGCCCCTCCATAGCAAATTGAGGATTTGGTTCTTTGAAACAGATGTTACACCAGGCGTTTGCGAAAAGCCCTAAACATACATTGGCAGGAGCATCTAGAAGAAACAAAGAATTGTATGGGCACTTACAACCTCTCTTCTCAAAAAATCTGACAAAGAAGATTTGAACTATAAGGGCATTGTTAAAGGCGTACCGAAGTCAGCCTCAAAGCTTGTGCTTTGGACACCAATTCATGGGAAGCACAAGAGAGTCAGACCACCATTAATATACATTGATGTACTTATGAATGATACCAGCCTTACTACTATTGACGACCTAAACGCATGAATGTTGGACCGTGACCAATCATGACCAATCACTGCTTGTAAGAGCTCCAGCCTATTCCAATGGGATACCGCCTTGTTGATGTAATGCATTTTCACAAAGCTTAACACCGACATGGACAATCTCTTCCAATGAGTTGGTGTCCACGGTACAAGCTAGAGGCTAGCTCTTCAGCATGGCGTTGACAGTGCACTGCTAGTTTTAATTGTCTTTGTCGGACTTTTTAGAAGAGAGATTGTAAGTCACCATACAATTATGTAAATAAAGAGTGTAATACACCTTTCAGACTATGAACTTAATAAGGTCAAAGCGGAGATGGTTTGGATTAACCGCCAGCCTACAATGTACTGGAGACTATTAGCACGTGTGTTACAGACCAGGAACAAGAATGTAGGCTTTATGTGGACACAATATGTAAAAGTATTCAAGCCATTGATACCTACGATGCAATTCTTCTAGCTGATTTACATTTTAGAGATATAGATTGGACTTCCAATACTGCTAGCTCAAATACAGCCGAGAAATGTATATGTGTGTACAGTAGAGGAAATTTATTCAAATGATAAGCAAATCGACCAAAGATAAATATATAAATGACCTACTGCTCACGGGGAATGCCTCACTTATCCAAGAAGTCTTAGTTGGAAACAATTTCCTCAAAAGCGATCATTACGTCAGTTCAGTTACGATCCAGGCGTTCATTCAAAAAACGTCAACAACTTCAACAACTTATGGAAAAGTGTATCTACTCACAGGGGAATTACCTTGGCTTGGACAAAGAAGTAAACAGCTATGGTTGATTGGTTGGTTGCGGGACGTCCCTCCTGTATAATTGGGAGCACCCTCTTCCGAGATTTTCTGGTAAATATTTACAAAGTGATGTGAGTACAGTGATTGGTGTATTTTATGAATATATCGTCTTGATGTTGCTTCTATTGCAGCTAATACCATGTGGTGTTCAGGCAACGGCATCTAACAGGATCTGCAGAAAGACTTCGCTCGTAATTTGAATCTTGTGCTCTAGGACACCTTCATTATGTTGCATGAGGATCTCTATCATCTTCTGTTTACATACTTGCCTTTCTGATGAGAATTTACTGCAGCTGCAGAGCAAATGCTCGTGATCTTCTGGGGCATTAGTACACAGGATACACGTTGGATCCACCTCATTCTGGTAGAGCGTGCTTTGTTGGCTTGCAGCAAGTACGATCCAGTGAGCAGTTTAACTTTCACACATGCACGTTCAACATCTCGGACATCTGACGCGACTGTGGTCCATACATGGTGTGGCTTATTGAGATTGCACGATTGAAGATTCAAGAACCTACTAGACGTTTTTTTGGCTGTTTCTGCTAGCATAATAACGCGCCTGTAAGTGTCAACATGTTTCTTGATCCAGTTTTTTTGCTATGTATGGAGATGGTGGATTTTGGAGGTCTGTTGCAGATGGAAAGTCATACTTGTCAGCTCTTACTGTTGAGGGGGTTGGTCGCTAGCTGTCTTAGAGCTAATTGATGTTCTTTGGATTCTGTATTTCTATATTAGGTAAATACCGAGGACACGCTTATCAATGATTGATTCTATCGTCTCAGCTCCTACAAGGAATAGAGCAATGGCATCTGCACAGCGATCCAGAAGATGTTGTAGCTGTTTTAACGTTTTCTTTTGAAGTTTTCCAGAGCACAAATATCTGCTTTAGATGGGTTCAGTACTTCCAGTCCATGCAGCATTCTTGGGATTATGTACACTTTCCATATGTTGACACTAACCATTGGGTCCATCCAATTCCTTCCATGTAGGCCTGCTCCCATCAACTGATATAGTGTTCTCCTGGACATATTTATATAGTCGTTGATTGCTCCTTTTCCTGTTGAGTCTCTATTAATTCCAAGGTGGATTGCTGATTGGCAGCTTGGTATTTCAATTCCATTGATAATAGGCTAGCGCCCCTCCAAGGTTGTAGTCTTTACGTTTCTTGTGATACATGCACTTTTTGATGCGTTAATTTTCTGTCTGTTGTGGTTAACACAGTGCTCTACTAATTCTACCATTCCCTCCATATTGTGTGCATTTCCGCTCACCAGTGCAATATCATCTGCACATGTTTGGCTGCCAACATTTACATGTCCTACTTCGTATCCCAATCCAGATTCCTCTAACATATGTAAGGTCTTGCTTGTATATATCTTGAACAGTTCAGCAGAGAGTGAACTTCCCTGTCTGGTCCCTTGCTTACTAAGTGTTGGATCCGTCAGCATCCCATTCCACTTTGTAATTGAGATTTGATTTGTGTATTGTTCTGCTAACAAGCACCATAACTCTCTTTCTACTCCATGTTCATACAATGTCACAAACAGTTTTTCATGCCAGACGATATCGAAAGCTTTCTGTGCATCTAGAAATGTGATACATATCTCTGTTTTCGAGTCCTCTGCATCTGATAAGAGCTTCTGTTACTAATAGTGCTGCAAGCGTCGAGGAGCTTTTCTCTGTAAATCCTCTCTGCTGTCCATGTTGATGTGGCCTTACAATACTCTTTATTGGTGATAGGATAAGCTTTTCTAGAACTTTACTAACTATTGACAGAACTGTAATGGCCAGATAGTTATTAGGGTCAATACCGTCTTTCTCTTTCTTCAGAATTGGTGTTACTACGCCCATTTTCATGATATGTGGGACATACCAATTTTCCACAGTAGCATTCAGCAAACTCGTAAATGTACTGGCTGGTTCCCCTCCATGTATGAGCCTTCAATATCAGCTGCTTTCTTCTTATTTAGTGATGACTGAGATCACAGCATTGGCGTTCGACTCTGTCCTGCACAGGTGACTGATCCACAAGCTATACCGCCCTCGCATCAGAGGACCAACTCTTGCCTGGCTCCATGCTTTCCTGTCCAACAGAACGCAGAGAACAATACTAAATGGAATGCACTCTGGGAAGCTGTTATCTCTGATGTAACCGAAGGAACAATTTAAAGCCTGATACGTTTCATCCTGTATGTTAATGATCTACCTGATATCGTAAAGCAAGTCATGCTTTTTGCGGATGACTGTAAAATATATATATATACGGTGATTGAATCCAACAGTGATTGTGATGAGCTCCAGCAAGACTTAAATAAGTTGTTCAAATGGTCGAGGGACAATTGATTTTACATACTTCCTGAGTGAAGAGAATCTTCAAGAGTGTGATCACTAAAAGGACCTGGGAATTGTTATCTCCACTGATCTTAAGCCAACTAAGCACGTTGATCAAATAGCATCTAAAGCTAATCAACATCTCGCTATGATTAAACAATGTTTAACCAATAGTTCCAACGTGGCATTCTCCAACCTATATATAATCTGTTGTTAGTTTGCCTTTATGAAGTAAGGAGAGATATTGCGAGAGTGGAGAGATCTTACTTGGATCTTTCTGAGCATCTATTGATGCACCACCTCCAGTTTCTGAATAAATGCACTTGTTGCGCCTACAGTGTTGTTATTTAATTTATTATATTTGACTATTACTCGGTTTGGAAAGGTTTTTTCTAATGTCTATGTGAGCGCTGTTTAACCAACTTAAATCTATGGACTCTGGTAAAAATCTCTGGTGGCTGAAAGAAGTCTTCGCTGCTTAGTCTATAGCATTTGTTTATTATTTTGTAGTTTTCTCTAAGCTCAGCTTTGGCTCTTCCTTCCGCAAGTTTCTGAAACTCTGTTCCACATAGCCTTGTACAACAATTTTGTACTCTATCTAGTTTCGAGATTTCTTTCTAGAGCCACAGATTCCAAATAGGACTGCAGCAGTATTTGAGGAGTGGATGAATGATATATCATTCGCCCACCCCTCCAATACAGATGCAGTCCAAAATAATGTTCCTGGTGGTTTCTTGTTTCGAGAGATGACCGGGTGGTTTCTTGTTTGGAGAGCTGTCTGGGTGGTTTCTTGTGTTTTGAGGTGTCCGGGTGGTTTCTTGTGTTTGGAGAGGGGTCCGGGTGATTTCTTGTGTTTAGGGAGATGTCTGGGTGGTTTCCTGTGTTTGAACAGGTGTTTGAGTGGTTTCTTGTGTTTGGAGAGGTGTCTGGATAGTTTCTTGTGTTTGGAGAGATGACCGGGTGGTTTCTTGTGTTTGGAGGTGTCTGGATGGTTTCTTGTATTTTGAGGTGTCCGGGTGGTTTCTTGTGTTTAGGGAGATGTCAGGGTGCTTTCCTGTGTTTGGACAGGTGTCTGGGTGGTTTCTTGTGTTTGGAGGTGTCCGGGTGATTTTCTGTGTTTGGAGAGGTGACCGGATGGTTCCTTGTGTTTGGAGAGGTGACCAGATGGTTTCTTGTGTTTGGAGAGGTGTCCGGGTGGTTTCTTGTGTTTAGGGAGATGTCCGGATGGTTTCTTGTGTTTGGAGAGGTGACCAGATGGTTTCTTGTGTTTGGAGAGGTGTCCAGATGGTTTCTTGTGTTTGGAGAGGTGTCCGGATGGTTTCTTGTGTTTGGAGAGGTGTCCGGGTGGTTTCTTGTGTTTAGGGAGATGTCCAGGTGGTTTCTTGTGTTTGAAGAGGTGACTGGCTGGTTTCTTCTGTTTGGAGAGGTGTCCTGGTGGTTTCCTGTGTTTGGAGGTGTCTGGGTGGTTTCTTGTGTTTGGAGAGGTGACCAGATGGTTTCTTGTGTTTGGAGAGGTGACCGGGTGGTTTCTTGTGTTTGGAGAGGTGGCCAGATGGTTTCTTGTGTTTGGAGAGGTGACCGGATGGTTTCTTGTTTGGAGAGGTGACCGGGTGGCTTCGTGTTTGGAGAGGTGTCTGAGTGGTTTCTTGTGTTTGGAGAGATGTCCGGGTGGTTTCTTGTGTTTGGAGAGGTTACCGGATGGTTTCTGGTGTTTGGAGACGTGTCCGGGTGGTTTCTTGTGTTTGGAGGTGTCCGAGTGGTTTCTTGTGTTTGGAGGTGTCCGGGCGGTTTCCTGTGTTTGGAGAGGTGTCCGGGTGGTTTCTTATGTTTGGAGAGGTGTCCGGGCGGTTTCCTGTGTTTGGAGATAACCGGGTGGTTTCTTGTGTTTGGAGAGGCGACCGGATGGTTTCTTGTGTTTGGAGAGGTGTCCGGGTGGTTTCTTGTGTTTGGAGAGGTGTCCGGGTGGTTTCTTATGTTTGGAGAGGTGTCCGGGCGGTTTCCTGTGTTTGGAGATAACCGGGTGGTTTCTTGTGTTTGGAGAGGCGACCGGATGGTTTCTTGTGTTTGGAGAGGTGTCCGGGTGGTTTCTTGTGTTTGGAGAGGTGACTGGATGGTTTCTTGTGTTTGGAGAGGTGACCGGATGGTTTTATGTGTTTGGAGAGGTGACCGGATGGTTTCTTGTGTTTGGAGAGGTGTCCGGGTGGTTTCTTGTGTTTGGAGAGGTGACTGGATGGTTTCTTGTGTTTGGAGAGGTGACCGGATGGTTTTATGTGTTTGGAGAGGTGACCGGGTGGTTTCTTGTGTTTGGAGAGGTGACCGGATGGTTTCTTGCGTTTGGAGAGGCGACCGGATGGTTTCTTGTGTTTGGAGAGGTGTCCGGGTGGTTTCTTGTGTTTGGAGAGGTGACTGGATGGTTTCTTGTTTGGAGAGGTGTCCGGGTGGTTTCTTGTGTTTGGAAAGGTGACTGGATGGTTTCTTGTGTTTGGAGAGGTGTCCGGGTGGTTTCTTATGTTTGGAGAGGTGTCCGGGCGGTTTCCTGTGTTTGGAGATAACCGGGTGGTTTCTTGTGTTTGGAGAGGCGACCGGATGGTTTCTTGTGTTTGGAGAGGTGTCCGGGTGGTTTCTTGTGTTTGGAGAGGTGACTGGATGGTTTCTTGTGTTTGGAGAGGTGACCGGATGGTTTTATGTGTTTGGAGAGGTGACTGGGTGGTTTCTTGTGTTTGGACAATGCAATGAGTCACGTGAGTCTGCCTTCTCGCACAGCATGTATGAGGGTGTTGTTCAAAGGCAGAGCTGGTGACATGTTTGAGGAGAGGCACATGCTTCAGGAGTTTGTTGTTGATGCCATCTGGTATTACAGTAAGATGAAATATGAGGTCTATATTATGAAGTATTTGCATATTCATGTTGCTCGATTTAAAAAAATACCCCACATATGACGAGGGCTCTTTAAATTATAACTATGCCTAGTTGCTCTTAAAATAGCAGTTGACCAATTGCATGCCTTTGCTCAATCAAACTAGATATTTAACTTAATGGTGACATCAGTTGAAGTGGTATCCGGTCGATAATAATAGAAAACTTATTAGACATGGTGAAGAGCTTTTAAAGGTACAACTTGTGTACGCTAATCTCATAATAATATCTAACAGACATGCAACAGACCAACCTGTGGAACGTGTAATACATTGGCATGGTTGGAAGCAACTTGCAGAATATACATGTATTAAATCTTGCGTCCTAAAATCCTGAGCAATTCCATTTAACACAGCAGCGTGTTGTGAAGGCGGATGATTATTGGCATCGTAATTCTGTAGGAAAGTAGAGAGTATAAAAGTGACAAAATGAAGAACATAATAAAATAATTTAATTTTTCCCATTTGAGCTACCGTTCCTACAACCACAGGTAAATTACATAACATAAACAATTACAGCTTTTACAAAATGTCGTAAAAAATATCTACATGAGAAAGCATCTCTTATATTAGTGACTGCAGCCAGGTTTCTAACACACATTTATCAACATAAATATTTAGCACTTCTTTGTTACATAATATTACAGACGCATTTATTGCACCCAAAATTAAAAGTTTATTAGTTGCGACTAATAAATATAAGTTGCATCATATTTCCTAACCGTTCTTTGCTGATCTTACACAAGCCAAGAACCTGTGTTTAATTAATAGAGGGATCAGATCTGTCACTCACGTATCTGACATCATAGGCAATTACATCACATGTAGGCTGACATCATAATTATAATTCAGAAAGAACACTCCATCATGAAGCTGGAAAAAGTCTGTCAAGTGCACAATTGTACATCTTTGATGGATTTACTGTTTACATAAAGGCAGCAACGGAACCCAGTCAAATTAGTTTCAAAATATACAACAGCTTATCTGTACAATTACCTTGAAAATGGATTTCTGAGAATTCAGGGTTCAAAATATATCAAATGATCCCAACACATGAAAAGCATGAATGGAGCTTAGCTAGAAATGGGCGGGGCATAGCTAGAAATGCATCCCTCTATTGGTAGGATATCTAATGGTAGCATCAGGTTAGATACTCCTATTGTAATGTACATCAGACGCTTCTCAGCTTTTAACTGTCTCGCTATCGCAAGCTACCAGACTATAATTTCAATGAGCAGAAACTCATGACTTAATGAATAGCCACCAACAACTTTCAGTCATATTGTTTTCAAAATATTTAGTAGGTCCAGAGATATAACCCTTGGAATGTTGTCTACAAAAGCGCAGCAGTCACAAAGTTAAGCCTTTAACTCTTTGGACAAAAAATGACATTCATTAAGGCCGAATTTAGGCGAAAACCATTGTAGTTATTCTACGCTAGATGAGCATGTGATCAGTTACCCTCGGGTAAATGACGAAGTGTTTAAATCACATGGATTTCAATGTAGACCTAATCAATGCACCCTGCTTCTTAGGTGGGTAGCATCGAGTAGCTACTCCAGCTGCTTAGGCACTACTCTAGTAATTCCAGTACCTACTCTAGTAATTCAAGTAGCTACTCTAGTAACTCAAGTAGCTACTCTAGTAACTCGAGTAGCTACTCTAGTAACTCAGGTAGCTACTCTAGTAACTCGAGTAGCTACTCTAGTAACTCGAGTAGCTACTCTTGTAACTCGAGTAGCTACTCTTGTAACTCGAGTAGCTACTCTTGTAACTCGAGTAGCTACTCTAGTAACTCGAGTAGCTACTCTAGTAACTCGAGTAGCTACTCTAGTAACTCGAGTAGCTACTCTAGTAACTCGAGTAGCTACTCTAGTAACTCGAGTAGCTACTCTAGTAACTCAAGTAGCTACTCTAGTAACTCAAGTAGCTACTCTAGTAACTCAAGTAGCTACTCTAGTAACTCAAGTAGCTACTCTAGTAACTCGAGTAGCTACTCTAGTAACTCGAGTAGCTACTCTAGTAACTCGAGTAGCTACTCTTGTAACTCAACTAGCTACTCTAGTAACTCGAGTAGCTACTCTAGTAACTCGAGTAGCTACTCTTGTAACTCGAGTAGCTACTCTTGTAATTCGAGTAGCTACTCTAGTAATTCGAGTAGCTACTCTAGTAATTCGAGTAGCTACTCTAGTAATTCGAGTAGCTACTCTAGTAATTCGAGTAGCTACTCTAGTAATTCGAGTAGCTACTCTAGTAACTCGAGTAGCTACTCTAGTAACTCGAGTAGCTACTCTAGTAACTCGAGTAGCTACTCTAGTAACTCGAGTAGCTACTCTAGTAACTCGAGTAGCTACTCTAGTAACTCGAGTAGCTACTCTAGTAATTCGAGTAGCTACTCTAGTAACTCGAGTAGCTACTCTAGTAACTCGAGTAGCTACTCTAGTAACTCGAGTAGCTACTCTAGTAATTCGAGTAGCTACTCTAGTAACTCGAGTAGCTACTCTAGTAACTCAAGTAGCTACTCTAGTAATCCGAGTAGCTACTCTAGTAACTCGAGTAGCTACTCTAGTAATCCGAGTAACTACTCTAGTAATCCGAGTAACTACTCTAGTAGCTACTCTAGTAACTCAAGTAGCTACTCTAGTAACTCGAGTAGCTACTCTAGTAACTCGAGTAGCTACTCTAGTAACTCGAGTAGCTACTCTAGTAACTCGAGTAGCTACTCTAGTAACTCGAGTAGCTACTCTAGTAACTCGAGTAGCTACTCTTGTAACTCGAGTAGCTACTCTTGTAACTCGAGTAGCTACTCTAGTAACTCGAGTAGCTACTCTAGTAACTCGAGTAGCTACTCTAGTAACTCGAGTAGCTACTCTAGTAACTCGAGTAGCTACTCTAGTAACTCGAGTAGCTACTCTAGTAACTCGAGTAGCTACTCTAGTAACTCGAGTAGCTACTCTAGTAACTCGAGTAGCTACTCTAGTAACTCGAGTAGCTACTCTAGTAACTCGAGTAGCTACTCTAGTAACTCGAGTAGCTACTCTAGTAACTCGAGTAGCTACTCTAGTAACTCGAGTAGCTACTCTAGTAACTCGAGTAGCTACTCTAGTAACTCGAGTAGCTACTCTAGTAACTCGAGTAGCTACTCTAGTAACTCGAGTAGCTACTCTAGTAACTCGAGTAGCTACTATAGTAATTCGAGTAGCTACTCTAGTAATTCGAGTAGCTACTCTAGTAATTCGAGTAGCTACTCTAGTAATTCGAGTAGCTACTCTAGTAATTCGAGTAGCTACTCTAGTAATTCGAGTAGCTACTCTAGTAATTCGAGTAGCTACTCTAGTAATTCGAGTAGCTACTCTAGTAATTCGAGTAGCTACTCTAGTAATTCGAGTAGCTACTCTAGTAACTCGAGTAGCTACTCTAGTAACTCGAGTAGCTACTCTTGTAACTCGAGTAGCTACTCTAGTAACTCGAGTAGCTACTCTAGTAACTCGAGTAGCTACTCTAGTAACTCGAGTAGCTACTCTAGTAATTCGAGTAGCTACTCTAGTAATTCGAGTAGCTACTCTAGTAACTCGAGTAGCTACTCTAGTAACTCGAGTAGCTACTCTAGTAACTCGAGTAGCTACTCTAGTAACTCGAGTAGCTACTCTAGTAACTCGAGTAGCTACTCTAGTAACTCGAGTAGCTACTCTAGTAACTCGAGTAGCTACTCTAGTAACTCGAGTAGCTACTCTAGTAACTCGAGTAGCTACTCTAGTAACTCGAGTAGCTACTCTAGTAATTCGAGTAGCTACTCTAGTAACTCGAGTAGCTACTCTAGTAACTCGAGTAGCTACTCTAGTAACTCGAGTAGCTACTCTAGTAACTCGAGTAGCTACTCTAGTAACTCGAGTAGCTACTCTAGTAACTCGAGTAGCTACTCTAGTAACTCGAGTAGCTACTCTAGTAACTCGAGTAGCTACTCTAGTAACTCGA
Source organism: Chaetoderma sp. LZ-2023a (assembly GCA_034401795.1). Taxonomy (NCBI): domain Eukaryota; kingdom Metazoa; phylum Mollusca; class Caudofoveata; order Chaetodermatida; family Chaetodermatidae; genus Chaetoderma; species Chaetoderma sp. LZ-2023a. Next base: position 11,384,361 of record CM067370.1, on the reverse strand, counting down.
GTAGCTACTCTAGTAACTCGAGTAGCTACTCTAGTAACTCGAGTAGCTACTCTAGTAACTCGAGTAGCTACTCTAGTAACTCGAGTAGCTACTCTAGTAACTCGAGTAGCTACTCTAGTAACTCGAGTAGCTACTCTAGTAACTCGAGTAGCTACTCTAGTAACTCGAGTAGCTACTCTAGTAACTCGAGTAGCTACTCTAGTAACTCGAGTAGCTACTCTAGTAACTCGAGTAGCTACTCTAGTAACTCGAGTAGCTACTCTAGTAACTCGAGTAGCTACTCTAGTAACTCGAGTAGCTACTCTAGTAACTCGAGTAGCTACTCTAGTAACTCGACTAGCTACTCTAGTAACTCGAGTAGCTACTCTAGTAACTCGAGTAGCTACTCTTGTAACTCGAGTAGCTACTCTTGTAATTCGAGTAGCTACTCTAGTAATTCGAGTAGCTACTCTAGTAATTCGAGTAGCTACTCTAGTAATTCGAGTAGCTACTCTAGTAATTCGAGTAGCTACTCTAGTAATTCGAGTAGCTACTCTAGTAACTCGAGTAGCTACTCTAGTAACTCGAGTAGCTACTCTTGTAACTCGAGTAGCTACTCTAGTAACTCGAGTAGCTACTCTAGTAACTCGAGTAGCTACTCTAGTAACTCGAGTAGCTACTCTAGTAACTCGAGTAGCTACTCTAGTAATTCGAGTAGCTACTCTAGTAACTCGAGTAGCTACTCTAGTAACTCGAGTAGCTACTCTAGTAATTCGAGTAGCTACTCTAGTAACTCGAGTAGCTACTCTAGTAACTCAAGTAGCTACTCTAGTAATCCGAGTAGCTACTCTAGTAACTCGAGTAGCTACTCTAGTAATCCGAGTAACTACTCTAGTAACTCGAGTAGCTACTCTAGTAATCCGAGTAACTACTCTAGTAGCTACTCTAGTAACTCAAGTAGCTACTCTAGTAACTCGAGTAGCTACTCTAGTAACTCGAGTAGCTACTCTAGTAACTCGAGTAGCTACTCTAGTAACTCGAGTAGCTACTCTAGTAACTCGAGTAGCTACTCTTGTAACTCGAGTAGCTACTCTTGTAACTCGAGTAGCTACTCTAGTAACTCGAGTAGCTACTCTAGTAACTCGAGTAGCTACTCTAGTAACTCGAGTAGCTACTCTAGTAACTCGAGTAGCTACTCTAGTAACTCGAGTAGCTACTCTAGTAACTCGAGTAGCTACTCTAGTAACTCGAGTAGCTACTCTAGTAACTCGAGTAGCTACTCTAGTAACTCGAGTAGCTACTCTAGTAACTCGAGTAGCTACTCTAGTAACTCGAGTAGCTACTCTAGTAACTCGAGTAGCTACTCTAGTAACTCGAGTAGCTACTCTAGTAACTCGAGTAGCTACTCTAGTAACTCGAGTAGCTACTCTAGTAACTCGAGTAGCTACTCTAGTAACTCGAGTAGCTACTCTAGTAACTCGAGTAGCTACTCTAGTAACTCGAGTAGCTACTCTAGTAACTCGAGTAGCTACTCTAGTAATTCGAGTAGCTACTCTAGTAACTCGAGTAGCTACTCTAGTAACTCGAGTAGCTACTCTAGTAATCCGAGTAGCTACTCTAGTAACTCGAGTAGCTACTCTAGTAATCCGAGTAACTACTCTAGTAACTCGAGTAACTACTCTAGTAACTCGAGTAGCTACTCTAGTAATCCGAGTAACTACTCTAGTAGCTACTCTAGTAACTCAAGTAGCTACTCTAGTAACTCGAGTAGCTACTCTAGTAACTCGAGTAGCTACTCTAGTAACTCGAGTAGCTACTCTAGTAACTCGAGTAGCTACTCTAGTAACTCGAGTAGCTACTCTAGTAACTCGAGTAGCTACTCTTGTAACTCGAGTAGCTACTCTAGTAACTCGAGTAGCTACTCTAGTAACTCGAGTAGCTACTCTAGTAACTCGAGTAGCTACTCTAGTAACTCGAGTAGCTACTCTAGTAACTCGAGTAGCTACTCTAGTAACTCGAGTAGCTACTCTAGTAACTCGAGTAGCTACTCTAGTAACTCGAGTAGCTACTCTAGTAACTCGAGTAGCTACTCTAGTAACTCGAGTAGCTACTCTAGTAACTCGAGTAGCTACTCTAGTAACTCGAGTAGCTACTCTAGTAACTCGAGTAGCTACTCTAGTAACTCGAGTAGCTACTCTAGTAACTCGAGTAGCTACTCTAGTAACTCGAGTAGCTACTCTAGTAACTCGAGTAGCTACTCTAGTAACTCGAGTAGCTACTCTAGTAACTCGAGTAGCTACTCTAGTAACTCGAGTAGCTACTCTAGTAATTCGAGTAGCTACTCTAGTAATTCGAGTAGCTACTCTAGTAATTCGAGTAGCTACTCTAGTAATTCGAGTAGCTACTCTAGTAATTCGAGTAGCTACTCTAGTAATTCGAGTAGCTACTCTAGTAATTCGAGTAGCTACTCTAGTAATTCGAGTAGCTACTCTAGTAACTCGAGTAGCTACTCTAGTAACTCGAGTAGCTACTCTTGTAACTCGAGTAGCTACTCTAGTAACTCGAGTAGCTACTCTAGTAACTCGAGTAGCTACTCTAGTAACTCGAGTAGCTACTCTAGTAATTCGAGTAGCTACTCTAGTAATTCGAGTAGCTACTCTAGTAACTCGAGTAGCTACTCTAGTAACTCGAGTAGCTACTCTAGTAACTCGAGTAGCTACTCTAGTAACTCGAGTAGCTACTCTAGTAACTCGAGTAGCTACTCTAGTAACTCGAGTAGCTACTCTAGTAACTCGAGTAGCTACTCTAGTAACTCGAGTAGCTACTCTAGTAACTCGAGTAGCTACTCTAGTAACTCGAGTAGCTACTCTAGTAACTCGAGTAGCTACTCTTGTAACTCGAGTAGCTACTCTAGTAACTCAAGTAGCTACTCTAGTAACTCAAGTAGCTACTCTAGTAACTCAAGTAGCTACTCTAGTAACTCGAGTAGCTACTCTAGTAACTCGAGTAGCTACTCTAGTAACTCGAGTAGCTACTCTAGTAACTCGAGTAGCTACTCTAGTAACTCAAGTAGCTACTCTAGTAACTCAAGTAGCTACTCTAGTAACTCAACTAGCTACTCTAGTAACTCGAGTAGCTACTCTAGTAACTCGAGTAGCTACTCTTGTAACTCAACTAGCTACTCTAGTAACTCGAGTAGCTACTCTAGTAACTCGAGTAGCTACTCTAGTAACTCGAGTAGCTACTCTTGTAACTCGAGTAGCTACTCTTGTAATTCGAGTAGCTACTCTAGTAATTCGAGTAGCTACTCTAGTAATTCGAGTAGCTACTCTAGTAATTCGAGTAGCTACTCTAGTAATTCGAGTAGCTACTCTAGTAACTCGAGTAGCTACTCTAGTAACTCGAGTAGCTACTCTTGTAACTCGAGTAGCTACTCTAGTAACTCGAGTAGCTACTCTAGTAACTCGAGTAGCTACTCTAGTAACTCGAGTAGCTACTCTAGTAACTCGAGTAGCTACTCTAGTAATTCGAGTAGCTACTCTAGTAACTCGAGTAGCTACTCTAGTAACTCGAGTAGCTACTCTAGTAATTCGAGTAGCTACTCTAGTAACTCGAGTAGCTACTCTAGTAACTCAAGTAGCTACTCTAGTAATCCGAGTAGCTACTCTAGTAACTCGAGTAACTACTCTAGTAATCCGAGTAACTACTCTAGTAGCTACTCTAGTAACTCGAGTAGCTACTCTAGTAACTCGAGTAGCTACTCTAGTAACTCGAGTAGCTACTCTAGTAACTCGAGTAGCTACTCTAGTAACTCGAGTAGCTACTCTAGTAACTCGAGTAGCTACTCTAGTAACTCGAGTAGCTACTCTAGTAACTCGAGTAGCTACTCTTGTAACTCGAGTAGCTACTCTTGTAACTCGAGTAGCTACTCTTGTAACTCGAGTAGCTACTCTAGTAACTCGAGTAGCTACTCTAGTAACTCGAGTAGCTACTCTAGTAACTCGAGTAGCTACTCTAGTAACTCGAGTAGCTACTCTAGTAACTCGAGTAGCTACTCTAGTAACTCGAGAAGCTACTCTAGTAACTCGAGTAGCTACTCTAGTAACTCGAGTAGCTACTCTAGTAACTCGAGTAGCTACTCTAGTAACTCGAGTAGCTACTCTAGTAACTCGAGTAGCTACTCTAGTAACTCGAGTAGCTACTCTAGTAACTCGAGTAGCTACTCTAGTAACTCGAGTAGCTACTCTAGTAACTCGAGTAGCTACTCTAGTAACTCGAGTAGCTACTATAGTAATTCGAGTAGCTACTATAGTAATTCGAGTAGCTACTCTAGTAATTCGAGTAGCTACTCTAGTAATTCGAGTAGCTACTCTAGTAATTCGAGTAGCTACTCTAGTAATTCGAGTAGCTACTCTAGTAATTCGAGTAGCTACTCTAGTAATTCGAGTAGCTACTCTAGTAATTCGAGTAGCTACTCTAGTAATTCGAGTAGCTACTCTAGTAACTCGAGTAGCTACTCTAGTAACTCGAGTAGCTACTCTTGTAACTCGAGTAGCTACTCTAGTAACTCGAGTAGCTACTCTAGTAACTCGAGTAGCTACTCTAGTAACTCGAGTAGCTACTCTAGTAATTCGAGTAGCTACTCTAGTAACTCGAGTAGCTACTCTAGTAACTCGAGTAGCTACTCTAGTAACTCGAGTAGCTACTCTAGTAACTCGAGTAGCTACTCTAGTAACTCGAGTAGCTACTCTAGTAACTCGAGTAGCTACTCTAGTAACTCGAGTAGCTACTCTAGTAACTCGAGTAGCTACTCTAGTAACTCGAGTAGCTACTCTAGTAACTCGAGTAGCTACTCTAGTAACTCGAGTAGCTACTCTAGTAACTCGAGTAGCTACTCTAGTAACTCGAGTAGCTACTCTAGTAACTCGAGTAGCTACTCTAGTAACTCGAGTAGCTACTCTAGTAACTCGAGTAGCTACTCTAGTAACTCGAGTAGCTACTCTAGTAACTCGAGTAGCTACTCTAGTAACTCGAGTAGCTACTCTAGTAACTCGAGTAGCTACTCTAGTAACTCGAGTAGCTACTCTAGTAACTCGAGTAGCTACTCTAGTAACTCGAGTAGCTACTCTAGTAACTCGAGTAGCTACTCTAGTAACTCGAGTAGCTACTCTAGTAACTCGAGTAGCTACTCTAGTAACTCGAGTAGCTACTCTAGTAACTCGAGTAGCTACTCTAGTAACTCGAGTAGCTACTCTAGTAACTCGAGTAGCTACTCTAGTAACTCGAGTAGCTACTCTAGTAACTCGAGTAGCTACTCTAGTAACTCGAGTAGCTACTCTAGTAACTCGAGTAGCTACTCTAGTAACTCGACTAGCTACTCTAGTAACTCGAGTAGCTACTCTAGTAACTCGAGTAGCTACTCTTGTAACTCGAGTAGCTACTCTTGTAATTCGAGTAGCTACTCTAGTAATTCGAGTAGCTACTCTAGTAATTCGAGTAGCTACTCTAGTAATTCGAGTAGCTACTCTAGTAATTCGAGTAGCTACTCTAGTAACTCGAGTAGCTACTCTAGTAACTCGAGTAGCTACTCTAGTAACTCGAGTAGCTACTCTAGTAACTCGAGTAGCTACTCTAGTAACTCGAGTAGCTACTCTAGTAACTCGAGTAGCTACTCTAGTAACTCGAGTAGCTACTCTAGTAACTCGAGTAGCTACTCTAGTAACTCGAGTAGCTACTCTAGTAACTCGAGTAGCTACTCTAGTAACTCGAGTAGCTACTCTAGTAATTCGAGTAGCTACTCTAGTAACTCGAGTAGCTACTCTAGTAACTCGAGTAGCTACTCTAGTAACTCGAGTAGCTACTCTAGTAACTCGAGTAGCTACTCTAGTAACTCGAGTAGCTACTCTAGTAACTCGAGTAGCTACTCTAGTAACTCGAGTAGCTACTCTTGTAACTCGAGTAGCTACTCTTGTAACTCGAGTAGCTACTCTAGTAACTCGAGTAGCTACTCTAGTAACTCGAGTAGCTACTCTAGTAACTCGAGTAGCTACTCTAGTAACTCGAGTAGCTACTCTAGTAACTCGAGTAGCTACTCTAGTAACTCGAGTAGCTACTCTAGTAACTCGAGTAGCTACTCTAGTAACTCGAGTAGCTACTCTAGTAACTCGAGTAGCTACTCTAGTAACTCGAGTAGCTACTCTAGTAACTCGAGTAGCTACTCTAGTAACTCGAGTAGCTACTCTAGTAACTCGAGTAGCTACTCTAGTAACTCGAGTAGCTACTCTAGTAACTCGAGTAGCTACTCTAGTAACTCGAGTAGCTACTCTAGTAACTCGAGTAGCTACTCTAGTAACTCGAGTAGCTACTCTAGTAACTCGAGTAGCTACTCTAGTAACTCGAGTAGCTACTCTAGTAATTCGAGTAGCTACTCTAGTAACTCGAGTAGCTACTCTAGTAACTCGAGTAGCTACTCTAGTAATCCGAGTAGCTACTCTAGTAACTCGAGTAGCTACTCTAGTAATCCGAGTAACTACTCTAGTAACTCGAGTAGCTACTCTAGTAATCCGAGTAACTACTCTAGTAGCTACTCTAGTAACTCGAGTAGCTACTCTAGTAACTCGAGTAGCTACTCTAGTAACTCGAGTAGCTACTCTAGTAACTCGAGTAGCTACTCTAGTAACTCGAGTAGCTACTCTAGTAACTCGAGTAGCTACTCTAGTAACTCGAGTAGCTACTCTAGTAACTCGAGTAGCTACTCTAGTAACTCGAGTAGCTACTCTAGTAACTCGAGTAGCTACTCTAGTAACTCGAGTAGCTACTATAGTAATTCGAGTAGCTACTCTAGTAATTCGAGTAGCTACTCTAGTAATTCGAGTAGCTACTCTAGTAATTCGAGTAGCTACTCTAGTAATTCGAGTAGCTACTCTAGTAATTCGAGTAGCTACTCTAGTAATTCGAGTAGCTACTCTAGTAATTCGAGTAGCTACTCTAGTAACTCGAGTAGCTACTCTAGTAACTCGAGTAGCTACTCTTGTAACTCGAGTAGCTACTCTAGTAACTCGAGTAGCTACTCTAGTAACTCGAGTAGCTACTCTAGTAACTCGAGTAGCTACTCTAGTAACTCGAGTAGCTACTCTAGTAATTCGAGTAGCTACTCTAGTAACTCGAGTAGCTACTCTAGTAACTCGAGTAGCTACTCTAGTAATTCGAGTAGCTACTCTAGTAACTCGAGTAGCTACTCTAGTAACTCGAGTAGCTACTCTAGTAACTCGAGTAGCTACTCTAGTAACTCGAGTAGCTACTCTAGTAATTCGAGTAGCTACTCTAGTAACTCGAGTAGCTACTCTAGTAACTCGAGTAGCTACTCTAGTAATTCGAGTAGCTACTCTAGTAACTCGAGTAGCTACTCTAGTAACTCGAGTAGCTACTCTAGTAACTCCGAGTAGCTACTCTAGTAACTCGAGTAGCTACTCTAGTAACTCGAGTAGCTACTCTAGTAACTCGAGTAGCTACTCTAGTAATCCGAGTAGCTACTCTAGTAACTCGAGTAGCTACTCTAGTAATCCGAGTAGCTACTCTAGTAACTCGAGTAGCTACTCTAGTAACTCGAGTAGCTACTCTAGTAACTCGAGTAGCTACTCTAGTAACTCGAGTAGCTACTCTAGTAACTCGAGTAGCTACTCTAGTAACTCGAGTAGCTACTCTAGTAACTCGAGTAGCTACTCTAGTAACTCGAGTAGCTACTCTAGTAACTCGAGTAGCTACTCTAGTAACTCGAGTAGCTACTCTAGTAATTCGAGTAGCTACTCTAGTAATTCGAGTAGCTACTCTAGTAATTCGAGTAGCTACTCTAGTAACTCGAGTAGCTACTCTAGTAATTCGAGTAGCTACTCTAGTAACTCGAGTAGCTACTCTAGTAACTCGAGTAGCTACTCTAGTAACTCGAGTAGCTACTCTAGTAACTCGAGTAGCTACTCTAGTAACTCGAGTAGCTACTCTAGTAACTCGAGTAGCTACTCTAGTAACTCGAGTAGCTACTCTAGTAACTCGAGTAGCTACTCTAGTAACTCGAGTAGCTACTCTAGTAACTCGAGTAGCTACTCTAGTAACTCGAGTAGCTACTCTAGTAACTCGAGTAGCTACTCTAGTAACTCGAGTAGCTACTCTAGTAACTCGAGTAGCTACTCTAGTAACTCGAGTAGCTACTCTAGTAACTCGAGTAGCTACTCTAGTAACTCGAGTAGCTACTCTAGTAACTCGAGTAGCTACTCTAGTAACTCGAGTAGCTACTCTAGTAACTCGAGTAGCTACTCTAGTAACTCGAGTAGCTACTCTAGTAACTCGAGTAGCTACTCTAGTAACTCGAGTAGCTACTCTAGTAACTCGAGTAGCTACTCTAGTAACTCGAGTAGCTACTCTAGTAACTCGAGTAGCTACTCTAGTAACTCGAGTAGCTACTCTAGTAACTCGAGTAGCTACTCTAGTAACTCGAGTAGCTACTCTAGTAACTCGAGTAGCTACTCTAGTAACTCGAGTAGCTACTCTAGTAACTCGAGTAGCTACTCTAGTAACTCGAGTAGCTACTCTAGTAACTCGAGTAGCTACTCTAGTAACTCGAGTAGCTACTCTAGTAACTCGAGTAGCTACTCTAGTAACTCGAGTAGCTACTCTAGTAACTCGAGTAGCTACTATAGTAATTCGAGTAGCTACTCTAGTAATTCGAGTAGCTACTCTAGTAATTCGAGTAGCTACTCTAGTAATTCGAGTAGCTACTCTAGTAATTCGAGTAGCTACTCTAGTAATTCGAGTAGCTACTCTAGTAATTCGAGTAGCTACTCTAGTAACTCGAGTAGCTACTCTAGTAACTCGAGTAGCTACTCTTGTAACTCGAGTAGCTACTCTAGTAACTCGAGTAGCTACTCTAGTAACTCGAGTAGCTACTCTAGTAATTCGAGTAGCTACTCTAGTAACTCGAGTAGCTACTCTAGTAACTCGAGTAGCTACTCTAGTAACTCGAGTAGCTACTCTAGTAACTCGAGTAGCTACTCTAGTAATTCGAGTAGCTACTCTAGTAACTCGAGTAGCTACTCTAGTAACTCGAGTAGCTACTCTAGTAACTCGAGTAGCTACTCTAGTAACTCGAGTAGCTACTCTAGTAACTCGAGTAGCTACTCTAGTAATCCGAGTAGCTACTCTAGTAACTCGAGTAGCTACTCTAGTAACTCGAGTAGCTACTCTAGTAATCCGAGTAGCTACTCTAGTAACTCGAGTAGCTACTCTAGTAACTCGAGTAGCTACTCTAGTAACTCGAGTAGCTACTCTAGTAACTCGAGTAGCTACTCTAGTAACTCGAGTAGCTACTCTAGTAATCCGAGTAGCTACTCTAGTAACTCGAGTAGCTACTCTAGTAACTCGAGTAGCTACTCTAGTAACTCGAGTAGCTACTCTAGTAACTCGAGTAGCTACTCTAGTAACTCGAGTAGCTACTCTAGTAACTCGAGTAGCTACTCTAGTAACTCGAGTAGCTACTCTAGTAACTCGAGTAGCTACTCTAGTAACTCGAGTAGCTACTCTAGTAACTCGAGTAGCTACTATAGTAATTCGAGTAGCTACTCTAGTAATTCGAGTAGCTACTCTAGTAATTCGAGTAGCTACTCTAGTAATTCGAGTAGCTACTCTAGTAATTCGAGTAGCTACTCTAGTAATTCGAGTAGCTACTCTAGTAATTCGAGTAGCTACTCTAGTAACTCGAGTAGCTACTCTAGTAACTCGAGTAGCTACTCTTGTAACTCGAGTAGCTACTCTAGTAACTCGAGTAGCTACTCTAGTAACTCGAGTAGCTACTCTAGTAACTCGAGTAGCTACTCTAGTAACTCGAGTAGCTACTCTAGTAACTCGAGTAGCTACTCTAGTAATTCGAGTAGCTACTCAAGTAACTCGAGTAGCTACTCTAGTAACTCGAGTAGCTACTCTAGTAATTCGAGTAGCTACTCTAGTAACTCGAGTAGCTACTCTAGTAACTCAAGTAGCTACTCTAGTAACTCGAGTAGCTACTCTAGTAACTCGAGTAGCTACTCTAGTAATTCGAGTAGCTACTCTAGTAACTCGAGTAGCTACTCTAGTAACTCGAGTAGCTACTCTAGTAATTCGAGTAGCTACTCTAGTAACTCGAGTAGCTACTCTAGTAACTCGAGTAGCTACTCTAGTAATCCGAGTAGCTACTCTAGTAACTCGAGTAGCTACTCTAGTAATCCGAGTAACTACTCTAGTAACTCGAGTAGCTACTCTAGTAATCCGAGTAACTACTCTAGTAACTCGAGTAGCTACTCTAGTAACTCGAGTAGCTACTCTAGTAACTCGAGTAGCTACTCTAGTAACTCGAGTAGCTACTCTAGTAACTCGAGTAGCTACTCTAGTAACTCGAGTAGCTACTCTAGTAATCCGAGTAGCTACTCTAGTAACTCAAGTATCTACTCTAGTAATCCGAGTAGCTACTCTAGTAGCTACTCTAGTAATTCGAGTAGCTACTCTAGTAACTCGAGTAGCTACTCTAGTAATTCGAGTAGCTACTCTAGTAACTCGAGTAGCTACTCTAGTAATTCGAGTAGCTACTCTAGTAACTCGAGTAGCTTCTCTAGTAATTCAAGTAGCTACTCTAGTAACTCGAATAGCTACTCTAGTAACTCGAGTAGCTACTCTAGTAATTCAAGTAGCTACTCTAGTAACTCGAATAGCTACTCTAGTAACTCGAGTAGCTACTCTAGTAATTCGAGTAGCTACTCTAGTAATTCAAGTAGCTACTCTAGTAACTCAACTAGCTACTCTAGTAACTTGAGTAGCTACTCTAGTAACTCGAGTAGCTACTCTAGTAATTCGAGTAGCTACTCTAGTAATTCGAGTAGCTACACTAGTAACTCGAATAGCTACTCTAGTAACTCGAGTAGCTACTCTAGTAATTCGAGTAGCTACTCTAGTAACTCAAGTAGCTACTCTAGTAATCCGAGTAGCTACTCTAGTAACTCAAGTAACTACTCTAGTAACTCAGGTAGCTACTCTAGTAACTCAAGTAGCTACTCTAGTAACTCAAGTAGCTACTCTAGTAACTCAAGTAGCTACTCTAGTAATCCGAGTAGCTACTCTAGTAACTCAAGTAGCTACTCTAGTAATCCGAGTAGCTACTCTAGTAACTCAAGTAGCTACTCTAGTAATCCGAGTAGCTACTCTAGTAATCCGAGTAGCTACTCTAGTAACTCAAGTAGCTACTCTAGTAACTCAAGTAGCTACTCTAGTAATCCAAGTAGCTACTCTACTAGCGCAAACTCTGTCTAAGATGTAAGAAATACACTGTTGGATATTTTGAAACTAAGTTGATGAAAGCAGCAAGATTCCAATCAAATTAACTCCAAAAATATGCAGCTGCTTTTGTGCCTAAGTGTCTTGAAACTGAGACTGAAATAATCAGGGGTTAGGTTGCTGACTGTTAAAGCTACAATACAGCTCATGCATAAGTTAACCTGTCTCAAAAATGAAAACATGGAGTAAGAAATTTACTGCAGAATATTTTCAACAAAATTGGATTGGAAGACATTGAGCCTGTCTTATCCAATTGTATTCAAAATATTCAACAGCACTTTTTATTAACTTTCAGAAATATGTTTCTGAGACGTACTGTATACAGCACACTTTTACAGTACTCATTTCTACTCATAATGGAGAAGCAATAAGGAGAGCTTACCAATGTTTCCAGTGCATGCGTGTGTTTGAGCTTATCGTGAGCCCTTTAGACATGCTACCACCATATTCTACATTTTAAAATATGTACAGAACTCAGTAGCATAGCCAGGGTGGGAACAGGGGGTTTGCTCGCTCCCCATGAGCCAATCTTCCCAATGTGTTGCCTAAATCATGTCAGTAACACATACAAGGTTCTAGACGTCCCAACTCCCAAGCCACCTTTAACAAGTTAAGCTATATTGAAAATTAGAACTATTTGAATTTTCAAAGCTGTTAATGTCTTCTTGTCATGCTTGTTCATCGCTATGTTGAGACTTTTTGTTTTAATTACGCTGCATTAAAACAAAGAACAGTAGAATACACGCTACTTTCACGGTAGAATAAAATAATTGGCGACGTCGGGATGCTATTTTCTCTTTATTAAAGAAATTTAAACAGATTGCAAACCCTAATTGGTATGCGGGGTGGCACCTTTTTAGTCCTCGCTCAAGTGGGGTGGCGCCTTTTTAGACCTCCCTCCCCATGATGTGGAAACCTGGCTACGCCACTGACAGAATTTAACATATTCATCATGAGCGTCGTGAAAATTAAAATTTAATATTGAGTTGCACTGCTATAGTCAGGCTGTGTGTGGCCATTTCAACATAAAAGGAAAATAAACTTGTATAACATCACAAACAAATTTCATGGTAAAAAATCATGTTCAAATAAAAACATTAAAAAACCAAAAACAATAAGAGCTGCAGCAGTATGTTGGAAAATTTAAGAAAGGTTTAGCATGCAATATACATTTTATACAAAGGTTACATTTAAAGGTGCAATAAATCTTAACATATGATGATTTCATTCCATATATATGGAATGGAATTATCATATGTTAAGATTTATTTCATTTCATTACAAATAGACACATAAGGTAAGCCTATAAAAGAATACAATTTTAACAATTTTATTTTCAAGCATTCTGGTGTGAATATGCACCTTTAATGATATGAGTTATGGTGAGGAGGCAGACGGGCAACGTATGTATTAATTGATAAGTGCAGTCAGATTACCTCAAGAAACACACCTTTTAGGCTTGCCAGTAAGAGCCAGTAGCTCTGTAAGAGTAAAGCTGATTCTATAAGACACGTGCAGTGAGCTCAAGCTTTGTAGATTAAGAGGACAATCAGAGATTTCTGTAATCTAGGTCCACCATCATGCAATACATTAACCCGTAAACCCTTAAATTTGTTCAAGAAAATGTCGATTTTCTCAAAGAAAATGTCCATTTGCAGACCAAGAGAAGACGATTTTTGAAAATTTAATACTGGAATGACTGGCTTGGTTATCGAGCTACGCATTCCAGTGGTAAATTTTCAAAAATAGTCCTCTTGGTCTGCAAATGGCCATTTCTCAAAACCACTGCAGAAGCTGTTTTTGGTTGGTATGAGTGTTAAAGGGCTATGCAGTATGAAGACTGTCTAGCGGTGCACTGATGAAGCAAATTGACACAGCATATTGCGTTCATGCTTATTTCTATATGCATGTATGTACGGTACTGCACTGATGACAGTCACGCCGCAATAAAGCGAATATTATTAGAACTAAAAGTAAATACAATTTCCTAAATCGGGCCACCGTCACTAAATTAATAGGGTTCTCCAGATCCCCAAGCCCAACACTCAGTGCAAGTTTGCCATGTTTGCGGAAGAACCCTTCAGGAGAACTCGAGTTATCATCCAGAGATGAAATCAAATTTTTTTAATTGGGTCAGTGTTATGGTGACCTATGACCTTTCGATACTAAATAAATAGACATCTTCGGCCAATCTTTAGTTATCAATCAGAAATGCATCCCAATTTCCATAATTTGGTAACTATGACATTAACCGTAGACCTTTCCACCTAAAAATTAACAGGTTTCTTCAGACCACAAGGGTAACACGCAGCCCAAGTTTGGTGAAATCCTGTATGCAGAAGTTGAGTAAGAATCTGGAAACGTAACCAAACCCACTTAATTGATTGCAATGATTATGACCGTTCGACCCAAAAATTAATAGGGTTTTTCAGACCTCCAAGTGTAACACACAGGCTAAGGTTGGTGAAGAGCCTATCAGTAGAACTTCAGTTATCATCCAGAAATGCAACAGTTTCCTTAATTGGATCATCATTACCTTGACCTATGACCTTTCAATACCAAAGCGAATAGGGTTCTTCGGGGCCCCAAGGCAACACACAGGCCAAGATTGGTGAAAATCACATCAGTAGAACTAAAGATACAATATATCGCATAGCAAACATATCAACTAACAAACTATCTAAAGGACAGAGAAAGCAAATGCTATATACCTCCATTTATCTATATGAAGGGGCGGGGGGGGGGGGGGGGGGCAGGGGTAACAAACAATTTATTATCATCTTTAGTTGTGAGTCACAACTAGGATAAGTCAGTCTGTAGGTCTGCTGGTCGATCAACAAATTCTTTTTACAATTTTGGCAATGCCACCTATATTGCAACTATAGCACACTCATGCTTGTTAGAGCACTATCTAAGCGCTTGTTAACCCTTTCACGATGAAGCCGGCCTCTGTGGTGGTCTTCTGGAATGTCCATTTGCAGGTCAAAAAGTCTATTTTTGAAAGTTTACCATTAGAATAACTGGCACGATAACCGAGCCAGTCATTCCAGTGGTAAATTTTCAAAAATAGTCTTCTCTTGGCCTGCAAATGGTCATTCAATCAATAAATATTTTAATTTTTTGAACAGATTTAGTCATTAAAGGGTTATGGCACTATCCAAGTGGTTTGTTAAGGCACTATCCAAGTGGCTCGCTTAGGCACTATCCAAGTGGCTCGCTTAGGCACTATCCAAGTGGCTTGCTTATGCACTATCCAAGTGGCTTGCTTCGGCACTATCCAAGTGGCTCGCTTAGGCACTATCCAAGTGGCTCGCTTAGGCACGATCTAAGTAGCTTGCTTAGGCACTATCTAAGTGGCTCGCTTAGGCACTATCCAAGTGCCTTGCTTAGGCACTATCCAAGTGGCTCGCTTAGGCACTATCCAAGTGGCTCGCTTAGGCACTATCCAAGTGGCTTGCTTATGCACTATCCAAGTGGCTCGCTTAGGCACTATCTAACTGGCTTGCTTAGGCACTATCTAAGTGGCTTGCTTAGGCACGATCTAAGTAGCTTGCTTAGGCACTATCTAAGTGTCTCGCTTAGGCACTATCTAAGTGCCTTGCTTAGGCACTGTCCAAGTGGCTTGCTTAGGGACTATCTAAGTGGCTTGTTAAAGCACTATCCAAGTGGCTTCCTTAGGCACTATCTAAGTGGCTTGTTAAGGCACTATCTAAGTGGCTTGTTTAGGCACTATCTAAGCAATTCGTCCGACTGGGAGCCAGCAAATAAAGCCAGGAAAGGACGTCATTGCATAAATGTGTTAAGCGTGCTGCAAGGTGACCTCAAGACAACGGGACTCAGTACACTCAGATCAAGAATGGACCTGACGAAGGTAAAAATTTGGCTGAAGACAAGACACAGTGGCTGTAGGATGTTTCTACTACTACAGTTGCAGAATACAGTAATCATACATACATCCATTTTTCAGTTTTTTTTAACCAAGTACACGTATTCTAAACGAGCAAGTAATACAGTGATCCATTTCT
Source organism: Chaetoderma sp. LZ-2023a (assembly GCA_034401795.1). NCBI lineage: Eukaryota > Metazoa > Mollusca > Caudofoveata > Chaetodermatida > Chaetodermatidae > Chaetoderma > Chaetoderma sp. LZ-2023a. Next base: position 11,369,005 of record CM067370.1, on the reverse strand, counting down.
AGCTCTGCCCTGCCCATCTCTAGCTAAGCTCCACCCATGCTTTGCCTGTGCTGGGATTGATTTATATACTTTGAATCCTGAATTCCCAGAATCACAATTCCAAAGTAACTATACAGGTAACAGATATCGGTCAAATTAGTTTCAAAAAATTCAACAGAATGGTTATTAAATAGTAAATCCATTTAAGACACACAATTTGTACACATTGTACTGTTGACGGATTATTCCTGCTTCCTGATGGAATCCTCTCTATCAATTATGCTTGTGACATCAGTCTACATGTGGCATGCTTGATTATGATGTCATATACTTGGGTAACACAGTGGATTCATCCATTAAGTTGAAGCTTAGATAAGCTTGAAATATATATATATAAGATATGAAACTGTTAAGTTGAACTAAATGCAAAATGTTAGGGTTGAAAATAACTAAGTTTTATCAAGGAGACAGTGACCTTGACCTTTTACCTTTTGACTCCACGTTGTCATGTATCATTCATGCTTAATTTAAAGATGCATGTGTTCAACTTTGGCTCCAGTATGATTAAGCAAACATGAGGTATAAACAGTGAAGTTGAATTAAACAGAAAATGTCATTATACCCTATAAAGAAGCATGTGTCCAAGTTTGGGTTCAGTATGATTAACAAAAGATGAGACATGAACTCTTAAGTTGAATTAAACAGAAAATGTTAATGTTGATGAAAACAACTTTTACCAAGGTCACAGTGACCGAAGCATGTGGCCAAGATTTGACCCACATGATTAACCACACATGATAAATTGAGCTAAACGTAAACTGGGTGGTGACGACGACTGTGTGCAGAGTATCACAATAGCTTGTGATCATGTCGATAGTCACTTACAGGACTGGCAGTATGATCAGCGAACGAAAAGAAGAAAAAGAAGAAAGAAAAGAAGCTTGTTTTACTTTGTAAAGTCGAGCTAAAAATAGCATTCTCTTGGCTTGCAAATGGAAATACATTCACCCTTTAACCCTCGAATGTTCAAGAAAATTTCAATTTTCTCATAGAAAATGACCATTTGTAGACCAATAGAAGACTATTTTTTAAGGTTTACCACTGGAATGACTGGCTCGGTTATCGAGCCAGTCATTCCAGTGATATATTAAAAAAAATAATCTTCTCTTAGTCTGAAAATGGACATTTCTCAAGACCACTGCAGAAGCCATTTTCGGCTGATATTAGTGTTAAAGGGTTAAGCAAACCATAGATTTTGTGTATAAATTTTCAGCATTAAAGGGTTAACACTTGACCTGTAGTCAGTGTTTTATAATGTGGCCATCTATGACATACAGCATCTATAAGATTATTACTATGAATCTAGCAATAACTTATTTATACATACATCTTATTAAAAAAAATTATTTAATAATAATTTATATAATTATGCTAAAATCATCCAGTTGTTATATATTCTGGTGGCATATGGCCTGCATCACTCAATGTCCTTAAGATGATACGCCCGCTTGGTCTAATAACAACCCATGTTATACTGCCATTCATCAGGGAGATTCGCAGCCACGCTTCGGGAGGGAATTGTAGTGCGCTGAAAAATAGGGAACAAATCCATATCACAGCATGACCGTTATTATTTATAAATATCTTCATGTATCACATAGTGTTAGAAAACACTTAAACCAGATGTTTGCAGGAGTATAATCTACATGATTGTATTTCTCCAGGTATTCCATAGCAGTTTCAATGTGTGGCTCGAGTGTGAACAATGAATGCGAACATAAAACCTGATATTGAATGATGATGATGATGATGATGACGATGATATTGAGTGACTGTATTCTGCAAGAGGTGAAAACTTCTTTCAGCAGCAATCAGTTTTTCTTCACCCTTCTCCACCGTGTCATGTCCACTGCGAGAATCCTGAGCTCCTTTAGGTACTTTCTTGTCTTTAGTGGTCCTAGATTACGATCTTTGAGGCATGATCGCAAATCACTTAGCAAGTTGTTGTGGCGACCTTTGCGTTTCTGATATCTGTTAGCGCCCTATGACTGCAGGTTCTAGTGCTTTCTGAGCAGGCATATTTTCTGACATTCGAAAAACATGCCCGTGCATAGACCATCGCTGTTATGCTATCCTCACAGAGTGGCACACATAATGTGACAGAGTTCGTAGAGCTGCATTTCATATTAGACTGCATGGCCAGCGATGATTTGTAATGGCTCGTAGATGTTTACAGTGACATGCATCAAGTTTGGTCACGAGGGCTTTTGGAACTGCCCAGCTGATGCAATTGTTCAGCTTCATGGAAACAAATGTAGCATCCTAGTTGCATCTTGACTTTCAAGGGGATTTTAGAGCCATGAATACACCACTTTCAAAAGGACTGGAAGGTAATATTGAATATACAGGGAGTAAAATGACCACAAATATGTAACTATTCATGTCAAAACAGATAGATTCAATACGGTAATCATTTCATCGCTCTAAAGAAGATGCATTGTATTCGTGACAAGAGGCCCAAGGAGCTTGTATCGCTCAGCTGAAACATAGGTATTTCGAGAACAATGGGCATCGCCTATAAGTACATCTAGAATCCAGAAGTTTATCTTACGGTAACCCAAGATGACGGCAATCGACCCATCAGGTCAAACAAACTTGGTTCAGCTCTTGCTCTAGTTGAAGTTTCCCCCGAGTTTCATGTCAAACTGGTAAGTGGTTTCGCAGATGATTTTCAAAGACGTTTTTAAAGACTGGCCAAAATCCAGGATGGCTACTTGACAAATTGAACAAACCTGGATCCCTAGAGCCTAAGGATGCTTCCTGCCAAATATATTTGAAAACGGCAAAGCGGTTCTTGAGAAGAATACATCTTAAATTTCCTATTACTTTAGTATGGGAGCGTTTGGCAGGGAAAAGATCTGAGATGGACGTCAAACCGCTTTTAAAGTTTCAAAATGGGAAATTTAAAATCAGAATACCCTAAAAAGCTATATAAAACCAATTTCGGCTTCAAAATCCATTAAAAAAAATTCCAAAATGGCCACAAAACATCCTACATTTTGATCAACTTCTGTTGAACAAACTTTAATGGCCCTTCACATCTCTACCAAATTTTGAAATTGGCCCAGTCATTCTTGAGCAGTTTAAAGAACAAGTTGATTGGTCAGACGATGGATAGACAGATGTTGGACAGTCGCCACGACATAAGCTCACATGGCCTTTCAGGAGAGGTGAACTAATAATGTAAGAGCTAGTTGCTGAATAATTTTAAATTAATTTGAAGAGAAGCGGTAGTTCCAATAAGAGTACTTTCAACGTATTCATTATTCTAATCAAAGTACTTTCAGATGTTTTTATACAAGATTGATTTGAAATAGATGGGTCTATTTCTAGCTATGCCCCTCCCATCTATAGATAAGCTCTGCCTATGCTTTTGGCAGGTTGGGATTGATATACTTTGAAACCTGACTTACAAGAATCCTATTTTCAAGCTAACTATAAAGGTAAGGTGTTGAATATTTTGAAACTAATTTGATTGGGGGCTGTTGCTACTGTTTACGTTTATTACATAGTAAATCCATCAGAGACATACAATTCACAGACTTTAAAATAGTCATGATGGAGCTGGATATGTCAGCCTGCATGTGACGTAATTGATTATGACACAATATACATGGGTAACAGATGAGATCCATCCATTGCTCTTCCTATAATGGTAAGAGTTCCAGCCAAATACAGAGTGCTAAGTGATGTTATACATGCATGTACAATCTCATAGCGAGAACTGTAAATCGCTTCATTTATAGTCGCGTCGTCTAAATAGGGCAAAATTTAGATGCGACCTCTATCACACATTTGGTGTTTTAGAGTTGCTAAGAAACTGAAATGGCTCAACTTCTATTGTGGATTCGGCTTCAAATCAGCGATTTGCGGTAACTCACTAAATAATACGAGATACATACCGACACACAAAATAGCGGATAACATTAGCATGGAAAACTAGGATTTCATAGCTGTCTTCTTTTTGTTCAGGATCGGCACGGTGAAAGTACTTTCTGTAAGCTGCCTCTATTCTAGCACCATCTTCATAAAACTGCTAAAGAGAAATCAAAATGTACATGTATATGAAAAAAAAAGGTATTTGAACAATATGTGAAGAAGCTATTGAATCTTGTGGTACATAATTAGTTGAATCTATTTTGAAAGTGCTGAAATATGTTGCTGCATAAGACACTATAGATTTCAGAAATACCACATTCAAAAGAAATATGAGTTATAGTACCAGCCAGCAATGAGTTTAACAACTAGATACACTTAATCACCTTAGGGCTGTTTACAAAATTGTATCAGTTTTAGGCTCTGGATCGGATTATTAGGCTTGTGTTCGTTGCTCGCGATTTTATAATTATTATTATTTTCCAATTTTATAGATTTTTTAACCAATGTTATGATATCGATACTTGTTTAAGTGAATCATGAAAAATTAAAGTATACTATATTAGCAAATACACATACAACAAATATAACAACAGTATCACTGTTTAACTGACAGTAAATGAACTTACTGATACTTATATATGCCCAAAAGTTGGGTGATATTTATCTAAGACTCTTTAATTTTTATGTTAGCCAAGGTGACAAGAGCCATCAGAAGACGGCATATCTCCCTGGATCCAAACATTTCAGATAAACATACATCAAGAGTGGACATACTTTGTTGTACATGTAATGTTAATTGTAAAGAACAATATTATAGAAAAACTAATCAACGAAAAATTAAATCCTGACACTGCATCTTGCCTTAAAGAAAGATAGATTTGTAAGTTCAGGTTCAATTCCATTCAACTATTATTCCCGGACAAGATAATTTTGGTGAATTTTAAATTCTTCAAAATGGAATCATAGTACTGCTTCTTCAAGTAATTTATTCAGTGACAAAGGAATTGAGAGCATACATAGTGTAAGTTCAAAATTCTTCAAGATCTGGTATGAACAAGATAATTTTGATAGTATTTTAGGGGAGATAACGACCACAGATGCACCTAGGGTTGGTCTGTAATTTTATTAACCACATAAACATACTTATCGTTCAATCATGACTTGCTAAATAAATCTACTTACATTAAGCGCCAGAGAGATTTCTAATCTTGCATTTAATGCCTTTTAATGCAAAAATCACAACTCTCTACTCTAGTCCAGGTTTCTGGATGGAGTAGACTCCCTTAATGTCAATCAAACAGATTTCTGGAATCGTAGCTAAACTGTAGTTGTGTTGACATCGTGAAATGATTGTCAGAGATGGATGGATCGACAGACTGACATACATATATTCTATACAGACGCATGGATGTACAGGCATACGGATAGCACATACACATCTTCAAGTGGTAATGAGAACTCTTACCAAGTTTCAAAAGAATCACAGCTAAATTGTAGGAGTTGTGTTGATAAGAAATGATTGGTACTGCAGTTTAAGTATCGGCTTATAAACGAAATCACGGATTTCTTTTTTTCACGAGAGTTGATACGTAACACCCTGATATTCCCAAATATTGACCTAGCTTCAATAAGACTCAGAATTAAAAAGAAACTGCCCCTACTGGGCAGGTTACTCAACTGACAGGCCAGCGGATGCGCGGCCCAAACTCATGCATACGCGGGGCTGTCTTTCTATTCCAAATTATTGGCTGACATAATTGCAACATAAAATGCTGATAGACCGAGCTTCTGTGGGACGGAGAGGCCGGGATCATATCAGGGTGGTAAGTATCAACTCTCTCGTGAAAAAAGAAATCCGTGATTTCGTTTATTTCACATCAAGAGTATACTTACCACCCTGACACTATGATATAACCAGAATTTGTAAGAGAATTCGGCGCTAGGGAGGTGAAGGTCAGAAGACCGGCTCATCCCTGGAAGAGCAAGCTCGTTTGCTTCTGGAGCACAAAAAACATCACAAAAAACATCTGAAATTGCGTATATGTAAACACAATCAGGTAATGGTTCACCACTATGCTATCAGAGGATACCCAACAGATACCCTCATCACCAGCCTGCATAGAGCAATACAACAAAACCGCTCTGATCTACTTTTGCCAAAACCAAACAAGGAAATCAACACTCGGATACCATGTATCACTGATTTCCACCAACACAGCAAATCAGCCCAAAAAATCATTAAACGCCACTGGCCAACACTACAATCCAGCCCAAAATGCCGGGCAACATTCACAGAAACACCTATCTTTGGCCATAGACGTAACCCATCCTTCAAGGACACTAAACGAAATCAAGGATTTCTTTTTTCACGAGAGAGTTGATACTTACCTCCCTAATACTTTTGATATTGCTAAATATTGGCTTTCACTCAATAAACACTCAGATTAAAACAGTTAGGTGCCCCTACTGGGCAGGGAGTCAGAGCGTAGTCTGGCGGATGCCAGCCCCACCACCGCGCATGCGCAGACTAGCACTTCCTCTGACTAATTTATTGGCTGATACACATGCAACTATAAAGAGCCTGAAGACCGAGCCTCTGTGGGGTGGAGAGGCCGGGTCCGTATCTAGGGAGGTAAGTATCAACTCTCTCGTGCAAAAAGAAATCCTTGATTTCGTTTATTTCACATCAAGAGTATACTTACCTCCCTAATACTTTTGATATTGCCAGAATTCGACAGTGAATTCGGCGGGAGGGAGGCGAGGTCAAAAGACCAGCTCATCCCTATACGCTTTTCTGCGTTTAAGGCACTTAAACTTCTGAAACTGTATGAAAAAACAGTCAGGATGTGACTAACCATCGGATAACACCCCCGATGTATGAGAGATGACCGCATGTCATATGCGCTCCCCCCCCCTCCTTCCTGGGAGGAAGAGTCGAATGACCTCAATGTCCTATACGCTCTCTACGTACAAGTGCCATGTACTACAGGACAGAGACGAAAAAACTCCATTTTCGTATACTCTCAACAATGAACCACATAAGTACACAAAACCATCATCATATTAATAACGGGTAACGTGACAAGACAATCAACAATGGACAACACATACACAAGACTGACCTTGTTGAAATGGCTGCTGACATCCTCTTCCCATTGGTGAAGAACGATGTAGTCCCAAATTAGTGGTTGTTTCCATAAATTAATTGTGAAATATATAAGCAATGAGGAAACCCCATCAAAAATATATGCCTAGTTATTTTTTCAAAATCAACAAGGCGAGAGGATTAGAGGTGTCACGGAGATAATGGTCTGTAAAACTTGACTCACAGTGCCACTGAGCCACCGACATAATATCATCCACAGGGACCCCATTAAATAGGGCAGTGGATGTCACTACGCCGCGGACACTGTGAGCCTTGGCCACGTCAACCTGCTTCCCGGTGGCGGATTTATGGCAAAACTGAATGCATTCTACAATCCACCTGGAAATGGTGTCCTTAGAAGCCCTGCCATGGGGTTCAATATAAGACAACCATAACGCCGACTGGTCGGTGCGCCACTCCGCCGTACGTTGTTTGTACCGGCGAAGCGCCCGGACGGGACACCATGCTTTAGAATTAGGATCATATCTAGTTAAAGCAGGCAAAACAATAGGTTGACCTGGATATTTCAACGACTGATTCTTAGCCAAGAAATTAATCCTAGGTAGCAGCTTAAGGCCTTCCCCTGAAACCACAAAACGGTCATCCTCGGCTGATAAGGCATGAATTTCACTCCTACGCCTAGCCGAGGCCGCAGCAATTAAAAACACAGTCTTCAGTGTTAATAGTTTCATAGAAATGGAACTAAGTGGTTCAAACGGCTTATCACCTAGTACTTGAAGCACTAGCGATAAACTCCAAGACGGAATCACAGGTGGATTCCTTGGTCTTAGATTGCCCATGCCTTTAATTAATACATTTAATGTATTTACTTCATCACTTCCCCTCTTAGCCAAGCAAGGAATAACAGACATTAAAGCTGACTTATAACCAGCAATAGAGTTAGGCTTGAGGCTATAGGCATCATAGAGGTGACAGAGGAAATCAGCTACTACCTGAATAGATGAATCCATTGGATCAATACATCTTTTTGAGCACCATTCTGCAAACCTGTTGATTTTATAATTATATGCTCTGGAGGTTGACCCCCTCCTGGCTTTGGCCATAAACATGGCTGCTTGCTCAGAAAAGCCCTCCTTAATTCTAGATTCCTTGACAACATCCACGCAGTCAATCTGAACATTGACGGATTGTTGTGAAGGGCCTTGCCCTGGAAGATAATATCGTCCATCAGAGGCAGAGGAACCGGATTGCAGACCAGAAGGTCCAGCAGATCCGTATACCATGATCGGCTTGGCCAATCCGGGGCGATCAGAAGCACTTGGCATTCCTCTTGTCTGATTTTCTGAAGAATTTTTGGAATCAGGATTGCTGGAGGGAATGCGTATGCATACATTCTCCCCCAGCTGATAGCTAACGCATCTGTTGCGAAAGCGCTTGGATCCGGAATCGGAGAGACGTACGTCGTCATCTTCGCATTCTTCTTCGTTGCGAACAAATCGATGTTGGGTTTCCCCCAATGGTCGAACAGACGATCCGCCACACATTGATTTAGTTGCCATTCCGTGGGTAAAACACTCATCCTTCGGCTCAATGAGTCTGCTAGCAGATTTAACCTTCCCGGAATATGAACTGCTTTCAAGGTAATCTGGTGATCCAGACACCAACAAAGCAGTCTCCATGTCATCATACAGAGACTGGGCGACTTCGTTCCGCCCTGGCGGTTTATGTAAGTCACAACTGTTGAGTTGTCTGAACGAATAAGAACAATCTTGCCCTGAACTTTCTGTAAGAAATGTTCCAGGCCCAGGACTACTGCTCTTAGCTCCAGATGATTTATATGTTCCTTTGACTGTTCCAGATCCCAAAGCCCTGATATCGTGGACTCTTCCAGGCAAGCTCCCCAGCCCTCCATCGATGCATCTGTATACACAGTCACCTGAGGGTGGGTAGGGGTTAGCATAACCCCCACCAAGAGATTCTCTGTGTCCAACCACCATTTTGCAGGTGATGAATCAGAGGCGCCAACACTGACACATTCGAGTCCAGCGAACCTGTACTCTGGGTCCATTGTGTCATGAGAAATAACTGGATCGGCCGCCTGCGTAAGGCGGCCTGAGGAATGACTGGTTCCAATGAAACCATCAACCCCAGCATTCTCAAGTAAACCCGTGCCAGGACACGACGACTGTCGCACACTGACTGAATTAATGAGATGAGTTTCTGAACTCTCTCCTGAGTAGGATAAACATATCCTGTCTCTAGATCGAAGAACATCCCCAGGTAAACAAACTTCTGGGATGGAATCAGCTCTGATTTTGGGAAATTGATCATCCAGCCTAAGTCTGTGAGAGTTTTCAAAACAATCTCCAGACTGGCCGATAAACTTTCCCGGGTGTGTGCTTTCAACAGCCAGTCGTCTATGTACGTGTGGACTGCTATGCTTCTCCTGCGGAGGTATGCGGTGATCGCAAGAACCACACAGGTGAAAACCCGAGGAGCCGTGGAAATTCCGAAGGGTAGCACCCTGAATTCCCACTGTCTGCCCTGGAATGCAAATCTCAGGAAGCGACGGAAACTCCTGTGTATGGGGATGTGGAAATAAGCGTCCTTCAAATCTATCGACGCTGTCCACATTCCCCTCTCTAACCCCGCCAACACCGAGCGCACAGTCTCCATCTTGAAACTGGGCGTCTCTATGAACTTGTTCAATGGCTTGAGGTTGAGAATTGGTCTCCACCCTCCGGTGTTCTTTGTTACTAAGAACAGGGTTGAATAGAAGCCCGGACACCTCTGTGCCGGCTGAATAGCTCCTTTTTGTATGAGGGAATTTATTTCCTCCTCGATACACAACCTTTGATCTGGATCTCTCGGATTTGGAGTCCAGATCGGCACTAGAGACAGTCGCGATGGCGGGCCTGTCATCCAATCGGGATGATACCCGACTGAAAGCCATCGCAAGACTAAACGGTCCTGAGTTAACCGTTCCCACTCTTGCATGTGGTCGGCTAGCCGGCCTCCCACCGGTCCACCTAGGGATAGAGGTGGACATAAGGAGTGCAAGAGCGGCACTGTCTCCTTTGCCAGAAACACCGGCGTGGTTCTCACCGCGGTAACCGTCCCATCAGGAACGATTACCGCGCACAGATCCTCGCGCGCCACGACCAGCACCGCCGCGCGCACCTCGGTGCGCGGGCGGCTGCCTGGCTGACTGCGCCTGAGGAGCCTGCGCCCCCCCTCGCTGCTGGCCGAATCGCACGCGGCCGAGGCCGACGCTGCGATGGTGGTTGGCCTCTGACCTGGCCACTACCACCTCGAGCCTGCAGGGGACGATACGCAGGGGGTGCGGCGCGAACATTGGCACGACGAAGCACCTCAAACTGCTCGCGCAGCGCCCTCTGGTTATTGACCAGAGTAACCGTCTCCTGGAGGTGACTGCATCCCTCACCTCCAAAGAGACCAGGACCTGTCATAGGCGTACGTAGCAGCCTATTGTATAGGTCCTGGGACGGGCACAGATTATCCAAGGCAAAAGTGCGCCTTGCCCGGACACTCCTGGTCACCGCCCGGGTCATACAGTACAGCGCCAGGTTGATACCATCCTGGATGGCTCGCTGGACTGTGACCGGACTTGGCTGGCGCGATGCGGATGCTGTTACTACCCCTTGTAACAGCTGGGAGACGTGGGACAGAGCGGCAATCGAAGCCCTCCCACTCTCCTCCGCATCACGCAACGCGGTATTTGCTGAACGCAACGCGTTCGAACACAAGACTCCCGTGTCAGAACGGGAGCCTGGCCGCGCATCCTCACCCAAAGCCGCGCGGTCATCCACGCTCGGCTTAGGTACCACACCGTACCGCTGGTAGTCCAGGGGCACGATGCGGCAACGCCTGGCCACCTCGCGCGGGGCCTTAGCGAGACGTCCACTAGACTTAATGGACGTCTCCGCCGCCTCGAACATGTCAACGACATGCTCTGCCAGCGGCAGAGAAGGCATAGCGTTAGCAGTAGGCTTACCAGCTAACCACGGCCTGTGATCACGCTGGCTAGCCGACTGCTCCACGGGCAGATCTGGTCTAACACTCACCAACCACTGGCAAGCGTCAGACCAATCCTCCTCCGTGGCTAGCTGCGAGCGCTCTACAAGACGGGGGCCTTCGTCTTCCTCCTGAGCGCAAGCAACAGAGCTTGACGGCGGATACGCTGATATCCCTGGCAAGCCAGGGAGAGCATGCGGGCCTGACAATACCGGCATGCTAATCTCACTGGCTTGACCAGGAGCAGGCGCCGTGGTAGAGCGCGGGGCATATACCGCCCCACCACGGCCCCGGCCAGCACCAGCGACACTCTCGGCAAGCCGAGGTATGCAGTAACGCTGGCCTTCAGCGCCCAGGGCCACAGTCTGAACCGTGGATTCTACCCCTGGGAGAGTAGAACCGTGGAATAAGGCGCCTGTATTCCCCGCGAGGGGTGCACAGACGTCATAATCCATGGCCACGTCTTCAGACGGCGACCCCAACAGGTAATCCTCATCCTCCTGGCCAGACAGATTAGACTCCGGGTCAGCAAAGAGAGCTAACCCGGACTGGCCAGGGAAGGTGCCATACGAGGTACTGGCACCCGCGGTGTGCGGCTAGCCCTGGACTGATAAGCAGCCCGCGGGTTCCAGCGACAACCGTCCACGGTCCCTATTGGGCGCGGCAATAAGCCTGCTGCCAGGGTCGTGGAACGCCCCCTCTAATGGGGCCACCTCTGAATCTTCAAACAACGGAAGCGTACTAAGGAACGGTGATTCAGAGGCGGGGATTACCTGCTCCGAAGCAGATGATGAGGCCAACAAAGGATTTGGTCCAGGAAGCATGCCACGAAGCAACTCTGGAACCAAATCCTTGATTGTCCTCCTCATCTCTCCCAACATCTCGGTCCGGAAGGCCTCCATGTCCACCGCGGACGAGGCCTTCCTCTTACCCTTCTTACTTACAACCTCTTTTTTCAGCTTCTTCTTCTCCTCCTCCACCTTGTCCTTCGCCTGCAAGCACAAGAATTCGGACATTAGCTCGCCCCCCCCAGTGCTTACATATCTCGCAATTAAGCAAGGGACCACAGGGGCTACACTGAAAACAGAGATGAGGACCAAACTTGTCCCTCAAAAATCGTCCACAGGACGCACAACCAGGTCTCTGAAAAAAGCCAAAGGACGAGGAGTATGAGCAATCTAGTTAAGCTTAGAAACTCACCAACTCAAGAGAAGGAAAAAATGATCATAAAGATCATAATTTATCAAAAAACCAGCTTCGGACAACTTTAATTGTTAAATAAAGAGCAAGGCTGATTATGACGTCATTAATCCTATGACAGGAAAAAATCGATCCCCAACAAACATCCAAGTGCAAGGACGAATTGTATTCATAACTACACATCATCAGATACAGAATGATAACAATGGTAAAAAACAGTCATTATTTTTTCAAATAATTCATATTACCTCATATCATTAATTAGATACCTGACACCTTGTATAAACAAACCATCCAGCGTGATGCACTGGAGCACTCCACCAAGACTACGCCTCTTCACCTTTCTCCACCTTGGGGGAAGGAATTGGATCAAGAGGGCAAAGTGAGAAGACCTTTATAGAAAGCCTCCAACTCACTGAACATAGACTTTTTGGTTAGATAACCTAACAGTATTAGTAGGAAATGGAACCGTGGTGGAGAAAAACAAACCCTCCTGTGCTGAGATGTCCACTAATAATGTCAATCCATACCTGTGGACATAAACACAAAGAGAGATTAGTATGATATAGCACCTAGTTGAAATAAACCAACTAAACAAGGCGCTTATCACGGTAAGCGCGAGTCCCGGAAACACATTACACCGGGGACAAAACTCGCTAATTTTACTAGAAGTCACCTGATTTAAAGGTCCTGGGCCCTCCTCTGGCGAAGTCATCCTTCCTGCCATCTTTATCAGGGATAAACACTTCTTATCTTTCACAAAAACACTTAGAATTGAGCCACGAAAAGCACTAGCACAAAAGCATGTGTAGACTCTCTGCCAATAAATTAGCAAAGAGGAAGTGCTAGTCTGCGCATGCGCGGTGGTGGGGCTGGCATCCGCCAGACTACGCTCTGACTCCCTGCCCAGTAGGGGCACCTAACTGTTTTAATCTGAGTGTTTATTGAGTGAAAGCCAATATTTAGCAATATCAAAAGTATTAGGGAGGTAAGTATACTCTTGATGTGAAAACTGGTCACTGCTAAATTTACAGATCCAAGGAAATTCGGACAAAAAGGGAAAAGCATAGCAAACCCTATACATCCATGCGCCAAAAACAACTGTTTATTTTGCAAAAACATGGACAGCACAAAAAGTTTCAAAAGCTCACACACTGGGCTTAAATATTTTATTAAAACAAAAACATTCTGTCACACAATGAATGTTATCTACCTACTTACCTGTAATGAATGTCGCAAACAATATGTAGGTGAAACTAAACGAGAATTCCAAGTTCGCATCAAAGAACACATGAGGGATATCAAAAACAACAAAGACACGCCTGTAGCACAACATTTTAATCTCCCCAACCACGGACCCACAGATATCAACCACAGAATCATCGAAGTGTTACGTCACGATCCTGACAGCATGGAAGCCACAGCTTTCCGCAAGGACCGTGAAAAATTCTGGATCCATCAACTACATTGTATGGACCCAATCGGCATCAATCACGCTGATTGGTAACCATCATCTACCTTTGGTAGTAAAACTTATACAATCAGGTAATGACTTGGACATCGGATAACATGACTGATGTTGAGAGTAATGACCGTTTAACATTCGCCCCCCCCCCCTCTTTTAAAGAGGGAGCGATGACCTCAATGTCCTATACGCCCTCTATGTACTCGCGCTAAAGTACTATAAGACATCGGACGAAAGCTTCATTTCATATACTCTCTGATGGAACCACAAAGGACACAAACCATCACCATTTTATTAAGTAATAAAATTCGTGACAAAAAATAACCATCACCAAATATAAAACTAACCTATTTTGACGAGATTCCCCATTGCCGATGATAGGTACAGTACGGAAAAGCAGGGATTCCCCACTAAATTGCACTGTGTGTGAGTCAACAGCCTTATATACAATATTTACAAATATATACAGATTTAACGTTTATGTAAAATCGATAAGGCAAGCAGATTTGACGTGTCACGGAAGTAATGATCTGTAAAACTAGACTCACAGTGCCATTGTGCTACTGACATGATGTCATCCACCGGCACTCTGTTAAACAGAGTCTGAAATAATGGCGCCCGCAAATATCTATCTAAAATGGTGGCTACACTAGTTAAAGTGTCCATAAAGTAACAAATAGTCTTAAACTTAGCTAGGATATGTATCTTTTAAGAATAGATGAGAACTTTAACTGCTGATTCGTTGACAACATCCATGCAGTCAATTGGAACATTGACGGGTTGTTGTGCAAGGCCTTGCCCTGGAAGATTATGTTGTCCATCAGAGGCAGAGGAACAGGATTGCAGACCAGAAGGTCCAGCAGATCCGTATACCATGATCGGCTTGGCCATTTTGGGGCGATCAGAAGCCGGAGAACTTTTGGAATCAGGATTGCTGGCGGGAATGCGTATGCATACATTCCCTCCCAGCTGATAACTAACGCATCTATTGCGATAGCGCTTGGATCTGGAATCGGAGAGACGTACGTCGTCATCTTCGCATTCTTGTTCGTTGCGAATAAATCTATGTTGGGCTTGCCCCAGTGGTTGAACAGCCAGTCCGTCACACATTGATTTAGTTGCCATTCCGAGGGAAGAATGCTCATTCTTCGACTCAATGAGTCTGCTAATAGATTTAGCCTTCCCGGAATATCAACTGCTTTAAGATAAATTCCATGATCTAGACACCAGCAAAGCAGTTTCAATGTCATCATACAGAGACTCGGTGACGTCGTTCCATCCCGTCGGTTTATGTACCATTAAATGCTGTGTATATTGCGCTATCGTGCATAGTGCGCACCCCTAAATTTAACCAAAATCTGCCTGAAAAAAACCTTGTTTTCCGTGTATAGTGCGCAGTAAGATTGAGAGACATGTGAACGAAAAATGGTAAGAAAAAATCAATGACTTACTGCGTGTCGAATACGCTTTCCTTACAAAATCTCATTTGTGGCATGCGTTACTCTGTTGTTTAATCATGGGAATATCATTCGCCTACACTTTTAGCAAATATTTTGTATTAAACTTTATTGAATGATATATAAATACAAATATAATTTCCATCAGAACAGGTTAGAATCCGAATTTGATTTGAGCAGAGCTCATTAACATAAATGGTCGTTAGAACATAAAAAATCGGATATTTATTTTGTTTCCATTCATAAAATATGAGTTTTGTGTGCTGATACTAAAATTCTGAGGGAAAAAATGTGACAAATATTTATCCTTGTATATAGTGCGCAGTAGCTTTTTATAACATGTAATCTGAGCACAAAAGTTAGCAATACACACTGAATTTAACGGTAAGTCTCTGACCTGGCTCTTTATTACATGTAGAGCTAACATACGCCATGTACCGTACCTGTATATATACAGGTAGGCTGGTTTTCACTATGAGAACGGTGATGCTAAAATCTGCTGCTGTCTACATGTACCAGTAGAATAGAATTCAGCAACACTACTCTTTAAACATTTACTGGTCAAGCCAGCCAAAGTCGACCTCTGCAGGCCAAGAAGACTATTTTTGAAAATCTCTGGAATGACTGGCTTGATAATGGAGACAGTCATACCAATGACAAATTTCCAAAAATAGTCTTCTCTTAGTCTGCAAATGGACATTCAATAAACAAATATGTAAATATTCTTGACAAAATTTGACCATTAAAGGGTTAAAACAGACCAGCCAAGTTACTGGATGAGAAAAATAAGACTAGAAAGACCATTAAAGGGTAAAGGATAAATCTTGCCCATGACCTTCTCTAGGAAGTGTTCCATGGCTAAGACTACTGCTCGCATTTATAGCAGATTGTTATGTTCTTTTGACTGATCAAGATTCCAAAGCCTTGATATTTTGTCTTCTTCCAGGCAAGCTCCCCCATCCCTCCATTGATGCATCTGTATACATCATTTACTGAAGGTCGGGAGGTGACAACATCAGCCCCGCCAGGAGATTTTCTCTCTTCATCCACCATTGAAGGTGGTGAATAAGAGGTTCCAACACTGACACTTTTGTTTCCAGGAATCCTGTATTCTGGGTCCACTGTGTCATGAGAAATAACTGGATAGGCCGCCGGCGTTAGGCTGCCTGTGGAATGACTGGTTCCAAAGAAACCATCAACCCCAGCATTCTCAAGTAGACCCGTGCCAGTACATGACGACTGTTGCACACTGACTGTATCACTGAGATGAGTACTTCTACTCTCTCTTGAGATGGGTAAACATACTCTATCTCTAGATCGAAGAACATGCCCAGGTAAACAAACTTCTGGGATGGTGTCAGCTCTGATCTTTGAAAGTTTATTATCCAGCCTAGATCTGTAAGAGTTTTCAAAACTATCTCCATATTTGCTGATAAACTTTCCTGATTGTGTGATTTTAACACCCAGCCAGTTATGTGTCTCCTGCGGAGGTATGACATCATAGCTTGGACCACTCGAGTGAAGACCCGAGGAGCCATCGATATACCAAATGGGAGAACCCCGAATTCCCATTGATAATTGTTGTATTCTGCGGCTGTAGTAGTAGAAACATCCTACAGCTGCAATCAGTCCTTCTTCGCTTTTGCCCACTGTGTCTTGTCCTCAGTCGAAATCCTTAGCTTCCTCAGGTCAATTCTTGACTTGAGTGTACCGAGTCCTGCTTTCTTGAGGTCACCTCGTAGCACGCTTAGCAGATTTATGCAATGATGTCCTCTCCTGGTTTTGTATTTGCTGGCTTCGAGTAGGGCGCATTCCAAGGCTCTCTGTGCTGGTGTCTCTTCTGGCATCCTTAGCACATGGCCAAACATGGACCATCTTTGCTGGACGATCTTTACAGACAGCGGTGACATATTACACATCTTGATGAGTGCATCGTTGGAAACTATGCTGTCTGGCCATCGGTGTCCAGTGATGGTGCATAGCGGTTTGCGGTGGCAGGCATTGAGTTTGCCTAGAGCTGCATTTGAAGCTGCCCAGCTGTTACAGTTATACAGCATCAAGGATAAGCAGGTTGCATTGTATAAACGTAGCCTCTTTATCAAGGGCATCTTTGATCTACGAATCCATAGCTTCGAGAAGGACTGGAAAGCTATGTTCCCCATGATGCAGCGTGCAGAAATGTCAGCAGTACTGCAAAATAGTGAGCCCAGGATTTTACTTTTCCTCCATGGTTCGCCGTCACGAAGTGGGTCGTCATTTTCTAAAGTTTCACGCTTTGTCGATAGGTATATGTGGGTGAACTCTGTTTTGGATTCATTCATAGAGATTCTCAATTTTTAGCTTGCTTGCAGCTATTAAGAGAAGTTCGTCAAGGGGTTTCTTTTCCTTGTCTATGAAGTCCACATCGTCGGCATATTCCATCTCTAGCGGCATGCCCAGTATGGACACTGGGGTTTGGTCTTGTGGAACTTTCCCGCACAGATTTCAATGCGGCAGCAAAGTAGCAGATGAAAAGCACCAGAGATAGACCATCTCCCTGTGTGGAGCCGATTGATGTCTCAAACTCTACAGACTTCACTGATTTGACTCGTACTCTCAGCTTGGTGTCTGCAAGCAGTATTCTCACTAGTCGTAGCTCATCTTCATTGCAACTGGCCTGGCATAGTGCACATCTCAGGAACCGACGAAAGCTCCTCGCAATGGGAATGTGAAACTAATCATCTTTTAGATCTATTGATGCTGTCCACATTCTCTTCCTCAATCCGGCTAACACCCTTCTTAGTTTCCATTTTGAAACTTGGTGTAAGGATAAACCTGTTGAGAGGTTCGAGGTTGAGAATTGGTTCCACCCTCCAGTGCTTTTTGTCACTAGGAACACGGTTGAACAATAACGCGGACATTTCTGTGCGGGTTGAATTGCATGTTTTTGTATGAAGGATTGAATTTCTTCCTCTATACACAACAGCTGATCTTGATCTCGTGGATTTTGAGTCCAGATCGGAACCAGAGACAGGCGCGATGGCTGGCTTGATATCAAGTCAGGATGGTGACTAACTGAAAGCCATCGCAAGACTGAGCGGTTCTGAGTAATCCACTCCCACTCTTGTATGTGGAAGGCCAGACGGCCTCCCACAGGTGCACCTAAGGATTGAGGTGAACCCACATAGTGCAAGAGTTGCCCTGTCTCTGGTGGCCTGTAATTCCAGTGATAAAGTTTCAAAAGTACTTTTCACTTGACATGCAACTGGCGTGATTTGGCCGGCTTGACCATTAAAGAGTTGTCATCATTGAACATACTATGCATATTCACACAATGTTACTCTTGAACGTAAATGTAGGAATCCCGTTTTAGCTACTACATACAGCCCACTCATTTATAACTTTATAAGCTCCCAACCCCCCACCCTTTGTTTCTAAAAAATTATACAGGTAAGCCGTTGAATATTTTGATACTAATTTGACTGTGTGCTGTTGTTGCCATAGGCAGCAACAACGCCCACCCAGTCAAATTAGTTTCACAATATTCAACAGCTTGTTTATTCAATAATAAAAATATACCTGTACATGTACAATTTGTAAAACCTGACAGACGATTAAGTGTTTAAGACGGATTGAACCAAGTCATTGATGATTCATGATGTAATTGATTATGTCATCCTACACATCACGTAGTTGATTATCACATCATATGATTGATGGATAAACTGGATTCCCCAATTGAAATTAATTTGACAGAAAGATGTAGCCACACAATCAAGTGAAATTAGTTTCAAAATCCTAACAGCTCGCATAAACATTCAACGCGGTTCTTTTGAAATTAGATACTTGGACTTCAACAGTGATAGCATCAATAGCAACATGTCTGCAAATAATTATTCATCCTTTTCTGATCAGGATTCAACAGTTCAAGACAATTATGAAATTCAAAATTGAAATTAATCTTACATGCTTTTCTGGTTTCCAGTGACCAATGGGTGGTTCAGGAGGAATAGGCGCCCCTTCACACAGATAGGGACATCGCTCTATGGTTAGATGAGGTATATGTTTATGGATAATATCAGCAGTCTCCATAGCACGAATCATTGTGGAAGAAATCATAGAAGTATAAGGAAAATTTAGTAGCTTCAACCTCTGGCCAGTTAAATCAGCCTGTATCTGACCTGAAAGAGACAACATATACAGTCATTCTATAATGTACATGTACAAATACATACATAAACAAATAATGTGTACATTACTTAAATACATGTATGTGTCACCGTCTCTGACCTGGCTCTTTATTACATGTAGAGCTAACATACGCCATGTACCGTACCTGTATATATACAGGTAGGCTGGTTTTCACTATGAGAACGGTGATGCTAAAATCTGCTGCTGTCTACATGTACCAGTAAAATAGAATTCAGCAACACTACTCTTTAACCATTTACTGGTCAAGCCAGCCCAAGTCGACCTCTGCAGGCCAAGAGAAGACTATTTTTGAAAATCTCTCTGGAATGACTGGCTTGATAATGGAGACAGTCATACCAATGACAAATTTCCAAAAATAGTCTTCTCTTAGTCTGCAAATGGACATTCAATAAACAAATATGTAAATATTCTTGACAAAATTTGACCATTAAAGGGTTAAAACAGACCAGCCAAGTTACTGGATGAGAAAAATAAGACTAGAAAGAGTCAGATGTTATAAATGAAACATATCCATGATTGACTTATTAACCGTAGTGAGGAGTTATTTCCCATGGTACAGTTAACCAGTAAAAGGTTAATGACAGGCACCTGCAATCAGGGGTCGAACGGTCACACACTCGCTTCTGCACCTGCAATCAGGGGTTGGACGGTCACACACTCGCTTCTGCACCTGCCATCAGGGGTTGAACGGTCACACACTCGCTTCTGCACCTGCAATCAGGAGTTGAACGGTCACACACTCACTTCTAAGACAAAATTTACTTGTAGTCTATTGAGTGGCAAAATCGGAGTGAATCACACACTTCATGGTAAAAGCATGAAACATGGATAGCATCTACATGTACACCATGTCATCTACATGCGCACCATGTCAATACATGTACACCATGTCAATACATGTAAACCATGTCAAAACATGTACACCATGTCATCTACATGTATACCATGTCAATACATGTACACCATGTCAATACATATAAACCATGTCAATACATGTACACCATGTCAATACATGTACACCATGTTATCTACATGTACACCATGGCATCTACATGTACACCATGTCAATACATGAACACCATGTCAATACAGGTACACCATGTCAATACATGTACACCACGTCATCTACATGTACACCATGTCAATACATGTACACCATGTTAATACATGTACACCATGTCATCTACATGTACACCATGCCATCTACGTGTACACCATGTCAATACATGTACACCATGTCAATACATGTACACCATGTCATCTACATGTACACCATGTCAATACATGTACACCATGTCAATACATGTACACCATGTCAATCTATGTACATGTACACCATGTCATCTACATGTACACCATGTCATCTACATGTACACCATGTCAATACATGTACACCATGTCAATACATGTACACCATGTCAATACGTGTACACCATGTCAATACGTGTACACCATGTCAATATGTGTACACCATGTCAATACATGTACACCATGTCAATACGTGTGCACCATGTCAATACGTGTGCACCATGTCAATATGTGTACACCATGTCAATACATGTACACCATGTCAATACATGTACATGTACACCATGTCATCTACATGTACACCATGTCAATACATGTACATGTACACCATGTCAATACATGTACACCATGTCATCTACATGTACACCATATCATTTACATGTACACCATGTCAATACATGTACACCATGTCATCTACATGTACACCATGTCATCTACATGTACACCATGTCAATACATGTACACCATGTCATCTACATGTACACCATGCCATCTACATTTACACCATGTCAATACATGTACACCATGTCATCTACATGTACACCATGTCAATACATATAACTTTAGCTACCCTGCCATCTCAGATATTGCATTTGAAGCCCATGGCAGCAATTTACAAAATGGCAGCCATATCCCAGAACAATACCCTATATCTTTGATACTAAATGGCCTGGAACCTTTATCTTTGTGTCTCCATGTATAAGCTTTTGGTGGCAGAGAGGGTAACAAGAGGCCCAAGCTGCCTAACACACCTGATACCTAAAGCTTAGACAAATGAATGCTTAATCTTGAGGCAATGAGCAGCGGTAAGGACCTTGGCACTACATGTACTCCAGCGAATAACACATACATGTACGGATTTTAGAACTTGAGACTTGCTCTTGGATGAGAGGATAATTATCTTCATCATACTGATAATCAGAATAATTAATTCATACTCTATGGCCAGAGCAACTGCTTTAGGCCAAGCACCTAAATTCTGTGTGTACATTGAAGATAATTTTTCCAATGACAGATAATACGGATGATACAGCTGTACATGTATGGACCCACCGCTCCTCAGCTAGATACGGATGATACAGCTGTACATGTATGGGCCCACCGCTCCTCACCTAAGATACGGATGATACAGCTGTACATGTACATGGGCCCACCGCTCCTCACCTAGATACAGATGATACAGCTGTACATGTACATGGGCCCACCGCTCCTCACCTAGATACAGATGATACAGCTGTACATGTACATGGGCCCACCGCTCCTCAGCTAGATACGGATGATACAGTTGTACATGTACATGGGCCCACCCCTCCTCAGCTAGATATGTCAATATTTTCACTTTACCTATTTGAGGCTTTCAAGTGTTAGAAGGGGTGGAGGATGGGAGCTTGTTAGTACTGACATTTAATAGTGTTTAAAAAATGAGAGAAATATCCCTACTTTGTTTACATTTGTACATACACATGTAATCTAAATCAGTTTTCCTCATCCTGGACACATACATGTACAATCATGGTGATAACCAGTCCTAGAACATGTTGAACACAACAATCATTGGTTTTAAAGGATAAACCCATCAAATAGATAGACTGCAACTTGGACACTGATTTTCAAATAAACAAATTCTGTCTAAGTTGATAAAACAGTATTGTAGGTCTTCTAAATAACAAAGGCAGTCAGATATAAGGGAATTATTAACATCTGCCAGTAAATGCAGACTTACAGTGTAATTATGCCAATCTCTTTTCCCCACAATGGTATAGTGATCAATACACATTGCAATCAATTACCAATCTTGAGGTAATAAAATAGGTCACACTGTGGACAATTTTTAACATTGCCACTTTAATAGATGATAGAACCCATTTAATTATCTTAGTCAATAATGACTTCTTCTTACACGTAGTTATACTCAAACAAGATATAATCTCACTGAAGAAGTGTAGAAGTTTCTCAGAGCTTAAATTCTGCTTGTTTACTGGAATGAGTATGCTGAGATTGTGACACCATGTACCATGTGTGACACCATGTACCATGTGTGACACCATGTACCATGTGTGACACCATGTACCATGTAGATTGTGAAGAGACAATCGATTGAGAGAGCCATCAGAAGAAAGTGCAAGAACCAGCCAGCAGCTGATCTAATCCACACTTTACTAACTAATGCATGAGGATAAATGGAGAGAATTCAAGGAGGATTTGGAGATAGGGCTATAGATGATCAGGCTGAAAACGTGTGGGATCTTATCATTGGTTAAGTTTTCCGAGCGGAAAATAAAGCAATCAGAACTGTAAGCAATGAGGGATATATACAGTGAGTCTGGGAAGTCATAATTATGACATTTATCTAGGTATTTTAATTCAAGAGATATAGCATATTATTACTCTGGGATGTCACCACCATTTTGAAATATGGCCAGTCTTTCAAAATAGTAGACACTAGTCTTGACACATGCAGCAATTCTTTTTTCTAACATGCCAGTACCAAAACTCTTTATATGAAAACACAAACATGTCTTAGCCATTTAGTTTTTTTAGACGTAGTGCTCAGTATAGGGTACTACTCTGGGATATGGCAGTCATATTGGAAAGATTGCTTCTACACCATCAAAGGTGTCGAATGCTCGTGACCTGTCACTGTCCACCTTGGAAATAACCACTGACACAAACATTCGTTGCGCCTATATGTGCAATGTCTGCAAAGCCGTGTCCTTGTTTAACCCTTTAACACTCATATCAGCCAAAAATGGCTTCTACAGTGGTCTTGAGAAAGGTCCATATGCAAGCCAAGAGAAGACTATTTTTGAAAATTTACAACTGGAATGACTGGCTCGATAACAGTGTCAAATTTTCAAAAATAGTCTTCTCTTGGTCTGCAAGTGGATATTTTCTATAAGAAAACTGAAATTTTCTTGACCACATTCAAGTGCTAAATGGTTAAGGACACTGTGGCAGGCTCCTGTGAAACACTAAATCTTTTCCTGATAATAAATTCCAATAATCATCACGTTAGCGTGAAATCATGTTCTTAAGCGCCTACAATCACACCAGTGATTGAAAATAAAATTGTATACCTTTAGAGGCTTAACTTATGTAGCTCAATGTAATGAAACGAAAGAAATCTTAGGATATGATGATTTCATTCCATATAAGGTTTTAAGTTGTGAAATCAAATTTGAGATGTATTAATTTATAAGAAATGAAAACATCATATGCTAAGATTTCTTCTGTTTCATTACATTGAGCCGCACATTTTAAGCCTCTAAATGTATACGATTTTAATAATTATATTTTCAAGCGTTTTGGTGTCATTATGGCCCTTTAACCCTCATATCGGCCAAGCCCGCCTTCTGCAGTGGTCTTGAGAAATGTCCATTTGCAGACCAAGAGATTATTTTTGAAAATTTACCACTGGAATGACTGGCTCGATAACCGAGCCAGTCATTCCAGTGGTAAATCTTAAAAAATACTCTTCTCTTGGTCTGCAAATGGACATTTTCTATGACAAAATTGAATTTTTTGGAACAAATTTCAGTGTTAATGAGTTAAGGAAACGCTAAGCAAATGCCTGAAGTTAGCATCTATTGTCAATGCCATAACTTCATCCCTACCTAACTTGGTTAATTTTCTATCATCAGAAGTTAGCATCTATTGTCAATGCCATAACTTCATCCCTACCTAACTTGGTTAATTTTCTTTCATCAGAAGCTTCAGCATCTGTATAATACTGGCCATGTCGGATCAGTAACAGATGACGTGTTGCCCTAGCTCGGCGTTCATTTAGCTTGTTTTCATAGTCTACATTTCCTTCAGTGACACCTCCTTTCGGAGGCTTCACAAGACTTGCTGGATCACGCCTGTGAAGAGACATATACAATATATATATATATATATACAGGTATATAATATACAGGTAGAGGAAGTAGTTGTATGACAATAGAGGGATCCATTTCCAGCAATGCCACGCCCACTTTACCCGATTGTTTGAATCAATTTTAATAATTTGAACCGTAACCGTTTAAGCCTTGAATTTGTTCAATAAAATTTCAAATTTTTTAAAGAAAATGTCAATTTGGAGACCAAGAGAAGACTATTTTTGAAAATTAGCAATAGAGTGACTGTCATTTCAGTGGTAAATTTTCAAAAATAGACTTCTCTTGGTCTGCAAATTGACATTTATCAAGAGCAACGTAGAAGCCGTTCCTGGCTGATATACATGTAAATGTTAAACGGTTAAACCCCAAGACTCTCAATTTAAAGGTACAACACAGGTACAGTGTAAACTTTTGAAAGATTTTGAAAGTAATGTGATGGGGCGAGTGTACGTAGCTACCTACGGCAGCAACAGCCCCGTAGTTAAATTATTTTCAAAATATTCAACAGAATGTTTACTAAATTGTAAATTCATTAAAAAGATACAATCCACACTTTCGTGACATACATGCACCTTAGCCACTTTCATGATAGACCTGCATCATTTTGATTTGTGAGTCAGCTAACAAGCATGACAAGTGACATATTGGACCACAACGTAGGATTCTTCCATTGATACAGGTTACAAACATGTGAGCGAGTGAAATTATTGATCTCGTAATTTATACTTGTAGGCATAACTACATGTACATGTAACACTAAAAGGAGCTCGAGACATACATGTGTACGATGTTTGTAGCAAATAACTTGTAACAACTTGATCTGCGAATAACTTGTAACAACTTGATCTGCGAATAACTTGTAACAACTTGATCTGCGAATAACTTGTAACAACTTGATCTGCGAATAACTTGTAACAACTTGATCTGCGAATAACTTGTAACAACTTGATCTGCGAATAACTTGTAACAACTTGATCTGCGAATAACTTGTAACAACTTGATCTGCGAATAACTTGTAACAACTTGATCTGCGAATAACTTGTAACAACTTGATCTGCGAATAACTTGTAACAACTTGATCTGCGAATAACTTGTAACAACTTGATCCGCGAATAACTTGTAACAACTTGATCCGCGAATAACTTGTAACAACTTGATCCGCGAATAACTTGTAACAACTTGATCCGCGAATAACTTGTAACAACTTGATCTGCGAATAACTTGTAACAACTTGATCTGCGAATAACTTGTAACAACTTGATCTGCGAGTAACTTGTAACAACTTGATCTGCGAGTAACTTGTAACAACTTGATCTGCGAATAACTTGTAACAACTTGATCTGCGAATAACTTGTAACAACTTGATCTGCGAATAACTTGTAACAACTTGATCTGCGAGTAACTTGTAACAACTTGATCTGCGAGTAACTTGTAACAACTTGATCTGCGAATAACTTGTAACAACTTGATCTGCGAATAACTTGTAACAACTTGATCTGCGAATAACTTGTAACAACTTGATCTGCGAATAACTTGTAACAACTTGATCTGCGAATAACTTGTAACAACTTGATCTGCGAATAACTGGTAACAACTTGATCTGCGAATAACTTGTAACAACTTGATCCGCGAATAACTTGTAACAACTTGATCCGCGAATAACTTGTAACAACTTGATCCGCGAATAACTTGTAACAACTTGATCCGCGAATAACTTGTAACAACTTGATCCGCGAATAACTTGTAACAACTTGATCCGCGAATAACATGTAACAACTTGATCCGCGAATAACTTGTAACAACTTGATCCGCGAATAACTTGTAACAACTTGATCCGCGAATAACTTGTAACAACTTGATCTGCGAATAACTTGTAACAACTTGATCTGCGAGTAACTTGTAACAACTTGATCTGCGAGTAACTTGTAACAACTTGATCTGCGAATAACTTGTAACAACTTGATCTGCGAATAACTTGTAACAACTTGATCTGCGAATAACTTGTAACAACTTGATCTGCGAGTAACTTGTAACAACTTGATCTGCGAATAACTTGTAACAACTTGATCTGCGAATAACTTGTAACAACTTGATCTGCGAATAACTTGTAACAACGTGATCTGCGAATAACTTGTAACAACTTGATCTGCGAATAACTTGTAACAACTTGATCTGCGAATAACTTGTAACAACTTGATCTGCGAGTAACTTGTAACAACTTGATCTGCGAATAACTTGTAACAACTTGATCTGCGAATAACTTGTAACAACTTGATCTGCGAATAACTTGTAACAACTTGATCTGCGAGTAACTTGTAACAACTTGATCTGCGAATAACTTGTAACAACTTGATCTGCGAATAACTTGTAACAACTTGATCTGCGAATAACTTGTAACAACGTGATCTGCGAATAACTTGTAACAACTTGATCTGCGAATAACTTGTAACAACTTGATCTGCGAATAACTTGTAACAACTTGATCTGCGAATAACTTGTAACAACTTGATCTGCGAATAACTTGTAACAACTTGATCTGCGAATAACTTGTAACAACTTGATCTGCGAATAACTTGTAACAACTTGATCTGCGAATAACTTGTAACAACTTGATCTGCGAATAAGTTGTAACAACTTGATCTGCGAATAACTTGTAACAACTTGATCTGCGAATAACTTGTAACAACTTGATCTGCGAGTAACTTGTAACAACTTGATCTGCGAGTAACTTGTAACAACTTGATCTGCGAATAACTTGTAACAACTTGATCTGCGAGTAACTTGTAACAACTTGATCTGCGAATAACTTGTAACAACTTGATCTGCGAATAACTTGTAACAACTTGATCTGCGAATAACTTGTAACAACTTGATCTGCGAATAACTTGTAACAACTTGATCTGCGAATAACTTGTAACAACTTGATCTGCGAATAACTTGTAACAACTTGATCTGCGAATAACTTGTAACAACTTGATCTGCGAATAACTTGTAACAACTTGATCTGCGAATAACTTGTAACAACTTGATCTGCGAATAACTTGTAACAACTTGATCTGCGAATAACTTGTAACAACTTGATCTGCGAATAACTTATAACAACTTGATCTGCGAATAACTTGTAACAACTTGATCTGTGAATAACTTGTAACAACTTGATCTGTGAATAACTTGTAACAACTTGATCTGCGAATAACTTGTAACAACTTGATCTGTGAATAACTTGTAACAACTTGATCTGCGAATAACTTGTAACATAATTCTTTAATGGGCAAGGTGACGGACTATATGGCGAGCTTGAAAAATGCCCATTTGCAGAGACTATTTTTTTACTCGTGTTATGAGGCGTCATATATATTTACATAAACATGCATACAACAGATACAGTGTAATATCCCTTTTACACCAAACAAATACGGCCTATATAAATATATCTCTATTTTGAAGGAGTGGGTTGCTGATAAGAAACTGGTGAAATTTAGTCACCAGATTTCCCTACATCGACATTGTTTTCATTATTCACCTTTCCAGAGTATCCATCTATCATTTGATGTCATAATCAGCTAAGCGGCGTGTAGGATGACATCATAATCATTACATCATAAATGATTCTATTTGGCCCGTCTTTAACTCTTAATAGTCCGACATGCTGTACAAATTGTATGTCTCCACTATTTAATAAACATGCTGTTGAATATTTTAAAACTAATTTGACTGGACGCTGTTGCTGCCATAGGCATTAGCTCCAAAATATTCAATAGCTTACCAGTATAGCTTTTTGGAAAATGATAGTCGGGGAGTTCAGAGATCGATCGATTCCAACACAAGCGAGGTGTGGGTGGAGCTTATCCAGAGATGGGCGGGGCATAACTAAAAATGGAAAGCCCCATTACACCAGTTCTCAAAGAACATGCAAGTGAATAATAATACAAGAACAAAATTCGAGTCAAATGGCTAAAAGTACTGTCAAAAATACCAGGTACAAATGTACATGTAACAGCTCCATCATGGTAATCATAATGGCAATCAGAGCTTACAAGTGACATTAGGCCCGCCAATTGAGAAATCCAATCTGACAGTCAAGTATATGGCGTCATAATGAATTACGTCACATTTAGGTTGAATGATGTAACCTATCTAAGTCCTTCATAAACGCTTAATCGTCTGTCAAGTTGTACGAATTGTATGTACAGTACTATTCAATAAACATTTCTGTTGAGTACTTTGAAACTAATTTGACTGGTAGTAACAGTGCCCTGTCAAATTAGTTTCAGAATATTCAACAGCTTACAGTACTTGTATAGTTTTCTGGAAATTCAGATTCAGGGAGTTCAGGGTTCAATCGATCCCAACACGGGCAAAGCGTGGGTGGGGATTAACTAGAGATGGGCGGGGCATGGGTAAAACTGGATTCATCAATTGAATATACAGTACTGCACATAAATAAGTTAATGTTTCCAAAGCAAAAACAGAAATATGTTACAGTAGTTACAATGTAGTACTATTTTGAACACGATGTAAGAAATGTTCTGTTGAATATTTTGGTCTTAATTTGATTGGAAGCCATTCCTGCCATCAACGCAGCAATTTGGCTTCCAATGAAATTAAGTCAAAAATATTGAACAGTACGTTTGATTTTGCTTTGGAAACCGTTAGATTAGTTCTGACCTGTACTGTAATCACAATGGCTATAAGTCTACACACAATGTACATGACACTACTATTGCCATTACAATGAAAAGATTGTGCTTCAATTTTTGTTACAAACGTGTTCAAATAATTCTCAGGTGCACAGAATTTCAATGCGAATAAATGCTGAAACATTTTGTCCCATTTTTCCTTGGGTTTTGCTAGAGAAACCTGTTAACCCTTAGCACTCTAACGTTAAAATTTTTAATTTTCAAATTAAATTAAAAGATGAAATGGTATTCATTTTTCTGCAAATTTGGTTGGAGATGGTGCTGTCATAGACAGCACATCGTCCACCAAAATTGTTGAAAAATGTAGACCAGTTTCTCTTCTATTGACAGACTATTGACATCAGTGTGCTAATGGTTAAATGACAGCTGAGCCATGCACAGTATCTTCTGATACATACCTGTCCCAGTTTTTATCCCACTTTATACTGGGTTCAAAGTTTGCCGTCCACGAAGCATGCAATCCTTTCTCTTTAATACCATCGTCTTTGTCTCTCAATGTGAAATACACCCCAATAGCCACACCAGTGAGTGCACCAATGAAAGCTGTGATTGGTGCCTGTCTAAAGTACGAACGGACCCTCTGCCAAGACATCTCTCAAGTTCATACAAAGATAAACATATCATTAAGCAATGATGTTCTTATATCATCTGCCACCTGTCATACCTGAAGCACGTCTAAAAATCTGATTAAATAAGTCACCAAGAACACATCCTGAAATAATAAAACAAGTAAAATATGTTTAAGTTTAAATGAACAGAAATTAAAGATTTTACCTGGTTTGTCCGAATGAAAAATACATGCATATAATTACCTGTAAATATGTAGACAGATCTAAATTACAAATAGGCATAGTATGTTTTTGACTTAAGATAATTTTCTTCATGTACGGTAACAGATTTTGTTTTCCCTAACTATTTATGACATATTTACAGGTACTAAATATAACCACATGAAGGAAGTTGCGGCAACAGAAATCATGTTACATCAGGAATATTGAAATAAAACCATAATGAATGGTTGCAAAAACATTTTTCGATTCACATGATTGAGTGACTGAACGGTTGACTGAACTCAATTACTGATCAACTGCTGCAGAGATGTCAGAGTCTGAGTGGAAAGGGAACATACAAGTGACTGACTGGCAGATTATGTGACTGAGTGAATAATTGGTTTATGGCTTGATCTGTTGATTGATACTTTGAGATATTTGGAGGTCTGTTTACTTAATATAAATTTAGTGATCAATCTACTGCTTAATTACTTGATCCATTGCATGACTAACAATCAGCAATACTCATGCTGCTGGTGTCAGTATTGCAGTGGTGTCACGACTGACGTCCATCTGTGAGTGTCCAAGGGATATCTCCGGAATCCTATGCGCTAGAATCGCAAATATGACACATTCATATTATCAGTGGCTAGAAAAGTTTTTAGTTTGGGGTCAAAAGTTAAACGATTATGAGGTCACTTAGCGCATACCAGAATATTTTGTCAATAATTCTGCAATGCAAGACGGTAGAATCAGTAAATCGGCAACATACAATCAGATTCTCATTGCCTAGAAGAAAAACTTATTAGTTTCAGGTAAAAGGTTCGAATATCCAGGTCACGGGGTCACTAAGTGCATTCCGGCATACAAATTGTTAGCCATAAACACAAGTACAACAATGTAGGTACATGTAGAATTACCAAATTTGGCACATCCATTCACACATATAGCAGAGCTGGCTAGACATTCTATGAATTTCAGGACAAAGCATCAAGTAACTAGGTCATGAAGTGCATACTGGAATATACCTTTTTGGCCATAACTCTGGAAAACAAGAAGGCAGAACCACATGCCTTTGCGATTAACAGAATAACTATCTAGGTCACAGGGGTCACTAAGTGCTGTGCAAAGACAGAACATAAAGATTGTGGAGCAGTGGCATAGTGCTATTGATACAGAGCTTATTGTCGGAAATGTCATGGTTGATTTAACAAAAGCTTTTGACTTACTGGACCATGATCTGCTACTTAATAAACTTATTCTGTATAAAGTAAGTATGTCCACCATAAATTGGCTAAAACCCTACCTTAAGGACCATAAACAATATGTAGCTATTGGAAGTGACAAATCTCAGCAAAAGACTTTGAAATATGGTGTGCCACAAGGATCAATTTTAGGGACTCTATTATTTGTAATTTTTATAAATGACCTACCCTTCTGTACCACAAATTGTTCTATTGACATGTATGCTGCTGATACAAACATCCAAGTTGCTAAGAAAACTATGCCTGATGTTGAGCTTTCATTACAGAATGATTTAATAAATGTCGAAAATTGGTGTAATGCAAACAACCTTTCAGAACAGTGACATGCAGATTCAGCTAAATAATAACAAAATAGAACAAGTTTCTAGCTTCAAACTTTTAGGTGTAACAGTTGATCAAAGTCTAAGCTGGAATGTACATATAGATAATCTGTGCAGGAAGGTAGCTGGCTTGTTAGCCTTCATGAGAAACAATATCAAATTAATGAATCAAAAGTGTTGCATTATGTTTTATAATGCATATATTCTTCCTCACTTAAATTATTGTACAACAGTATGGAACACTTGTTCAAAAATCAATATTGACAGATTAAATAAACTTAAAAAAAGAGCAGCAAGACTTATTCTAGGAGAAACTAAAAATGAGTAAACCAAGTTTGGCCTTGTTTCATAAATTGAACTGGCTACC
This sequence comes from Chaetoderma sp. LZ-2023a, assembly GCA_034401795.1. Lineage (NCBI taxonomy): Eukaryota > Metazoa > Mollusca > Caudofoveata > Chaetodermatida > Chaetodermatidae > Chaetoderma > Chaetoderma sp. LZ-2023a. Next base: position 11,337,025 of record CM067370.1, on the reverse strand, counting down.
ATTCTGTGATTTCGCAGGCTACCATTCTGTGATCTCGCAGGCTACCATTCTGTGATCTCGCAGGCTACCATTCTGTGATCTCGCAGATGCTCGTACAGCAGCTATGGCCCACAAGATCTTAAACAATCAAACTCCGCAATACCTACGTAATCTTCTCACCTACACATCAGATGTGCATGATCGTAAACTTAAGTCAACAACCAAAGCAAACTTATACCCACCCAAATCAAGGACTGAATTGTACAAAAATGGTTTTGCCTGTACAGGTACAAAAATCTGGAACAATCTACATTGTACCTGTTCATATTAGAGATATGCCATCATTGGCGTTATTCAAGATCCAACTCCATGCACATCTAAGTAGCAAAGTAATCTAATCAGTCGACAAAACCGTTCCTCGTTTTCACATATATCTGTTGTGCCTATATCTTACATTGAAAATTGCATGCGAGCTACCTCGTGTCACACAGGACTGGCGAGATCTCATTTGAAATTACTTTTTAGAGTGTTTAAAATGAGACCTTACTAGACCAGTGGTATGAATTTGACATGAGGTGGCAACGAGTTTGAGTTTCTATTTATCACAGATGCTACATATATACACCTGTGCAAAAGTTAAGCACCACCCTATTTTTACGCACATGCGAGGGTATATTCATGTGCTATGAAGAAAGCAATAGCATAAACATTTATGTACCCATCCATCTTAGTGCAAGAGGTAATAATGCAACTAGAGGAATGCTGATTATGATGGTGGGGAAACACTGTATGTTTTTGTTTGAACTTGAAAACGAGGCCTGAATATGGTTACGTTGACACAACTGACAACTATTGCCCTACAGTTGACACACGTGGCTAGATTGTCATTAATGGTGTCTGAAAACGAAGTTTAACATCTGTGCATGAGTTTGAGACTGTCATTATTAATACCGGGTATATCCACCTTGTGCCTGGATGACGGCCTGGACACGACGTCTCATGCTGGTCACCAACCGACTGATACGCCATTGTGGTATTCGTTGCCATTCAAGATGGAGTGCGTCTGTTAATTCCTGTAGGTTCTGCACAGGAGGATCCCTCCTTCTCACCATGTTTCCCAGAATGTCCCAGATATGCTCAATAGGGTTCATGTCAGGGCTCCTTGCTGGCCATGGTAGGGTTTCGATGGCATTCTGGCAGAGGTATTCATGCACAGCTCTAGCACGATGTGGTCGGGCGTTGTCATCCATGAATATAGGGTGGGTTCCAGGTGCATGATTTACAAAATGAGGGACCACAACTCTATCCAGTATGGAATCTTGATATCTTTGTCCATTTAGTGTTCCAGGTACAGTCAACAGATCCAGCTTACAATCAAATGAGATCCACCCCCATATCATAACGGAACCTCCACCAAATGGAACTTCTTCCATGATGTTATGTTGGTCGTACGCCGTGCGTCTGGACCTCCATACACGAGTTCGACCATCTGTGGCATGAAGCAGGAACCGACTTTCATCGGACCAGTGTACCCGTCTCCAGGATCTCATGTTCCAGTGTCTTCTTTCGTTGCACCACCTCAGACGCTCCTCTTTGTGGTGTGCAGTGAGGAGAGGACGTCTGACAGGTCTCCTAGCTTTCATGCCAGCAGCATACAGTCTCCTTTTGATGGTAGACATTGACACTCTATTGCGCGTTTCCCATTGCTGGCTGAGCACTCTGCTGTTGGTGAATGGAGATCTCCTAACAAGGCGTACTAGGGCTCGATCATCACGGGCAGTAATCTTCTACGGTCTTCCAGATCTAGGCCTGTCCTTCACCTCGTTAGTTTGCCCATGTTTTGCAATCAAACGACTGATTACAGTATGGTTAATGTTCAGCTGTCTGCCAATCTCTCTGCATGACATACCAGTGGTATGCATCCCTATGATTGCAGGAAATGTCAATTTCCCTTTCTCCGAGATCTAACAATACTCACCATTCTGTTACTTCTGATATACAGCTGGCCCTGACAGCGGCTCTAGGATTATAGACTTAGAAAGCTTTACCGACTCCTGGGAACTGGGTACCCGGCTCCCAACTGCCGAGTACCCGTTTACCATAGAGCTCATATTGTTTGCATAGCCACCAAACAAGAGAAAACTATGGCTTGCCTCCGTGGGGCTGGGAGGCTGGGTCCGTAACAGAATGGTGAGTATTGTTACATGTAGATCTCGGAGAAAGGGAAATTGACATTTCCTGCATTCTCCTTCGATCAATACTCACCATTCTGTTACTTCTGATATACACCAGATTTGATCAGTAACCTGGTGGGAAGGGGCAAGCCATACATGCTAATTTTGCCCCTTGGAGAAAGATTTTAGACTTCAAACTTGACTAACGGAGACCTAAAAGGACCGTCAAGTTCACGGAACCGAATCACATTCGCGTCACAGCCTCCCCCCCCTTTTTCCTCCTAAGAAAAGGGAGAGAACTAACGAACATGTATCTCGCCTGAAAACACCAATATGCCAAGAGGGTTAACTACTCCCTGCATATCGCTTGTATTAGCCTGGGAATGAGCATGAATATATAAGATGAATGAACATGATACATATACATAATACAAAAAACTCTCACTTGTTGAATTACCTTATGATAACAGGACTTCAGACGTACCGCCTACAACCATTCACCGGTTCGGCCATCAGTGACACAATCTGGTTGACATCCTCTCGCTTGACCATGCCTGCTTTAGGTTCTTTTCTTACCAAAGTGAAAAAAGGGGAAAAGCAGTGTGGTCACTAACTATCGTTTCAAAACAGCTAAAGCGAGTGGATTGGCTGAGTCTGACACATCCCTCATATAGTAATCCGTAAATGAGGACTCACAGTGCCATTGTGCAACGGCCATGATGTCCTCTAACGGAACACCATTGTAAAGGGCGGTCGAGGCGGCTATTCCTCTAACATCGTGTGCCCTTACGCCCTGCACCTGGTGCCCAGTCGCCATCTCGTGAGTAGTCTGAATGCATTCGACCACCCAACGAGAGATAGTATCCATGGATGCGGCACCATAAGGCTTTTTATGGCAGATCCACAGATGTCTATCGTTCGACCGTAACGAGTCAGTCCGTTTCTTGTACTTAGTCAAAGCACGGACCGGGCACCAGACACTGGCATCACGATCAAACCTGGTTAACTTCGGTATAATGATCGGTTTGCCGGGATATCTCAAAGATTGGTTCTTTGACATAAATTCTGCTCTTGGCAGAAGACGCAGACCTTCTCCAGAAACAATAAATCGGTTCCTCTCTGCCGAAAGCGCATGGATCTCACTGCGCCTTCTAGCTGAGGAAGCTGCCAATAGAAAGACCGCCTTTAGAGTCAAATGCTTTAGACTAGCCGAACGCAACGGTTCGAAAGGGTGCTTGGCCAGTACATTAAGCACTAAAGATAGACTCCAGGCTGGAATGACTACCGGTTGTCTCGGGCGGAGATTGCTCATTCTCTTCAACATCACGTTTAACTGGGCCACCTCTGGACTATCCCTGTTGGAGTTATCATCTGGAAACCAATTTTCAAGATGACCAGCGGTGGCTGGCGGCCATCTTGGATTTCGGATCATTGTTGCTTTCGATAGCTTTCTTCCTCAGACCTAGTCCAACCACTCTATGAAGTTTCAAAGCGATCCGATAAACGGTAACGGAGTTATCATCCAGAAACCAATTTTCAAGATGGCTACCGGTGGCTGGCTGCCATCTTGGATTTCGGATCATCGTCAATTTCGATAGGTTCCTTCCCCAGTCCTAGTCCAACTACGCCATGAAGTTTCAAAGCGATCCAATAAACGGTAACAGAGTTATCAGCCGGAAACCAATTTTCAAGATGGTCGCCGGTGGCTGGTGGCCATCTTGGATTTCAGACCATCTTCGATTTCGATAGGTTTCTTCCCCAGTCCTAGTCCAACTACGCCATGAAGTTTCAAAGCGATCTGATAAACGGTAACGGAGTTATCATCCAGAAACCAATTTTCAAGATGGCTACCGGTGGCTGGCGGCCATCATGGATTTCGGATCATTGTCGCTTTCGATAGGTTCCTTCCCAAGACCTAGTCCAACCACCCTATGAAGTTTCAATGCGATCCGACAAACGGTAACGGAGTTATCATCCGGAAACCACTCTTCCGCCCGCACGCCCGACCACCCGCCTGCCCGGACGGCACCATTACATAATAACACATCAATTTTTTTGGTGGGGTATAAGAAGTAATTTTAGAGGAACAAAACACAAGAATTAAGTAAAATGAATTGCTTTAATTAACATAAAATAGTGTTAAGTTATAAATCACAAACAACAATGAGTGAATACAGTTGCAGGTAATATTAGAAAGCCTGTGAGATAATATCTAATACATATGATATCTTAATAGTCATGTGCATTATTATTTAATCAAAACACTACAATTAAAACAATTTATAACAATATAAGCAAGCATTATCACAGTACACTAACTAGGATTCTAGAATTGTAAATGATCACATCAGGGGAGACAACTCTGTATGTACATTTCTATCTGAGCAAACCAGGGGACCAGACTCTCCGACGTCACACCTCGCCAAGCCTCGACGAAATGCATGAGCCTTCCATCCATTATAGGCACATTGACGCATAAGGAAGGTGTCTGGCTCACGATCCGCTCCCACCAGCCCACCCCTCTTAACGAGAGAGAGAACCATTTTGGTCTTGGCTTGACTGGTACCGCTGTTCCCGTCGCACAGGCGTGGTCCAGACGGATGTGAAGGGAGCCACCATACCCTCAGGTACGATCCGCTCCCTTCTTTCCACCCTTGGAAGATCCTTTCAGGCGATCAGGGCCACCACTAGGGTGGGAAGGGGCTTCCACAGCCTTCCTCGCCTTCTTAGCTGCCGCCGGCTGAGAAGGCCCAGCAAGAGCATTAGATGCGGACTTTGCTTTCGCCTTGCTCTTATGCCTCTTCTGCTTCTTGGAGGGAGCGGCTAGCAGCTTCGATGAAGTCCCTAGTATGTGTGCTTGACGCACCGGCTCAAACTGCATGCTCACCGCTAGGCGACTTTGCGCGATGCAAACGCTCCCTGACAACCGAAGCCGGACACATATGGTCAAGGACCATCTGCCTCCTGGTCCACCGCTCAAGTTCAAAGTTGCTTTATTTCATGGTTTTTCTATACATATAAATAGACGCTAAACAGGCAGTCCATCAAAGGCATGGCCTATGGAGCGATGGACTCCTTACACACATTACAAAACATTTGTACATTAACATATATATGACACACAAGACAGTGGCACAGTGACAGAATGCCAAAGAGCTACCTTGATATGAACACTTTTACAGGGACTTGACTACCCTTCTGAGATTATTAGCCAGTAAATTAACCTATTTGGGGATTTTATTAGCCACACAAATTTCCGATGAGAAAGGATATGAGTCTCGCCTCAGACATATAATGTACAATAGATCATATTTAATTAGGCCCTTATACACATATATTCACGCAGACACATGCACATATATACATATATATACATATATATATATATATATATATATATATATATATATATATATATATATATATACACATATACATATCCATACATACATACATACATAAAAAGCCTAGGATTGAATCATGGCAGGTGCATCCATAGATAGTCCCATATGAATCGTCAGTGTGCCAGTATATCAGACATGTCAAAGCTGGTCGGCCAAACCGTGACTACCAGTCTTGGTGCGGTGGTCCAGTGGAAAGATGTCTGGTTGCTGATGCTATGCGGAGTTGCAGAATGGTGGTTTGATCCCCCGACCGGGAGATGGTGATCTACAAATTAAACTAATGGGTGTATGACTGTCGGCTAAGTTAGCACATGGAAATTGAAGCCGCACGTTGCCAGTGCGTCAATAAAATAAAAATACATACATACATACATAGGCACATAAATACATACACATACATATACACATATACCAGGGCTTCAACTAACTTCTAAATACAGGAAGTCTACAGGAAGTCTGGTACTATCTGGGTAATGCTATTGGGAGTCTAAGCTAGAAACATGAAAGTCTAAAATGGTTCAAATATTTATAATTTGGTTAAAATCATTGTTTTTAGGGATATCAGGGCCAATAATAGGCAGTCCAGGACTTTCTTGGTATGTTTTGTGGAGTCCAGACATGAGCTTTGATATATATATGTCATATATACATGTATTTGATATATATGTCATCCATTAAGCGGTGGGTGGGTAGGGCTGTCCCTGCTTTGATGTTTACATAGATATATGCCACTATGTGCACAAACATAAAACACACGAGATTCAAAAACATATTTATGGCATTCATATTTACATACACACATACATAGCTACTGACTTAAATAAACATATATTATACATATACTCCCTAATTACATCATTATCTCATTTTATTTAAATTTAGTTTGGAGTGGTTTATTATTATATAGGACTTTTGTATGCTACTGAGGGTGGGGGGGGGGGCAGGGAAGAGCTCATCACTGTAATATAAAGTTGAGATAGTTGGAGTTGTTAAGAATCGACAGATGCATTGACCGTGTGTGGGCTATTTAAGTGTAGTCATAGTGAAAGTAAACTTAAAGTCTGTTTATGTTTAGACTTTTTATTACTTCAATTATTAGGTTAGGTTAGTTTATCTATAGTGGTGGTGGTGATGGTGGAATGTCTTATGTTTGTATTATCATTAATTAGCAGAGAATCTGTGACCATCAGCTATAAATATATTAATTTAGTATTTGTCGATCATAGATTCCCTGGCAAACTTCTTAAAGGATTTCTGATTTAATATACTATCGCGTATTTTTGTACTGGTGCTGTTCCATAGTTTTGTGGCCGTTATTGTAATTAGTCATTTTCCTATTTCAGTTCGTGTAAATTGAGTGTGTAGATTGTGTTTTGTCCTAGTGTTGTGTTTGTGGATGTCGGTGCTTAGTGTGAAATTGGAGGCTATGGATTGTGGTAATGTATTCATAGAATCGCGATGATGTCATCACAATCAAATTTTGCATAATACCCTTGGAGCGATGCCATTTATGGGGGGGCTAATTTAACAATGTTACGAGCAATGGGCCATAAAGGCTTACTTACATTTTCTGTATTATCTTATCTTATGTTTTCTGACACGGGGCGGGTTTATTACAGATACCGTTAAATTCTGTGTATATTGCGCACTTTTTTGCTCAAATTACATGTTATTAAAAGCTACTGCGCACTATATACAAGGATAAATATTTGTCACATTTTTTTCCTCAGAATTTTCATCAGAATCGCAAAATTCAGGGCTGAAATATGATTTTATGGATCGGGAATCAGTCGGGAATAACGATCGCATTCTAACATGTCTATAAATGGTACTATCTCAACTAGATCGTTAAAATGTCTTACTACTTTCTAAATATTGTGTTATACCTTTAGTAAATACCATATAGTGTTGTAAAATTATCAAATAAACCATCGTTTAACTTTTTTACAACGCCATTATTTCCTGTAATTTGTTCTAATTTATTTCTATAAAGGGAGGTTACTCCTGTCTTCCCAAGTTGAACATAGAGATGTTTAGAATCCATAGATTACTACACAGATATGGACATAAATGTGTTAAAAAAAGAATGATAGAGCCGATGTTTTTCAAGGTGATCTAGCATTTACATAGATATAGAAAGGAATGTTTTATATGTGCTAAACGACACAATGTTTTGACCAATCGGCGGGCAGGATGATTATGATTGACAGGTTAAGGTTAAAGGTCACAGCCGTCAACGTATGACCAAGTAACTGTAGAAACGAAAGTATGAGAATAGAAAATTATTTCAAATTGAAGATACTTCAATTTATTTAATAAACAATGCGTGGAATAAACTAGATTATAGCACCATATTCTAATATATTATGATGATGATATACTATAATATATTACATAAACCCCACCCCCACTCAAACAATACCCACAATTGATCAGGGTCGATTTTGTAAACGGCAGGCGGTCAGCTCTATCACCTTTGTTTATTGTACTTCTGACTGTGTTAATCCACCCACCCCGCCCCACCACCTGACTACACTGCCTGTGAACCGAGTCTTGAAACCACTCATCTCCTGCGTATATGATTGAACAAAATCTCATGGGCTCGCCTTTGATATAGTTATCAAAGTAATTACCGGCACTGTTAGAGTGAGCCAAAATGGATTTGAGTTTTTTTAATTAAAATCGATTTTATTCTCAAGGATCAGTGCACAAAACTCATATTTTATGAATTGAAACAAAATAAATATCCGATTTTTTATGTTCTAACGACCATTTATGTTAATGAGCTCTGCTCAAATAAAATTTGGATTCTAACCTGTTCTGATGGAAATTATATTTGTATTTTTATATCATTCAATAAAGTTTAATACAAAATATTTGCTAAAAGTGTAGGCGAATGATATTCCCATGATTAAACAACAGAGTAACGCATGCCACAAACAAGATTTTATAAGGAAAGCGTATTCGACACGCAATAAGTCATTGATTTTTTTTGTTATCAGTTTTCGTTCACACGTCTTTCAATCTTACTGCGCACTATACATGAAAACAATGTTTTTTCAGCCCGATTTTGGTTAAATTTAGGGGTGCGCACTATGCACGATAGCGCAATATACACGGGATTTAACGGTACTCAGATACAGGATTTAATGGTTTGAGCTTCATGGAAAATGTTAACAATGCATTGCTTTGGGCAGTCCTCTTTCGCATGTAGTAAGTCTGCCCCAACTTTAATGACGATCAATCTCAAGATGCCCGGATGTGAGAAACTATGAATTGTGGTGAAACTCCTTTACAATGGTATACAACTGAGGTGAGATGCGGAAGAACATGGGTGCAGTATACTTATAGTATAGTTTTAATTGTAGCTGGTGTCAGATAATGTTCCTTGTTTACCGTGAGAATATGGCCAGCGTCTCTGAAATGCGACGACTTACAGGCTACATCGTCAATCTCTGCCCCCTTTTATTGTTCACGGCATATAGAAAAAGCCTGGTAGGGGGAGAGATTGACGATAATGCCGACTTACATTGGTGTTTTCCCGAGGTGATACAAAAACTTTCCTCTGTACAAAATTGGATAAATCATAAGATTTTCCCTTTTTTATGATTTTGTGGCCAATTCATCAATTGGCCCAAATAATTGGGGAAATAGGACTGACATTCAAATGCCAACATTTCAATAGAGATTAATTTATTTCATTGTGATGTCAATTGGCATAACTACCGCAAGAATATGGAACACCATGTAACTTTGAATTTGAAAAAGCCGAAACTCCTTACGAAAACAGGTAACTTTGGTTTATTTTTGTTATTTCTTACGTACTCGTCTCTTCGTTTGGCGAAGACCATTAGATGGGCAATACTATTACGTGTTAAATTGTTAAAAAATTTAAAACATTCTATTTAAGTTTATTTAGTGTTTAAATCGGCAAGCGTTAGATCGACGATAGTGGCTGGAGGCGCTTGAAATGACGTCCAGCCTCGATGGGCTCACCACTATTCCGTAGGGTACGAACGATTCTTCAAAATGTCTATATAACACAGTCTTAAACACACGAATACACGAAATTTGCTCTGACTGAGTAGGATTAAATTAATTAATGTCAAATTGATTGCAGAGTTTTTCATTCACACATTAATAAGAAAGTTCTTAAGAAAGTTCTGGAGGGGTGGTCTCCTCTTGACCCGCGAATTGACATATTTCCTCTTTGAAATTTAAACTGTTTATGTGGAGCAAGTGTCAAAGGGTTAATAAGGAAGTAGTAAATGTAATGTCTGAATTTATAATTGTTTGTGTAAGTACTGTCTTGTGTTAAAAAAAAGAAGAAAAAAAGTACTGTCTTGTCTAATTTATATATGCCTGTATATATGTGTGTAAGGTGTCCGCCATAACAATAGGCACTGCCTTAGGCGGACAACCAGGTATGATTTGTGAATTCGTTTATCTTGGAATTATTGAATAAATAATCTTGAATCTTGAATCTTCTGTTAGTAACATTTATAACTTGTAGAAGAATAGGTAAATTTTAGATTGTGTCTGATTTACTTTGATTAGTGTTCAGTGACGTATTTATACACACAATTGCCTCAATCAATTGTGTACGTTTGAGGTGCAAGGCATAGCAGAGAAAATGTGTAGTTTTCACAATTTTGAGAGAATTTGCTGGGGACAGCTTAATGTTCAATCTGGATATCATCATTGTAGGATCAAGTATCAGCTGAGTTGTATTTTCGGGATCAGCTAATAACGTGTTGATGATGACTGGGTCATTTTCTAGGTACATGGTGGTGAGAATACTCTTCAAATATGGTTTTCTTGACTCCTCCAATGCTGTACATAATGTAATGAAGTGATTCCTCCCCTCGGGTGTTGAATGGCAAAGTAAACACTTTTCAGAGACAACATATATTGATTATGACAAATAACCTCGTTCCTTCTGGATCCATCCATCTACCTGACAAGTGTGAGGGAGTCCTGTCCCTGCCTTACCAGAATAGAAGCTCTGATTCGACAGTATCTACACACACTAAACCATATACGAACAGTTAAGACAAATGAGATTGACCTGAATCGTGTACGTGAGCCGGTGGTCTTTTATACTCCAATCGGAGGTGCTCCTGTACATAGGAGGGATATACGTAAACTGAACTGAACTGATTGAAACGGGCACGATTTGCTTGCAAGATGTATGAGCCAGTCAGAATCTTTGCCTTTATTACTGCTCGTCTAACATTCCTGGTTGTGTTGTCAAGTGAGTTCCAACAGTGGTGAACGTTGTTTACAGTGCTTACATTGACATTTAAGTATTTTGTTGATGTCTTCATGACAAAGTCTTCTTTCCAGACGTTGTGTACAGCACAGTTGATGTGCTTCTCTACTTGCGCCTTCCTTGCTAAATTTGCAAGCATGCTGTTAATTAGTTGGTAGACACTTGGGAGCTGATACTTATGAAGCGTTTCTTGGCATTTCATAAACCAACTATTGCTCTTAATATTCTTTACAGCAAGTTGTCTGGCTGCTATCTGGAATTCTACAGTATCGTCATTTCTGAGGATGTTTCATAGTAGTTTTAGTTTTCTGGAGTCTATCTCTGCTTGGATGGGTCTTATTCCTAGTAGGCATAGTGTTGCTGATGATGTTGTATTCTTTGGAAGGGACTGTAATTGTTTAAGAATTGACAGTTGGAATAGTTCCAATGCACTAATCTCAGCCTTTGTCATCTGAATGACCTCTAGACCAAACAGTAATCTTGGAAGACAGTAGACTTTCCATATATGCACTGAAGTTAACAGGGAAAGTTTCCATGAAGTCCACCTCCGATCAGTGAATAGACTGTTCTTCTTGTTGCTTGAATGCGTTTTTTCTACATTGCCTTTCCCATTTGTTGACCGTTCTATACATAAGTGAGTTTCACATTTATATTCAAGGATCTGTCTGTCTCCTAGATGAATAACTGGAGCAGATTTAGATCGCTTGTTTGGAGAAATCAATGCGCTTTTTCCAGGGTTTATAGTGTAGCGCTCTTGAAGTGTGTATTGATGAACTATGTTTAAGAGCTCCTGTAGGTGATCAGTGTCCTGAGCTAATAAGGCTATGTCATCTTCACATGTTGGTGCACTGCAATTAATGTGCCCAATTTTAGCACCAATATTTACATCTTCAATTATTTTGAGAAGGTTGTTATTGAAGAGTTTGTAATGGATTGTTGAGAGAATTCCACCGTGGCGTACTATTTGGCGTATCACAAATGGGTCTGAGAGGGTTCTATTTATCTTGACGAAAGATTGAGCATCAGTATATATCTCTTTGATGGTTCGCCATAATGATCCTTCAATTCCAATGTTGTAGCTCTTTCGGAGTAAGGACGCATGCCACACTACGTCAAAATGCTTTGCAAGCATCTAAGGTTACCATACTGAGCTGCTGATGATTGTCTTTAGCTTCATTGATCACTTCTGAAATAATAAGTGCTGTGTTTACTGATGATGATCTTTCAGTGAAACCTCTTTGCAGCTTTGACTGAACATTATCATGCCGTTGTTTTGTCCGTTGTAAAATTACTTTTTCTAAGATCTTGCCTACAATTTAAAGGAATGTTATTCCTCTGTAGTTGCTAGGCTGTTTTTCATCCTTACCCTTCTTTAATACTGGAGTTAAGATTCCTTGCTTCATATCAGATGGAATGTAGCCTGTACTGATTATATAGTTCATTAGCTTTACGAGATGATGTGTTACCACAGTTGGTGCATGCTTTAAGTGTTCTGCTGTTAGCCCATGCGGGTCTGCTGATTTGTTATTCTTAAATCCTGCAATGATCTTTTGGATCTCTGCTTCAGTTACAGATTCACATTCTGTCCCAGTAGTTTGATTGCTACACACGTCTTCAATTATCTGGACATCAAGTTCCACAATTCTCTTGTGCTCTTCATCGAAGGCTTGGTCTACCAGGGGGATGGCGAGTGAACCAAAATGGTTCTTGAATCCGCTCAAGATGCCAGCATCATCATTGCATATTTCACCATAAATAATAAGCTGATGCATCCCTCTTTGACGAGTTATGCGCTGCTTTGCTATCAACATGAAAAATGTCTCCTTGTCATTTTCATGAGCCTCCATGATCTTGTTATGCAATTATGTTCTTGTTTCACTGTTTAGTAGTCGCATTGCTTGTCTCAGCTTCTGACGAGCTTCTTTATGGTTATTATTGATATTGCTGTTGTTGCTGATAGGTCTACCATTGATGTTCCATAGATAATGTGCCATCTTACTCTTGTGTATTAAACTAGCTATATGTGGAGTCCATGTTTTGATGCCCTTTCTTGATTTCTTTTGACTTCTAGACTGACCAGTTGCTGTGATTGAGGCACTATGCATCAATGTTGAAAGTTTCCGGACAAGTAGATCAGCAGCAAGGGTTGAACTAATCTTAGTTGTGTCTTCTTTTAGAGAAACATTCAGTAGATTTTTGTAAAGTGTTGTATCACATTTATTCCATCGTACAACTGTTGGTATCAGGCTATTTACATTGCTTTTACTGTATTCATCGCTTATTAAGGGGGAATCCCTTATATAGAGCCGTATGCAACATAGAAAATCAAACTTATGTTGTCTATGTAGTTTCCCGTATGTAGGCCTACTATGTAAATTCGGCCATCTCTAGCATAAACATGCGAATACTGTGAAGAAATATTGTGGTTGCTTCAATGAAACATGCATAAACGAAATACGCATGTTAGGTAATATCAGTTTTCGTGAGAGGGCAGCCTCTCAGGGATGCGTGTGCGTGCGCCAGTGCATGCCATGCAGCTAAGCATATCGGAGTAGGCCTTGCAAAACTCTTTGTAAAAGCGGCACTACATAGACAAAAAATATTTTGAAACCGATTTGCATGAAAGCTGTTTTGCTGTCTTTGGAAGTAATAACTCCTAATAAAACTTGTTTCAAAATATATCAACAGCCTAAATACAGTATGCTAGTTTGAAACCAAGATATTGAGTGAGATGAAACGACATATTTCTGCAGAATCTGGATACCCATCACAACCAAGCAGGAATCCTACCTATTCTGCTACTACTAACAGAACATTTATTTTAGCCACGCCCACCCTTTTCTAGCTGTTCGCATTTACCGATCCTTGAATTCCCAATATCAAGGTAACTATACAGGTAAGCTGTTGTATATTTTGAAACTAATTTGACTAAATTGGATGTCGATGAAAGGACATATTTCTGCAGAATCTGGATACCCAGCACAACCAAGCAGGAATCTTACCTATTCTGCTACTACTAACAGACAATTTATTTTAGCCACGCCCCACTCTTTTCTAGCTGTTCGCATTGACCGATCCTTGAATTCCCAATATCAAGGTAACTATACCGGTAAGCTGTTGTATGCTTTGAAACTAATATGACTCCACGCTGTTGCTGCCTATGGCAGCAACAACATTCAGTCAAATTAGTTTTAGAAATTAAAACAATGTTTATGGCATCATATACTTGATCGACAGATAGGACTCATCAATTGTCATAAACCGCATAATATCTTTACCTCACCCGCTTGCTCATCTATGTCTAGCATGTCCAATTATGCACTCAAAATCGATTCGCTTATCTTTGGTCTATTAGTGCAGCACATGTTATTTGACCCACAATTGCAAGGTGTAGCGCAAAACGTATCTCTGTCCAAACTTGGACAGCAACCTGTTCCTTTTCTGCGATTGTAGACATTGTTGCAGTTCATGAGTTGCAAACATTTTCACATGGATCACTTCCAACGGGGGTGGGGTTGGGGGGGGTGGGGGCGGAGGTGTCTAATCTTTTATTGCAAGAGGATATGTTTCGATTTTAGCCGACTCAGAAAATTACAAATATCAAGATATTTTCTGATTCCATTTACTTTATAGACTACTGCAATGCACTATTGAGACAATCACCTGCTATGCCTTAGCAAATTTCTTTTCATCTGTATTCGTCTGCGAACCTGACGATATGCTACCAGAGCTTGATAGACTATCTACCCCGCAGCAAAATATCTTACAAATAAAGCAAAATGATATCAAAAAGATTTTAGATAAATTAAAAATATCAAAGTCAGCAGGTCCTGGTGGCATCCAACCGCATATCCTAAAAGAACTTAGTAATACTTTAGCCCACCCGCTCAAAATATTATTTCAGAACTCATTGAACTCCAGTAGATTACCAACACCATGGAAGCTGGCCAATATTACACCTATATTTAAAAAGGGAGACAGAAAGGTCACAAGCAATTATAGGCCAATAAGTCTGCAAAGTAGGGGACCTACTTGAAGGTTTAATTAGAGACAGTATCATCCAGCATATGAAAACGAATGGCTTATTTAGTAAATGTCAATTTGGTTTCATCCCAGGTAGGTCCACCACCCTGCAGTTATTGACGGTAGTGGATAAATGGTTACAAATATTGGATAGTGATGATGGTGTGGTGGACGTTGCATATTTTGATCTTTTTAAAGGCATTTGACAAGGTTCCCCATCGTAGACTTGTACATAAACTGAATCTATATAACATCACCCCACAGATTATTAAATGGATAGAAAGCTTCTTGTCACAGCGTAGCCAGAGAAGTCCTAACTCGTATGCCTAAGGCAGCAATGGCTTCCAGTCATATTAATTTTAAAATATTCAAAAGATGACCTTTTTGTTTGTCCTGGGAAAGAAATACATTGAATTTTTTGTTGAAAGAGTTAATGGTCAACCGTCAAAGCGACCAAAAACCAGAATTCAGTAAGTTTTGGAAATGTGTATTTGTAAATTTTGTTGGCCAAGAAGACTATTTTAAAAATTTCACTTCTGGGATGACTGGCTCGATGATGGCGCAAGTCATTTGAGTGGTAAGCTTTTTAAAAAATAATGTTCTCTTGGTCCGACTAAAAAAGAAACAATTTGAATTTTCGGTTATTGTTAAAGTCGGTCGGTTGCTCCAATCTGTCCAGTGAGGTTCAGTATAATTTTTAGTTAACCCTTTAATAGCAAAATTTGGTCCAAAAATATTTGATTTATATTGAATAGACATGATTTGCAGGCCAAGAAAATAATTTTTTTTTTAATTTACTGCTGAAATGACAGGCCAGTCATTTCACTGGTACAATTTTCAGGAATAGTCTTCTCTTGGCCTGCATATGGACATTCCTCAAGAGCACTACAGAGGCCGGTTTTGGCCGGCTTCACCATACACTTCCCTTTCAACAACAAGTCCAAGTACATTCTTTGCAATGTATAACATATTTTGTTCAATATTTTGAAATTAATATAACTGGAAGCAGTTGTTGCCTAAGGCAGCAGTGGCTTCCAGTCATATTAATTCTAAAATATTCAAAAGACTTCAATTTTGTTTGGCTTGGGATTGAGATACATTGAAATTATCGGTGAAAGTGTTAATGATCAAACTGACACAAAAAAACAGCATTTACCCTTTACAGTCAGTTTGAGAAATGTGCATTTATTGTCCAAGAAGACTATTTTTGAGAATTTTATCACTGGAATTACTGGCTCGATGACAGCGTAAGTCGTTTGAGTGGTAAACTTAAAAAAATAGTGTTCTTGGTCCGACTAAAAATGGACAATCAAAAAGCAACAATTTGAATTTTCTGATGATTGTTAAGGTCAGTTGATTGCTCTAAGCTGTTCTGTCCAGTGAAGTTCAGTATAATCTTTAGTCACCCCTTTAGTAGGTAAATTTGATCCAACAATATTTGCTTTATATTGAATAGCCATAATTTGCAGGCCAAGAGATTTTTTTGATAAGTTACCAGTGAAATGACAAAAATAGCCTTCTCTTCTATTGGCCTGTATATATGGACCTTCCTCAAGAGCACTACACAGGCCTCTTTTGGCCGGCTTCACCATAGCCTTCTCTTTCAACGACAAGTCCAAGTACATTAGAATATCCATAATCTGCAGGTGAAGGGAATACTTTTTAGAAAATTTACCACTGAAATGACAAGCCAGTCATTCCAGTGGTACAATTAAAAAAAAAAGTTTTATCTTCTCTTCGTCTGCATATAGATATATTCTTCAAGAGCACTAGAGGCCGGTTTTGGCTGGTTTCACCAAACCTTTTCAACGACAAGTCCAAGTGAATTCTGTGCGATGTGGAAAGTATTTTGTTCAATATTTTGAAATTAATATGACTGGTAGCAATTGCTTCCTAAGGTAGCAATGGCTTCGAGTCATATTAATTTAAAAATATTCAGTAAATTTCCTGTTTGGTAAAGGGTTAATGGTCATACTGATAAAAAAAAAAAACCACCCAGCAGTTGGAGTTGCTTTGAAATCTGAGAAATGTGCATTTGTTGGCCAAGAAGAGTATGTTTTAAATTTTACCACTGGAATAACTGGCTCAATGACAGCGTAAGTCGTTTGAGTGGTAAACTTAAAAAAAATAGTGTTCTTGGTCCGACTAAAAATGGACATTCAAAAAGCAACAATTTGAATTTTCTGATGATTGTTAGGGTCAGTTGATTGCTCCAATCTGTCCAGTGGAGCTCAGTATAATTTTAGTTAACCCTTTAGTAGGTAAATTTGATCCAAAAATATTTGCTTTATATTGAATAGCCAGGCCAAGAGAAGACTTGAAAATTTACCACTGAAATGACAAGCCAGTCATTCCAGTGGTACAATTAAAAAAATAGTCTTCTCTTCTCTTAGCCTGCAGATGGACATTCCTCAAGAGTACTAGGGGCCGGTTTTGGCTGGCTTCACCATACCCTTTCAATGACAAGTCCAAGTACATTCTGTTCGATGTGTAACATATTTTGAAATAAATATAACTGGAAGCAGTTCCTGTTAATACTAATACTCCAATCTCTCATATGGCTTCCAGTCATATTAATTTTAAAATATTCAGTATATTTCCTGTTTGGTAAATGCTTAATGGTTATACTGATCAAAAACCAGCATTTAAGATTGAGCACTTGGAATTTTGAGAAATGTGCATTTGTTGGCCAAGAAGACAATTTTAATAATTTTACCACTGGAATGACTGGCTCGATGACGCGCAAGTCATTTGAGTAGTAAACCTAGAAAAATGGTGTTCTTTTGGTCCGGTTAAAATGGACATTCATAAAGCAACAATTTGAATTTTCTCGTGATTGTTAAAGTCCGTCAGTTGCTCCAATCTGCCCAATGAAGTTCAGTGTGAAGTTCAGTGTAATTTTTAGTTAACCATTTAATAGCTGAATTTGGTCTAAAGATATTTGCTTTATATTGGATGTCCATAATTTGCAGGCCAAGAGATATTTTTGAAAAGTTACCACTGAAATGTCAAGCCAGTCATTTCAGTGGTACACTTTTAAAAAATTGTCTTCCCTTCTCTTAGCCTGTATATATGGACATTCCTCAAGATCACTGCAGAGGCCGGTTTTGGCCAGCTTCACCAGGTACATTCTATGTAACATATTTTGTTCAATAATTTGAAATTAATATGACTGGAAGCAGTTGATGCCGAAGGCAGCAGTGGCTTCCAGTCATATTAATTATAAAATATTCAAAAGATTTCCTGTTTGTCTGGCTTGAGATTGATATACATTGAATTTATCGTTGAAAGTTTTAATGGTCAAGCTGACCAAAAACCAGCATTTACACTTTACAGTGAGTTTGAGAAATGTGCATTTGTTGGCCAAGAAGACTATTTTTAAAATTTTACCACCAGAATTTCAGTAATATTTTTAGTCAACCCTTTCATAGTTAAATTTGCTCCAAAAAATATTTGCATTATAATGAATATCCATAATCTGTCAAGAGAATACTTTTTTGAAAATTTACCACTGAAATGATAGCTTTGTAAACGGTGCATAGCATGGTGATATGTTAAAGAGAATGTAATCAATAATCTTGAGAACTTCGGTTCATAACAATTAAAACTCAGTGCCACTACTTGTAATTGGCACCCATACAAGATTTCTGACCCATCGTCCATTTCGACAGGTTTCTTTCACAAACTTACTCTGATTTACTTATGAAATTTCATACCGATCTGAAAAACAGTCGCATGATTAATCATCTGGAATCGTCAAGGTTGCAGAGCTCTGGTCTTTGCTGGACATACTGGATTTGCAACAAATCTTGAACAATGGCAATATTGTAAAATATATTTAGAACTGATGGCGAGACTATACTGACAGTCAAAATGTGTAACATCATCAGCAGATGTCATCTGACAGCGGGTTCCAGTGTAAATGTTCATTCGCCTGGATGACTTGAAACCTAAACGCATAACACATTACATGAATTGGGTATTGAAAATCTATTAAGTGCTTGTTTTGAAGTGACACTGAAACTTAACATATCGATGAATTGAATTTGTATCAATCTACAATTCCTGCACTGTGAACAGAATCTGCTATAGATCTATTTCAGTATTTCTATCATTTAGTATTGGTATCCTGTCATGTGTTAAGTACTATGAATCTGAAAATGTTATCTCATGACAAACTACAGGCTCTATTTATTCAATAGAAATAAATACAAAATCCTAGTAAACTGAATATCTAATGTTTAGTGAATTTGACATTTTTTGTTGCGACTATTACTATCGACTACTAATATAATTCCTACTACATTTTCTGCTAAACGGTTAAAAGCATGGAAAATTAAAATTGTATCATGTGTGATTCCCATTTGCAAACTAATATAGATAATATTGATACGCTCGAGTATCACTATTATCTATATTATTTTTCAGCCAGTTTGGTTACTAAATATGTGTTTTATGCACATTTTTTAAAATGGAAATTGACCGGAGGATTACTAAAATTGATCTGGAAATTGATAAATTAGTTATAGACAATGTATGGAATTTCATTCTGCAGGTCTATGAAGAATGTCCATTTGCTGGCCAAGAGAAGTCTGTTTTAGAAAATCTACCACTGGAATAGCTGGCTAAATTGATAAGCCAGTCAATTAATCTTGTGGTGATTTTAAAAAGTTTATTGGCCTGCAAAAATGTACGTTCAGTGAGCAAAATCTTAGATTTTTTTGACAAATCTTGGCTATTAAAGGGTTAATTTGACTAATCCTGACCATTAATCCATTTAACACTCAAGCCAGCCAGAACTTCTTTTGGTGGGATCTTGAGAAATGTTCATTTTCAGACCAAGGACTGGCAATGAGACTATTTTTGAAAATTTACTACTGAAATGACTGGCTCGATAACTGAGCCACTCATTCCTGTGGTAAATTTGTCAAAAAATCATCTCTTGGTCTGCAAATTGACATTTTCGATAAGAAAATTTCAATTTTATTGAACAAATTTGAGCATGAATATAAAGTATGGTATTAAACTAAAAAAGTATTGACTCTCTTGGAGTTTAGCCAAGTAAGGCAGAATGAACGTGGATACCTATTTATTGCGAAATGAGTTGAGCCAAATGGTCTAATTATGTATTATGCCATGGATGGATTATGTAAGATGACAACTAGAGTTAATATTGGATGTGCTCTGAACAACTCGGTCATGATTTAATATTGTACCCGTATATGGGTAGCCATCCATTCTCATGCTATGAATTGGTAATTAGACATTATGCTATAATGATTGTACACAGGTCTCTGACCAGTTTGTGGATCTCATTCAAGAACATTCACTATCCAAACTACTCATTGCGCAGGTCAAAGCATTATTTAGCTATATGAGCAGTGATCTCTACGGTCACCTTTAAGGTGCCATGGTTAGCCTTGGATCTACATGTAACTACTCAATCTGACTAATTTGTAATTTTACTATTAGTCTTTCTAACAACTTTTAGACAAATCATGCTGGTCCGAAGAACACTATCAATTTTGTTGTCAAAGGGCAAGGTCATGGTGACCTAATTAATTTCGTAATATTGTTTTTCTGGATAATAACTCGAGTTCTATTGAAGGGATCGTTACGAATCTGATATGGCTGCATGTCCTTGGTGGTCCGAAGAACCTTATCAATTTTTGCACCAAACAATAACCAAGCCATGTCTGTAGACAAAATGTCATTCAACACCCTTCACTGAATGAGGAAATGTAGTAACATTGTATTCAGGGTGCAAATCTGAATTTTTTAAAGGTTTAAAAAACTGCTTCAATTGTTGACATTTTAACTTGGTATTGTCAGCCGTATTGAATGGCCCATGTTGGATATTGGTCTTTTGGCTTACTGGTTGTAGAACCTACATACTCCGGAAACAAAACTGTTAGTGTGTCATGGCTACCCATATTCCAGATAGATTGGCCTCATCATGATTGAAGTTGTCAACAAAATCCATGGTAAAACTCCATCTGTCATAGTGGGGTCGAAATGAAACTGTCTCCGTGCTGCTCACTACAGTGAATGATAACATATCATTATGATAACGCATGAGCTGGTCTATAGCGCATGGAGGAGCCTTCCATGTACACAGTTTTGCTAGTAGTTTACCAGTATGGCACATTGAAAACTAGGTCAGCCCATCCATCCCTTCATCCGTATGTCTATTTATTCTTTACAGCTTTATTTGGACCGTAGTTTCAAGACTTATGTGTATGATCATGAAACTTGGTATGCGCATACATCTTAGAGAGGTGTGCAGGTATTAAAACTTGGGTAGTCTGGTCATGTGTCTGGTTACCCTCTATATGTTTGTCCGGCCCATAATTTTATGACTCCCTGTGAGGTAATGATGTAAGTCGGAAAACTCCATGGAAAACTTTCCGAGCTTCCGAGCGGAAAAATTTCCGGAAAGTTACCCAGACATTTCTTTCCGGAAAATTTTCCAATTTTTTATCTGAAACTTAATTTCCCCATTTCATTGCGTAAATTGTATTATTGTTTCTTAAAATCATTTTTAACGTAAAGTAATTAATAGAAAAAGTGCACCAGCAACATGTGTTATGTTAATACTAATACTCCAATACTTGTTGGGGATTAAAAGAGTTGATCACATTGAATTGTAGAACCAGGTCTGACCTACTTTTGTTACATTTACATATGATTAAACCTAACAATGCATGTATACACCAAGGTTGATAAATTAATATTGTGTTGAATATTTTGAAATTAATTTGACT
Source organism: Chaetoderma sp. LZ-2023a (assembly GCA_034401795.1). NCBI lineage: Eukaryota > Metazoa > Mollusca > Caudofoveata > Chaetodermatida > Chaetodermatidae > Chaetoderma > Chaetoderma sp. LZ-2023a. The sequence goes on along the minus strand of CM067370.1, from coordinate 11,315,409 downwards.
GGAAGATGTTGCTGCAGCAACAGCTTCCAGTCAAATTAGTTTTAAAATATTCACCGGTTTTCCTGTATCATTGTCTTGAAATTCAGTTTTCTGGGACTGTATCATTAAAAGTCATAGTCAGAATTTTCTTATTATTCAGGAGATTCCGCTCTTGATTTTAGGAGTAAGTACAGTTTTTATAGAATCATTTTCATTGATATCAGTTTAGAATCGCCTCACATAGCAACACTCGTTAACGTTAGGACATGCAGAAGATTAACTGTTGATTATTTTTACACTACACTAGGAGCTTTTTTCAATCGTATTTATCATGCCATTACTACCTGTAAAGTGCCTTGCTGATGCTAAGAGGTGCCTGACAGCCTTAGCCACGGTTCGAGCACTTGTAATGAAATAACCTGTCTGAATCGATAAATCATCTAGTACGTCCGACCTCCCCTTTGGTTAGGCTAGGATAGGTGAAACGTATATGGTTCCCGTTTTGGGATGCAAGTAAACAAGTACTCGAACAGCTTCTTGATAAAACTAGAGATTTAGCAGTTGAACGTACTCGTGAAATCCACAACCTGAAGCTAAATTGTCTAATCTGATTTCACATTAAACCAAGCATAGTGTTATGGGGAGCAGGGAAAGGACGGCCCATCTTTAACACAGGGTAGTCTAAACTTTAATTTTACTTGATCGATTTAGTTTAAACTTAATCTCTGCCACCCATGATTTCGAGTTCAAATCAGCTAAATTCAGTCTAGAAACTCGGACGTCTTTCAGTTTCTGACTACAAAATTTCAAGATCTTTCTTATACTTTTATACTTGATCTTATTTGCCAGCTGTCTCAGAATTTATTCAATAGGCGTCCCAGCCCGCTTATTTATATTGTTCCTAGAATAACTTTCAAGTTTGAGCATCTTGTTTATTGTTCAATAAGCGGCACAAGATCATGTTCCTGAACATGTTATTCTAGGATTGTAGGCCCAACGTGCTTCCAGATAGTGTCCGAGTTATTACTTAGTATTTGTTGATTATCAACATCAGTTAGCAAATATTTAAGCTGGATGGAATTTATATTGGAGTGCTGTTGCCAGATAGTGCGCCCAATTGCTATCATTTTTATGGTGCAAAACCTGTGCATTGTTAGCTGTTGTCAGATTATTTATTATTCAAACTTAGTCTCTGGACGAGCTGATGTTTAGGGCTTGGTTTTTCATGCCTATTTGCAGGACCTATTAGGAGAGCTTAATCTTATCGTCAATCAATTTTAACATATTTGATGTCATCCACTCTTTTATGTCACTGCAACAGTGTGATAGTTGTTCAGCGGCTACGCCCGCATCACCTGTGGACAGTAGGAAGCTATTTATCACTTGTGTGTCGTCCGTGTAGAAGTGGTGGAGAAGACCATGACGGTTGATGATTGAGCCAAGCGGTTTAGTGTACAGAGTAAATAGCACAGGGCCCAGTACTGAGCCCTGAGGTACGCCACACTTAAGTTCAACCTAGTCGGAGTAGTTACCATTTACATAGACCGTTTGGTATCTATCTGCTAGGTAAGACTGAAACCAGTTTGACGCACTTCCTCTTATTCCGAATTCGTTTTGAAGCCGTGACAAGAGATTCTGGTGGTCAATAGTGTCAAAGGTTGCACTAAGATCGAGAAGTAGCAGTAATGCTATATTGCCATTATCAACGGAACAGCGGAGATCATTTAAGACTCTAAGTAGGGCAGTCTCTGTGCTGTGACCATGTCGATAGGCAGATTGGAAAGGTTCGTAGAGATTGTTACTGTTTACATGATCAGAAAGTCGTTCACATGCAGCCCTTTCAACCAGCTTTGACATAAACGATAAATTGGATAGAGGCCTGTAGTTCTTTAGGTTATCTTTGTCAAGGCCAGCTTTTTTCAACAGCGGATTGACCAAGGCACGCTTAAAAGTTGTCGGCACAATACCCGATTCTAAACTGGAGTTTATGATTGAAGTAATGGTATGTAGTAGTATATCAATGCTCTCTAGTAGCAATTTCGTGGGAATTTGATCAAGTGCACAATATGTTGACTTGGAGCTACGTAGTAATAGCAACACGTCGCATTCGGAGAATGGCTCGAGACGGTCAAGATACTCATGGCATGGTGTAGATGAGACGCAGCTTAGTTTAACGGAATCTGACAGACTATATATTCTCCTTCGATCAATACTCACCATTCTATTACTTCTGATACAGCTAGCCCTGAAAGCTGGGCCCTAGGACTATAGACTTAGTAAGCTTTACCGACTCCTGGAACCGGGTAATCGGCTCCCAACTGCCGAGTACCCGTTTGTCATGAAGCTCATTCTTGTTTGCATAGCAACAAGAGACACATGCATTTTTGCAGTTGGAAGTCTTGAGATTATTCTAAGTCTTTTGTCTGTGTAAATTGTGATAGTTTTGTGCGCTCTCTAAAGGATATTTGGATTACCATGGATGCTGCCGATGATAACCAGGTCGTATATTTCCATGTTATTCCATAGTTAAAAGACTTAGGTCTTCAAAATTTCGTCTGTGTCGCATGTTCCAATTTCTAACCCCAAAGAATCTGGGACGTGAGTTAACAACGAAATATGCCAGATGATCACCTTCCTTTAACACCAACGGGCGATCGGCAGATATGAAATAGGTGTTGGCTTGTCGGTGTTTTAAACATGAAAATCGGCTGACGTCGTTCTCCGTAAGAACCGAGTGGGTGACGTCACACCATGTTACTCGGATGTTTATGTGAAGAAAATGTTTCATTAATTCATGCATCTGATTCTAGGTGCTGTGTACTTTTTGGTACCAGAAAACTTTGGAATTTTCAAGTTTTGCGTGTTATCACGATCTGTTTGCAATGATCCGTGGTTTCAAAATTCTTGATTTAAGATGTGTGGTCTGTGGTTTTACCGTGTTCTACAGCAGTTTGTTTACATTTTGTTGTTTTCTTCACATATCGTTTTGGCCTTCGTTAGGAGTATAATTTATATTTATTAGTAAATATACCCCGAAAGCCATGTGATATGATTCCTGGTTCCGTTATACATCCTTGAGGATCAGTGTATGGGTGTATTATTGCCCGCTTCGTTCTTGTCGTCATAATCAATGCTATCTTTGCTGTAACGTTGCGGGGTGGGGTGCGGGAGGGTTTACAGTTAATTTATGGTAAAAATAATTTGAAAATTAATTGTCTGCCTTCCATTTCTGTTTCGTTGCGCTTGCTTATTGTAGGTTTGTGCTTATTTATAGGCCAAGCCAGCCCCGCCATCATGTGACGAGTGCCACAAATTCGTTCGGGTTCTGTTCAAGGACCATGTCTGTTTCCGCTGTCCTAAGTGTAATCTTGACAGTAGGTGTAACGTATGCGCAGTGTGGTCGGTCAATATGATGCTGAAGTTCCTTGCCCAGAAGGACTTGGCAGGGTCTGATGCGGGGTTAGGCGGTTCGAAAGTAAATCGTGGAGCATCCGTTTCAGGCCCTGGGGGCGCTCCAGGTCTGCAACCGGAGGTGGCGGAGATGGCACCACCAGCGTGGTTTGGTCCGGCTATGCAAGGCTTCATGCATAGCATTCTGCCCACGGTGGTGTCGTCCCTGCTGCCAAAAGTTGTAGGGCAGTCTCTCCCCATGTTTGATTCAGACCCTGTCCTTGGACAGGGTTCTGGACTGGCCACCGAGGGAGCCGTCTCGTATGGCCCCCTGGCAGTCCCATCGGGCTCCGGCCTGACAGGTTCTGTCTCTCTGCGGCCACCTCCGGGTGGTCCAGTGGCGGTAGCCGGTCCGTCAGGCATGGGCGGCTCCACGGTTTCCTCATCTAGTGATGCCTCTTCGGTGTCTGAAGATGAGGAGGCCGAGGAGGAGAGGTTGCTGCAGCCTGTGATGCCGCGGGTGGAGAGCATGGAGGTCGATTCTGTCCTGGACGGAACCGCCCTCCATCTGTCTGGCTTGGGGCAAGCCAGGGCAGCAGCTCCGCCCGTGGTTGAGGCCACTCCGGTACCGGGCACCGGTCCCGTGATGGTTGGTTTGCCGCCAACCGACACAGGGATGGGTGTGGCGGGCCAGGCATGGTACTAACCTATCTCGGCTGGTCCGGCGGTCAGACATAGGGTGCCGTTGGTGTCCGTGTTTGGCCACGGTTCCTTAACCGCTACGGGTCCGCACGGTTTTCCGTGCAGGCCTACTCTATGGACTGGTGTGTTCCATGGGGTGGCGGCGGACCCATACGGTACCGGAGTTCCTGGCATATCAGTAATGGCTCCTAGCCTGGAGGCCGTTGCTGGTAGGGCCGTGAACATGTCAATGGGTGACGTGTTCATGGGAGTGTCCTCCTCGGAGATGGATTGGTCTGAGGCTCTGGCTTGGCTAGCCAGGGTAGACCCGTGTGTGGTTCCGACCACGGCCATGGAGGATGCACCCCGTCCATCGGTGGCATCGATTAGGATGGGGATCTTGCCCGCAGCCCGGATCCAGTCTATTGGACTGGATCCATGGTTTATGGTGTTGCTTGATACTATTTATAGCAAACAACGCATGACCAAGGGCCAGCTTCCTGCGGCCTCCATGGAGGTGCGGGCGAGGCATCGTATTCCATGGGGGTAATACGACAGGTATGGTGTTGTCCTGTTGGTCACCGAGGATGACCGATGGGTACTGGGCGTCCAGAGTGCTGGAGCGGGTGGTCCCGCCCCGGCACTGGTTGACAAAGCTCAGGTACACCATGATGAAGGCCTGTCCCTATGTGATGAGGGTGTGAGGGCAGCAATGAGCGCTGTCAACCATTCTTATCGTCTTCTTCAGTCGGTGTGGACTGAAGCGGGGGCAGGCCACCCTGTGCCACCTGTGGCACTTTCGTGCGTTAATGATGGCCTGGTGCTGTCTATGGACGCATTGGCAAGGGTGCAGGCACGTGTGGCCAAGTCCAGGAGGCAGATGGTTCTTGACCATATGCGTCCAGCTACTGCCGTCAGGGAGCGTCTTCTTGGGATGCCCCTGACACGCCCTAGCATCTTTGGTGACCAGGCATGGGCCATCTTAGAGGACACGGCCAGCATTACGCAGAATCGGTTGGCGGTTAATCTGCAGCTAGAGCTAGTGCATCAGGCGCACGCACTAGGGGCTGTAGCCAAGCCGCTGACCGTGCAATCTTCTAAGAAGCGGAAAAAGCAAAAAGGCAAGGTGAAAGCTAAGCCTAGTGCTGCTTCTGCTTCTACTGGGTTTTCTCAGCCGCCTCCCGCGAAGAAAGCCAAGAAGGTTGTGGAGGCTCCTACCCTCCCCATGGTCGCTCCTGATCGCCCCAGAGGCGGGAAGGGCAAGGGGAAGGGTAAGTCCTCAAAGGGCGGAAAGAAGGGAGCGGAACGTACCTGAGGGTACGAGAGCTCCCTTCGCATCTGGCTGGACCGCACCTGTGTGATAGGAACAGCGGTGCCAGTTAGACCGGCCAAGCCAAGACCAAAATGGTTCTCTCTCTCTCTCTCATCAAGAGAGAGAGAGAGGGGGGGGGGAGCGGATCGCGAGCCAGACACCCCCATTAGGCGTTGAGGCATCTATAGTGGGTGGAAGGCTCATGCGTTTCGTCGAGGCTTGGCGAGGTGTGACGTCAGACAGTCTGGTCCTGGGGTCGTTATCCCAGGGGTACATGCCATAGTGGTGGGACTTTCCACCACAGAATATGTCTTTGGCACCTGTCTGGACACCCGTTCCAAGGGAACCAGACAAGTTAGAAGCCATTCAAAATGAAGTGTCAGGTTTGCTTCTGAAGGGAGCAATAAAACCAGCAAACCGGAATACTCCAGGCTTCTATTCAAACATGTTCCTTGTCCCCAAGAGCACAGGGGGATGGAGACCCGTACTCAATCTCAGGCCATTAAATTGGTTTATCCATACGCCTCGGTTTCAGATGGAAACCCCGAGGTCGGTAATGGCAGGATTGGGGAAGGGAATGTGGTGTGTATCGATCGATCTGAAAGATGCATATTTCCACATTCCAATGAACAGGAGTTGTCACAGGTTTCTGAGATTTGCTTTTCAGAATCAGGTATGGGAGTTTATAGTCCTCCCGTTCGGCCTGTCGACAGCTACAAGGGTTTTCACAAGAGTGGTCCTTGCGGTGACAGTGTTTCTCAGAAAAGATAATGTGGCGCTTCACACCTACATAGATGATTGGCTGTACAAAGCAGATATATCAGCCAGGTTAGAGGTGGATACTGCTCTGACTCTGAAGTTGCTTTCAGATCTAGGCTGGATAGTCAACAAGGAGAAATCTGAGTTGACACCAATCAACATTTATTTAGGGATGCGATTCGATCTCGAGGAGGGCAGGGTTTACCCGTCAGAGCCCAGAGTGGTGTCTCGGTTAGCCATCGTTTTCGATTGGGAAACCACATTCAGGCGAGGCGGTTTCTTCAGATGCTGGGCATGATGGTCTCCATGGAGCAGGTAATCCCGTACGCTGCTCTGATGCGAAGACCTATCCAGTTGCATCTGATGTCTCTGTGGAAACAGAGAACAGAACCCCTGTCAAAGCTGGTGCCAGTTTTGGAGCCAATAATGTCGCATCTTGTATGGTGGAAAAATCGTCAGAATCTCCTAGTAGGGGTTTCGCTGCACCTACCCCACCCCCAGCTGTCCGTGTACACGGATGCATCGCTGGAGGGATGGGGGGCCTGCCTGGGAGAACACCACGTCTCGGGCACATGGACTCTCCAGGAGAGCCAGCTGCATATCAATCTGTTGGAAATGATGGCAGTGGAACTGGCATTGGAAAGGTTTCTTCCAAAAGTCAGGGGCAAGGCGATATTGATACAGTCGGACAACTCGACAGTAGTATCATACATAAATCACCAAGGCGGAACCAAGTCACCCACACTGGATCAAAGCGTGGCACTTGATTCAATGGTGCAGGAATTACTCGGTTCTTTTGAAAGCAGCTCACATTCCTGGGTGATTGAACATTCTGGCGGATGCTTTGTCTCGCAGACAGAGAATTCTGCCAACAGAATGGTCCCTCAACCCTCCAGTTCTACACAGGATCTTCGAGCATTGGGGCAAACCCAACGTGGACTTGTTCGCCACAAGGGAAAATGCTCAAATCATGACTTGTGTCTCGCCGATTCCAGATCCAAATGTCGTCGATACAGACGCTCTGGTGATAAGCTGGAGAGGGATGCACGCATACGCGTACCCACCCACCATTCTTCTATCAAAGATATTGGTGAAGACGTCCCGAAATGTTCAAATTGACTGCGTGGATGTTATCAAACAACGTTCCACGTCGGAAGGCTTTTCTCGACAAGCTGCAGATTTCATCGCAGCTGCGAGAAGGTCAACCTTCAAGTCATATAACAACAAGGTTAACAGATTTGCAGACTGGTGTGAAGAAAAGGGTATTGATACCTTTCAATCCACTATTCAGCAAATAGCAGACTTTCTCTGTGAGCTGTTCTTTTCAGGACTAGGTCCTGTCAAAATTGCTGGATACAAGTCAGCTTTGGCATCAGTTATCCCTTGTCTAGCCAACAGGGATAGTCCAGAGGTGGCCCAGTTGAATGTGATGGTGAAGGGAATGAGCAATCTCTGACCGAGACAACCGGTAGTCATTCCAGCCTGGAGTCTATCTTTAGTGCTTAATGTACTGGCCATGCACCCTTTCGAACTGTTGTGTTCGGCTAGTCTGAAGCATTTGACTCTAAAGGCAGTCTTTCTATTGCCAGCTTCCTCAGCTAGATGGCGCAGTGAGATCCATGCACTTTCAGCAGAGGGACCGATTTATTGTCTCCGGAGAGGGTCTGCGTCTACTGCCAAGAGCAGAGTTCATGTCTGTTAGATCTCGGAGAAAGGGAAATTGACATTTCCTTCAGTTCATTACAAATAACTTCGATTTTCTCAGTGAAGAAGTGTGAAAACGACTGGACAAGTTGCATAGGATCACTAATATTGGGAAGCGATGAGTCAGTTTTCTTGCCTTCAGATCAAACATTAGTTTGTAGAGCCTTTGAGTTGGATTCACTGGCTATTATTTTATCATTGAGGGATACACATTTAGCTCTGGCGATAGTACTAGAAACGCAGTTTCTACCAGCGCAATAGATTTGTCGGTGTATTTCTAGACATGGTTTTCTCCATCTGTGCTAGGCTATTCTCCTACCTGCTTTGGCTTTGGTTACCTCTGGCATGAAGAACCACGTCGATACCGGCCTCTGCGAGATTGTTTTTAGGCGTTCTGGAGCATGTTTATCCTGAATTTCTAATAACTCGGAATTATAAAGTTTTGCTAGGTCATCGCAGTTAGAATGGAGGGTGTTGCTTTACATTTGAGTTCTCAAGATCATCACGGAAAGCAGTAGTGTCGATTTTCTTGATATTCCTACAGAGCACTGATACCTTAGGAGGGGTCCACTGGACCACCGCGCCAAGACATAAGTCTAGGTTTAGCCGACCAGCTTTCATATGTCTGATATACTGACACACTGACGATTCATATGGGACTATCTGTGGATGCACCTGCCACGATTCAATCCGAGGCTTTTTAAGCCTATTGTACTCTGACTCCATCCCGGCTCTGGCAGTATATGTATTTTTATTTTATCGATGCACTGGCAACGTGCAGCTTCAATTTCTATGTGCTACACCAGCCGTCAGTTATGCACCCATTAGTTTAATTTGTTGATCACCATCTTCCAGTAGGGGGAATCGAACCGCCATACTGCAACTCTGCATAGCATCAGCAACCAGTCATCTTTCCACTGGACCACCGTGCCAAGACATAATTAAGTCTAGGTTTAGCCGACCAGCTTTCACTTGTCTGATATACTGACACACTAACGATTCATATCGGACTATCTGTGTATGCACCTGCCACGATTCAATCCTAGGATTTTTAAGCCTATTGTACTCTGACTCCAGCACGGCTCTGGCAGTATATGTATTTTTATTTTATTGACGCACTGGCAACATGCGGCTTCAATTTCTATGTGCATAACCAGCACCCATTAGTTTAATTTGTTGATCACCATCTCCCGGTCGGGGGGATCAAACCGCCATACTGCAAATCCGCATAGCATCAGCAACCAGATATCTTTTCACTGGACCACCGCGCCAAGGCATAAATCTAGGTTTAGCCGACCAGCTTTCACTTGTCTGATATACTGACACACTGACGATTCATATGGGACTATATGTGGATGCACCTGCCACGATTCAATAATAGGTACTCTGACTTCACGGCTCTGGCAGTATGTATTTTTATTTTATTGACGCACTGGCAACATGCGGCCTCAATTTCTATGTGCATAACCAGCACCCATTAGTTTAATTTGTTGATCATCATCTCCCGGTCGGGGATTGAACCACCATACTGCAACTCCGCATAGCATCAGCAACCAGAGATCTTTCCACAGGACCACCGTGCCAAAACATAAGTCTAGGTTTGGCTGATCAGCTTTCACATGTCTGATATACTGACACACTGACGATTCATATGGGACAATCTGTGGATGCCCCTGCCACGATTCAATCCTAGGCTTTTTAAACCTATTGTACTCTGACTCCATCACGGCTCTGGCAGTATATGTATTTTTATTTTATTTACGCACTGGCAACGTGCGGCTTCAATTTCTATGTGCTAACCAGCCGACAGTCATGCACCGATTAGTTGAATTTGTTGATCACCATCTCCCGGTCGGGGGATCGAACCGCCATACTGCAACTCTCCATAGCATCAGCAACCAGACATCTTTCCACAGAACCACCGTGCCAAGACATAAGTCTAGGTTTAGCCGACCAGCTTTCACATGTCTGATATACTGACACACTGACGATTCATATGGGACTATCTGTGGATGCACCTGCCACGATTCAATCCTAGGCTTTTTAATCATATTGTACTCTGACTCCATCACGGCTCTGTCAGTATATGTATTTTTATTTTATTGACGCACTGGCAACGTGCGGCTTCAATTTCTATGTGCTAACCAGTCGACAGTCATGCACCCAATTTAATTTGTTGATCATCATCTCCCGATCGAACCGCCATACTGCAACTCCTCATAGCATCAGCAACTAGACATCTTTCCACTGGACAATCGCGCCAAGACATAAGTCTAGGTTTAGCCGACCAGCTTTCACATGTCTGATATACCGACACACTGACGATTCATATGGGACTATCTGTGGATGCACCTGCCACGATCCAATGTATGTATGTATGTATGTATGTGTTCTAGTCAAGGAGCTTAGCTCTATCTCCAGACCGCCGGTAGCTTGCGGAAGTTATACATGTGTACAAAATAATATGCACAGTAGCCTGTATAGGGTCGTCTGTCGACTAGTTGTATGTATATGTCCTGTTAAAGTAAATCTGTACAGTTATATTTGCATATATGTATAACCGTTATGACATGGAGCAGAACATAAAGGTATTGCCTGTGTTCTGTAATATTTTTTACATTAACTTTAACTTTAGCAGACTAGGCACACGTCTTTAGTAAACCCATTAGGAATTTGGTGTAAATCTGACCTTTTGCATTCTAACATCCTCAGCATTGCATGGCTTCCACGTCCCCTAACTTGCACTTCCTTCCTTTTTCAAGACTTCTAATTTTGTAAGGTGTACCTTGAGTGTCATCTGACCCACAGTATGGACTTTTCATCTGCTTGTAGTCATTGGATCATTCAAGCATGGCAAGCACTGGAGCGGTGCATGGAATACAGCAAGATGGGAACTCCTGTAGCCCTGTTGTTCGTGAGATTGAACAACTTGCTGGTGTGATGGCCAAGAAGGCAAAACAACTGATGGAGAAGTGGGAAGAGCTAGAGCAATTGTGGTGCATCACACACAAACTCTAGCTGGCAACACAAAGATCAACAAACCAAGAGCTACGAATTACTCTTACGCCGAAAATTTAGCATCACGCCATGACCAGCAGAGCATTGTGGCTCCCTGCAGTTTCGCTACAATATGCATAAAACCCAAAATTGGAATTCAGTAGAAACGATATTTAGTGGAAAATTAGTGATGGATGCAGTCCACACAATCATATTGAACCTTAGATTTTGATTGGTCCATGACAACCATCAAGGGAGAAATTCTCTTGAACAAACTTTAATCACCCTTAGTTATTGATGAAATTAAATGTAATGACTTTCAGCCTGCTCCGTACAGCAATTCCTGAGATGTCAGTTTCGAGAACAAGACTGTCACTGCAACAAATGGTTAATGAGGAGTAGCGTTGTAAATGATTTCCTGCCATTTTTTGGGAAATTCAGGATGGGTAATGAAACAAGAGGCCCAAGGGCCTGTGGCGCTCACCTGGACCATTGACATTTAAAACATTTGCCTTTAAATAGACATGATGGATGATTTTCGGAAAATCCAAGATGGCCACCTAAAAATTGATCAATCAAGATTCTCATTTAATATGAGTACTGTTTTAAACGGTTCTGGAAAAATTTTAGAAAATCAGATGGCTACCATGAAAATTTACCAATTAAAATTCTGTATAAAAGTTCTGAAGCATGCCACTATATGGTCCTTCCCGCTGTGATTACTTGAAATCGGCTAAGCAGTTAATGAAGAGTAGCCTTTTAAACTGATTTCCCAAATTTTTTGGAAAATCCAAGATGGCCACCGGAAAAATGGATCAATCACAATTCTGTATAAAAATTCTGAAACCTACTGGCCTAGTATCCTTCCAGCCAGGCTGGTTGAAATTCCCCAGGCAGTTAACGAGGAGCATCATTTTAAACGATTTCCCGCCATGATAAAAAAATTCAAGATGGCTGCTGAAAAAAATTTACCAATCAAAATTCTGTAAATAAGCTCTGAAGCATATACCACTCTAGGGTCCTTCCAGTTTAGTTTGCTTGAAAGTGGCCACATGATTAATGAGGAATAGGGTTTTAACTGATTTCCAGAAATCTTCAGAAATGGAAATCAAAGATGGCCAATCAATATTATGTATACATGTTCTGAAACCTTCCACCATAATATCCTTCTAGCCAAGTCTGGTTGAAATTGCCCAAGCAGTTAATCAGTAGTGTATTAAATAATTTCCAGCCTTTTTTCAGAAAACTCAAGGCCGCTGTAAAAAAGGACCAATCAAAATTCTCATTATAAGCGTGGAAGTCTACCAATACAGAATTAGTCCAGCCAAATTTTGTTGAAGTGGGGGCATTTATATTAGAGTAGCGTTTTAAATTTCTGGAATATTTTCGAAAAATCCAAGATGGCCACCAGAAAAATTGACCAGTCAAAATTCTGAATAGAAGTTCTGGAGCCTACCATCATAGGATCCTTCCAGGAAAATAGGTTGCAATTGGTCAAAACATAAATGAGATGTGATTTGACGGATGGACGGATGAAGGATGGCCACTACGGCATAAGCTCATTTGGCCCTTCAGTCCAGGTGAGCTAACAATATGTTAAGCTAAACCAAAAACTTAACCAAAAAAATAGTTTTATACTAAGGTCACTGTGACCTTGAACTTTGACCTCATGCCCTCAATATCATTGTGTTCCATCAGGTTAATATAAGGAAGCATGTGTCCATGTTTCATCCCAATAGGGTGAAGACATGTCAAGATATTAGATGATATCTTGAGATAAACCAAAAACTTAATCAAGACTGGACGTCAACAAGCAGACAGAGAGACGGGCGGCATAACGGAACCCATCTATAAATTGGCTATAATTCTACTTTACGCCAATAATAACTCCTATATTTTCTGTACAAGGTTATACACGTGTATATCATGTAAACATGTGTATCATAACTGTATGAGTTTGAGGGGTGGGGGGGGGGACTCATAGACTCATACAAAGAGTCCAGTATTCGGTCCAAGAGAATGATATTTGTTACTCAGAATGCAGATGGCTTCCAAGGGCATCGAGTTTTCAGATTCTTTCGAGGGTAGGATCTCACTGCCTCCGACACACCCTCCACATTATATATAAGGTGGAGGGGAAGGACAACACATCTTAGATCCATTCCTCAACTGCCCCACCCGCAACATCGAGCCCGCACTATTCAGTCTGATCTGAATATTCTAAAAATGACTTTTGAAGTTCTAAACTATATAAGTTAAATGTCTTTATAGAAATGGGTAAAGTTACTCCCCACCCCCAACCCAAAGGTGGATAAGAGCAGCTGCCCGCCCTTCCGGCACCCCTGAAGATATCCCATTAGAGGCTGGTCTGGCGTTGCGCTAACAACTAAAATACTTACCACTTAATTCAATTTGGCCCACTGCATTACCCCGCATCATTAAATAGTCTGTTTGCGCACATACGGGCGTTCGTGGTTCATTAACATACATTCTAACGTTGTGTGCATGCACACGGACTCGTTTATGATATGTTGGCAAAATGAATAGAATGATGAATGTGTTCTGGAGTGACTGCCTTAGCATGGGAGCTACGTATTATTAAAGTGTAGCCACTGAAGGGAAGTAACTCTGTTAACCTTATTATCAAGGGAAGTCACTCACGATTCTAGATGAATGAAAAGGCTCTGACATTAAAAGACAGGTGGTACTTATTTTAACAAACAGTGAATTAAGTATTTTATTAGTTAACCCTTTGACACTCATATCAGCCAAAAACGGCTTCTGCAATGGTCTTGAGTAATGTCCAGTTGCAGACCAAGAGAAGACATCTTTTTAAAAATTTACCACTAGAATTCCAGTGGTAAATTTTCAAAAATAGTCTTCTCTTGGTCTGCAAATTGACATTTTCTAGGAAAAATGTACATTTTCTTGAAAAAATTCGAGGGTTAAAGAAACACCAGGCCAGCCCGCAAAAGGACGTCTGGGTCATACACGTACTAGACTACACTTTCAATCATGGACACTTACATCCATCTCAAAGGTATATTTGGCAATGATATATATCAGAAAAGATGTATAGAGAAATAAAGGCACCCTTTTATTTATCTCAACTCGAATTTGTGACCCAACATTTCCAATCTGATCGTACATCAGTAGTAGTACAGTGATAACTTCACATAACATATTATTACATATAAAAATACGTGTCATTATTCTCTCATTGGTACGTGGAACTTACCCTGCCTTGAGTTTCACTAAAATATTTTTACTAGACCATGGTGGCAGTACTTACCACCACTGTAGGTATATATGTAAGCATAAACATGGGACATAACTCATACTGACTGATTTTGAGCAACTAATGCTATGAGAAGCAGGATGATTAATACATATAGATATACAATAGGTTATTAGGGTAGTTATTACAGAGTTGACATACAATTGATTAATATTGCACTATATTATTCAATAAATAATATTATAAAGATATGCAAAATACAGATTACAATTCCTATATATAGTCACCTTGTATCAAGGAATAGAAAACATCCACAATTAAATATCTGCTAAAGAGCATAATGCAATGATACAGAAATGGCAGTAAACGAGTCTGATGAAGTAACAAATGTGAGAATGATTGTGTTTGTTGCTTTGGCAATGGGTTCAAAACACCTTTTCTCTTCATATTTCACGAAACATAACCTTTATGGGAATTGAGGATCATGAGAAACATTCACTTTAGCAACTCTCATTTTACATTACCAGTACCCTGGAGCATTGTTTCTCCAACTAATGGTAGACAGGGACAAGGGCATTAACTCGAAATATGAATACCATGACAACACTCGCTGATTGATAATAATATCAGGGATTTGTACTAGAAGCAGAAGAGGTTTTATTACTGAGCACTAACAACGTGAGTACTGCACGTACGTAGATGGTCAATGACAATGTCTGATTTAACCCTTTAACCCTCGATTTGTTCAAGAAAATTTCATTTTTCTCATAAAATATGTCCATTTGCAGACCAAGTGATTATTTTTTTTAATTTACCACTGGAATGACTGGCTCGGTTATCGAGCCAGTCATTCCATGTGTAAATTTTCAAAAATAATCTTTTGGTCTGCAAATGGACATTTCTCAAGACCACTGAAGAAGATCGACTGATATGAGTGTTAAAAGGTTAATGACGTCAAAGTCAACGTGTGATATTAATGGAAGGATTTTTCTAGAACAGGAGCGCTGACTCCATCAACAACCCCATGAAAACCATACATATATACATACCACGGTAACATAAGGGAGGAATCCAGTTTTATCTATGCCTCGCACATCTCTAACTAAGCTCCACCCACAGTTCGCCCATGTTGGGATCTATCGATCCCTGACCTCCCTGACTCAATTTTCAGAAAACTATACAGGTAAGCCGTTGAATATTATGAAACTAATTTGACTGCGTGCTGTTGCTGCCTATTGAAGCAACAGGGCCCAGTCAAATTAGTTTCAAAGTATTCAACTGTATGTATATTAAATAGTCAAGACATACAATTCATACAATAACACTTAGTCTGTCGTCAATTAAGCGCTCATGAAACAACTTATCTATGTCATTCATGATGTAATTGATTATGACGTCATGTAGTTGACTATGCCATCATATAATTGATGGATAAACTGGAAAGGTCCATATCATTGCATTAGTATCATAATAACATGCATGTACCAGACATGACAGATTGTTTATGATGGTGGGAATATTATTTTAGACTTTGAAAATGATTGTCTTGCAGTGACCCATTGTGGCAGAAACAGGTTCTACTCATATTGATTTCAAAATTTTCAATGGCCTTACTGTATTGTTGTCACAAAATTGTGACACAGAACATGCTGGAATCTGACATGTGTCTGAAGGCCTAAAGTTGTGAGCATTATACAGCTCTAATAATACAACAGTGAAACATGTCATTCGATCAGTCATGATTGAGTAACAAAAAATACATACATTTGTTTAGCTATAGGTACGAATATAATATGTTACATTTTAATATGTTTAAAAATGATAATGATTAATAATTGAACCCATTCCTTTAGTCTCACACATGAGAAGAATTAGCTTACAATTGAATTGCTCAATCATTCTCAATGAGAAATTGTGACAAATCAAAACCCTTTAATGGACAAATTCCCCAAAAAATATTCTTTACGATAAAAAAATTATTGTTAAATATTTTTCAATTAATTTGACAGGAAGCTGTTGCTGTCTAAGGCAGCAACAGCTTCCAGCTAAATTAATTGAAAAATATTCAAAAGTGTTCCTGTATGATTGGCATGAAAATGGGTAATTAATGGGTAAAAAAGCTAACTGTTAAGATTGCTTAGTCAATGTCCATTTTCCAGACAATAGAGGATCTTTTCCAAAATTTAATACTGCAATGACTGGCGTGGTCATAGAGCCAGGCATAATACTTAGCAAACTTTAAACAATAATCTGCTGCCCTGCAAATGGACATTCCTCTAAAGCCTATTGCAGAGTCCAGTCTTTAACGGCTTGGCCAAATGAAGGCTTAAGACATGATCTACCAAACAGTAAAAAGGCGATGTCGTACAGGACAATCTGACCGCTTTTTCATTATTTAAATATAGAAAACACTTGAGGAGACAGATGTCTCTAGCTATTTTCCAAACTTAACCTACATGTTGATAGGTACATGCCAGATACAAAGTAAAAAAAATATTGGCCTTGTTTATTCTCAAAACTTATAATATAGTGGTGTGTCATACGGGACAGAAAATGGACATAGTTTTTTTCACTGTTTAGACAATCTCAAAATTCTGCTCTGCCTAGAGGCTCATTGACATTAAAGCAGGTTGTTAATCACCAGACACAACAGAATGAACATTTAATTAGGGGCTAAAGATTATTTGATACTCGTGTTTATGTCAGGAATAAAAAATGTTGTGTGTCGTACAGAACATCTAGAAAGGTGTCGTATGGGACACATCTGTCCCTTATTTAGTCAGCGAATTCTACTATATGGCTAGTGGCTAAGGAAAGTAGGTTTCAAACAAAACTACTATAATAACAGGATTGGAGGGGGGAACCTTTGAGACTAATTTTAGGCTTTCTCACATAAATCTGCTTCATCAGGTGGAGTGTGTACAGGGTTTATATACAGAAAGTGGTGCAACTCATGTACGGTGACAGATCCTGTACAGTAAGGGCTATGGTGTTTGCAGAAAAGAGTTTGTTCTGGGATTTAGTCATTATTGTGAGGCAGGGTGGTTGATTGGGTGAGCCCAAAATTAAGCAGGCTTGATCACCTTTTGTTTCCTACATTTGTGGTTCAATCTTGGCGAGTTGACATCTTTTTCTGCTAACAGTCTCTTGTACACGATCAGAAGCTGTATTTGGGTTGCATGGATTCTTGTATATGTCAGAGCCATGTACGTATTCTACTTGTTGCCTGATGAAGCAAATTTGTGTGCAAATGCATGAATTGGGTGGGATTGATCTTGTAAAGCGCTACCCTTGAATCATTTATGATTGTCTACAGACGAAAAAAAGTACCACACTCCTGTCACAAAATTCCTGATGTCATAACAAAGCAAATCTTACCAAATATAACAATAAACAGAATTTATTTATTAAATGCAAATAACAATGCAACTAATAATGCAAATACACTAATAAACAAACTTTTGTGAATACACCATGACACTAGTAGAATGAGCCCGTTTTTGGGCAGCATGGGAAAAAAATTCCAAAGTTATCAAATCCTGCTAAATTTTACTCACTAAGGTCCCTAGTATATTACAGAAAAGAAATTCCTGACCGATAACAGCCGGCACATTGAAACTTTTCCTATTGAAATCTATGGGCTTTCTTAAGTACCGTATTCAATCATTGGCTTTGGGAAATAATAATTAATCAGTTTTTAAAAAGAAATGCACAGTATTGCCCGATTATTTAACTAAAACAATCACTGATTGTTTCGGATTGACTTTAGCAAAATAATCACTATATTCAACACAATGCTTTACAGATTCTTTTAGCAGTCTTGTATATCATATTATTTTTGTAAATGTCCAGTAAAAGGACTTGCATGGATTATTAGATACAAGTGTCCTACGGCACATGTACCAGGAGATGTCCCATACGACACACAAAGTGTTGTACGGGACAAACTTTAATGTGTTATTTTATAGTCATGTAATATA
This sequence comes from Chaetoderma sp. LZ-2023a, assembly GCA_034401795.1. Lineage (NCBI taxonomy): Eukaryota > Metazoa > Mollusca > Caudofoveata > Chaetodermatida > Chaetodermatidae > Chaetoderma > Chaetoderma sp. LZ-2023a. Next base: position 11,297,369 of record CM067370.1, on the reverse strand, counting down.
AAAATACCTTTGAAACTCTATCTTGAATTTGGTTATGACTTGAAGTTAGAAAATACTAAGCGAGATATTTGTGTCATTTATATTTATAACACACGTAAAACCTTTAGATGTATACGTGTCGTATGGGACATTATTTGAAATAGGTATTAATTTATTAAGATAAATTCAAAATAAGTTTTTGAATATCTTTTAGACTGTATGTTTTTTATAAACAATGCATCATTCTAATGATTCCATAGCATTTTAACCGTGGGACTACTAGTTTTCCCTGAATAATTCAAAAACAAAAAACAGCAAACAATTTTGAAAAAATAAACAAATTCTAGACTTTAATGAATTCACCTAAAAATATATATGTTTGCCAAAGTTTAGACAAAAAATCATGATAGATCACATAAATTGGTTTATTTAAGCAGGAAAATACACTATCAGCAAGGCCAGTTAAGCATTTGAAATTTTAGTATGGATGTCCTGGATGTCCTGATGTTATGAAAGCGAAATCATAGCTTTATTTTTTATCGAATCCTTGATTCTGTATTCTTGATAATAATGATGACTTAATTAAGCACACATAACACTGTAAATATTCAGCACACATAACACTGTAAATATTCAGCACACATAACACTGTAAATATTCAGCACACATAACACTGTAAATATTCAGCAAATAGCATTGCAAATAACTAAGAGATGCCATTTTATCCATCAATCATATGATGTCATAATCAACTATGTGATGTGTAGGATAATGTCATAATCAATTACATCATGAATGACGTATAGGTAAGTTCATCACAAATGCTTAATTGATGAGGGACTAAGCATTGTTACACGGATTGCGTGTGTTTTTACTATTTAATAAACATGCTGTTGCAACAGCACCCAGTTAAATTATTTTAAAATATTCAACAGCTTACTTGTATAGTTTTCTGGAAATTGATAGTCAGTCATGGAGTTCAGGGATAGATCGCTCCCACCACGGGCAATGTGTTATGTGGTGCTAAGCTCTGTGTGTGTGTGTGTGTGCGTGCGTGCGTGTGTGCGTGCGCACATGTGTGTGTGGCGTGTATGTGTGGCTAAAACTTGATTCCTCCACTGGTTTGAAAACAGTGCTAAAACAGAGCTGCCGGTGAATTTTCAAAACTGCTGTAGTCTCATGGCCTGCAAATGGACGTCACTCCACAAAGCTTATGATCATGTCGCTAGTCACTTACAGGACTGGCGGTATGATCAGCGAACGAAAAGAAGAAGAACTCCACAAATATTTAGATTTTCTTGTCCATCAAAGGGTCAACATGATTATTTATATGATAAACCATACATTTGACTGATCAATATCATGATTAGATTTTAATATTTTGTCTAAACAGAGAAATACAACATTGGCACATTGGCAACATAGTTCGACTATGAATTTCAAATAACAGCAAATATAAATTTATATTAATTAACCCTTTAACACTCATATCAGCCAAAAGCAGCTTCTGCAGCATTCTTGAGAAATGTCCACTTGCAGACCAAGACAAGACTATTTTTGAGAGTTTACCACTGAAATGACTGGCTCGATAATGGAGCCAGTCTGATTCCAGTGGTAAATTAAATAAAATAAAATAAATAAAAATAAATGGTCTGCAAATGGACATTTTTTACAAAAACATTGAAATATTTTTTTAACAAATTCGAGGGTTAACCATTTCACGACGAAGCCAGCCAACACCGGCCTCTGTAATGGTCTTGGGAATGTCCATTTGCAGGCCAAGAGAAGATTATTTTTGAAATTTTACCACTGGAATGACTGGCTCAATAAGCGAGCCAGTCATTCCAGTGGTAAATTTTCAAAAATTGTCTTATCTTGGCCTGCAAATGGACATTCAATAAGTAAATATTTTACTTTTTTGAACAAATCAAGTCATTAAAGGGTTAAATGGAAACATGATACATGTCAATATTTTGACAGATAAAAACACCAAACAAATATGACGCCTCATCGTGAGTCAGGTACAAATGTACCTTGTATGGAATAGGAAATAAGCAGAGACGCTCTATTAGTAGGTACACAAACAACATCCCTCCCCAACAATAATTTATTTTGTACACCGATTTGTTAATCCCAGAAATGTGGTTGCAGCGCAGTTTTATATCTTTGTACATATGAAGATTGTTGACAGATTAAGGGTTAGAAATAAATGCAGTAACTTTCAGTAAGAAAGCTATGTAAGTTATCATAAGCTTGATTGATTAGCTATATCAGAGCCAAACAGAAAGTATTTACTGTATGGACTATATGTAGGTCAAAATCACACAAAATCTAACCAGAAATAAAGTCCCTGAGCTGGACATATAGGGAGGAACAGGATAAATGCATTGGAGTATTCATATGAATGCCGTAATAAAGCTATATACCCGGTATGAAGTCTGGTTACGATAACCCAGACAGTTTAGCTAATCAGAAAAGTTAACCTGCATGGGATAAGTCAAGGTAAATCCAAAACTTAAGTCCCTGAACTTAAAATATAGGTAGGAATGGAATAAATGCATTGTACTATTGCCAAAAATACAGTAATTTTACGACATGTATAACCCTATAGGTCTAAGGTGTAGGCCGAGTTAACCAGAACGGTTAACTTACAGGTACATGTATGGACTAAGTACCAAAGAAAAGCTCAAATATAGGTAGGAATGGGATAAATGCATTTCAAAGTACATTCAGTAGAATAGTCCATAACTTGTAAAGAATTTTGCGTAGATCTGACAAAACGTCAGAGATATAGGCTTAAATATGCAGAAATCCTGGTTAATGGCGATCAATTTTCCGCCCATTTATAGCTGTTCCACCCATTTATAGCTATGTCCCACCCATTTATACCTATGTTGCACATATTTATAGCTATGTCCCACCCATTTATAGCTATGTCCCACCCATTTATAGCTATGTCCCACCCATTTATAGCTCCATCCCACCCATTTATAGCCATGCCCCACCCATTTATAGCTCCATCCCACTCATTTATACATGTAGCTATATCTCACCCATTTATAGCTATGTCCCACCCATTTATAGCTATGTCCCACCCATTTCCAGCTATGTCCCACCCATTTATAGCTATGTCCCACCAATTTCCATAGTGTTATATATATAAATATGTATACACTGTAAAATAGCATGCGTGTGTCTGTGTGTGTGTTTGCTGCGTGGGTGCATGTGTGTACGTCTGTCTGTAGGTGAGTGTCCGCTCTTTTCTCTGTACATACTCTACTCTGGGATGGCCTCAGGAAGATCAGTTTTTGTCTCGCCTGTCACTTTTCCGACGGCGGGGACGACCGCGGCGTCAACAATGTTAAGTTTTGCAACTAAACCTAGCTATGTGGTTGCCTATACTGTTAGGAGTTGGCATGATGATACGGAGGTCGCACGGTCAAAGGTCAACGTCATTGTGATCTTGATACAAAACTCTGTTTTTTTCAATGTTAAGTTTTTGCATTTAGCAAAACTTCTTGGCTCATCTTTCAGGATTGGTTAATCCTGTTGGAAGTAAACTTGGATACATTGTCACCTATCATGTTACAAAGCAGCATGCTGACACTAAAGCTACGTCAAAGGTCAAGGTCATTATGACCTCTTATAAACCTATATTTTTCAATGTTAAGTTTTTAGGCTTAGCAAATCTTATCATGTTATATCTCGAGATTGCTTAACCCAAATGGAACACAACTTGGGTACATGGTTGCTTATGTCAAGAGGATACATGATTGTGACATGGACATCTCCAGGTCAAAGGTCAAGGCAATTCTGATATTGCTATTTGACCTCTGCTTTTTCAACTGTAAGTTTTTCAGCAAATCATTTATATTTCAGGATTGGTTAATCCTATTGGAACTAAACTTGAATACATGGTTACCTATAACGTTAGGATACAGCATGATAACATGAAGGTCACAAGGTCAAAGGTCAATGTCAATGTTACAAGCAGGAGACAGGCGATACATTTAATTCTGCGGAATTCTTGTTATTGATGATGCACATGTACCCTCAATAAATAAAAATTATTCTTATTCTTATTATTATTTATACATGTAAAGCTCTACATGTACATGTACTGTATGTACCAACCGTTAATAGAGGTCTATGTCCCACCCATTCATAGCTATGTCCCACCCATTCACAGCTACATCCCACCCATTCAGGGCTATGTCCCACCGATTTATAGCTATGTCCCACCCATTTATAGCTATGTATAGTGTGTATGATGAAATCATAAATCATTATGTCATAAAGGGTTCCATATAGACCATCATCAAATCTCAAATTGTCCGACACGTATGAATTCTTTAATAGATTGGAGCCTGTGGCTGCTTATGGTCATTCAAATTATTTTCAAAATATTCAACAGAATCGTTATTACAATGTAAATTTGCAAAAATACATACAACTCGTACACTTCCATGACAGACCTTTCGATTTTTATGAGGGCGCTACATCATTATGATTGTGAGGTCAGCTAACCAGTGACATAATTGGTCATGCTGTCAGTGACAGATTGGATCCTTCTACATTGTACTTAGGTGCTGGTGGTAGAAACGTGCACAATTAATTATGACCTGTGTTTAACCTTGAAATTGAAATGTCCCAATTTCAAGACATTCACATGTACACAGAAAAGCTGTTGAATATTTCGAAACTATTTCGAATGATACATCTACCTGTGCTGCCATATATAGGCAGAAATATCTCCCTGTCGATTGAGATTCAGCATCTTAAACAGATTTTTCCTTACATCACAAAGAATTTGCTGATAAAGGGCTAAGTAATTATTATCCTAGTGCACCCATATGCTGCTAAGACATCTCAGCAGGAATTAAGAAGAATCTGTGTATAAAATGGTACTAATATGAAGGCTGGTGCATGTTTTTATTAGGCTAGTGCGATTACATGATTAAATCGAAAATAGCGATTTTTTTTCTTTAAACCTCAGCCCAGATCTCAAAATGTACATGTAAACAGTCCTTTAATATTGTCCTAACTTTAACTTTCGGAGCACAGAACAATTAATGACATTTAAGAATTCATCAGATTTTATACAGTTATAACAATAGTGTATAGATGGTAGTACCAGCTATAACAACAGACACTATTTTCAGATCGATATTACCGGTAAGTTATCAAAGAAAGTCATCCGATTTCTGAATGTGAAATCTCAATATATTCCCTTGATCATCAAAGCATCCATTGCCTGGCATTTCACTCATTACTTCAGACGTCATTCTGGCCTAGATCAAATAGTAAGCTAGTACACTATATTATATTCTCGTTGAAGGGACTAAAGTTGATAAGCTTCACAGCCAAAATATGATTACATGTCAATTTCCCTTATGGTGTACATTGAAATCGCCATAGACTACGAACATGAACATTCTATTCACGCGTGCTGGAAAACTAGTAACTATTTTGAGATTAACATTTAGCAGTATGTACAATGTACATTTAATCTTTAAATTTCCACAATGTAACAGATTAGTTTTTATATTATAGTGAACAATTGAGCTACGATTGGGCAATAAACTAAAGTCAAACCATATAATGGATAGCATGTGCACAACCATCAAGTTGTCACTAAAGACACGCAATCTTTTTTTAAATCAGCTCATTTGGGCTGAAATGATGCCACATATCACGTCATAATCAGCTAAGCGACGTGTAGGAGGACACCATAAAAATGATTCTATTAGGCCTGTCTTTAACTCTTAATAGTCCGACACATTGTACAAATTTTATAGCTCTACTATACACCTGTGCAAAAGTTAAGCACCAGCAAAAACAATAGAACGTAGAAACATGATGGTACAACTAGGCTGCCATACTTTTTGTCCCCGCGTTAGCTGACATAATTCCAAGTACGAAATGCACATGCATGCATGACTTCACGCCGCTTGATGTCCGTGCGTGGCGGGAAACAGCACACGTGTTCAGTTATGTAAAAGTCCAGTTTGAGGTGTAGAACATTACATACAGATTTAGGCGACAAGATTAGGAATTTTGTGTTCATGACCGTGGTTTATTTGTACAGAGAGAATTAGCTCTTGATTGTGAACCGCTATGGCAAGACGAAGGTTAAGTGATCGTGTGAAATGGCAAATCATAGGCATGCATACCACTGGTATGTCATGCAGAGAGATTGGCAGACAGCTGAACATTAACCATACTGTAATCAGTCGTTTGATTGCAAAACATGGGCAAACTAACGAGGTGAAGGACAGGCCTAGATCTGGAAGACCGAAGAAGACTACTGCCCGTGATGATCGAGCCCTAGTACGCCTTGTTAGGAGATCTCCATTCACCAACAGCAGAGTGCTCAGCCAGCAATGGGAAACGCGCAATAGAGTGTCAATGTCTACCGTCAAAAGGAGACTGTATGCTGCTGGCATGAAAGCTAGGAGACCTGTCAGACGTCCTCTCCTCACTGCACACCACAAAGAGCAGCGTCTGAGGTGGTGCAACGAAAGAAGACACTGGAACATGAGATCCTGGAGACGGGTACACTGGTCCGATAAAAGTCGGTTCCTGCTTCATGCCACAGATGGTCGAACTCGTGTATGGAGGTCCAGACGCACGGCGTACGACCAACGTAACATCATGGAAGAAGTTCCATTTGGTGGAGGTTCCGTTATGATATGGGGGTGCATCTCATTTGATTGTAAGCTGGATCTGTTGACTGTACCTGGAACACTAAATGGACAAAGATATCAAGATTCCATACTGGATAGAGTTGTGGTCCCTCATTTTGTAAATCATGCACCTGGAACCCACCCTATATTCATGGATGACAACGCCCGACCACATCGTGCTAGAGCTGTGCATGAATACCTCCGCCAGAATGCCATCGAAACCCTACCATGGCCAGCAAGGGGCCCTGACATGAACCCTATTGAGCATATCTGGAACATTCTGGGAAACATGGTGAGAAGGAGGGATCCTCCTGTGCAGAACCTACAGGAATTAACAGACGCACTCCATCTTGAATGGCAACGAATACCACAATGGCGTATCAGTCGGTTGGTGACCAGCATGAGACGTCGTGTCCAGGCCGTCATCCAGGCACAAGGTGGATATACCCGGTATTAATAATGACAGTCTCAAACTCGTGCACAGATGTTAAACGTTGTTTTCAGACACCATTAATGACAATCTAGCCACGTGTGTCAACTGTAGGGCAATAGTTGTCAGTTGTGTCAACGTAACCATATTCAGGCCTCGTTTTCAAGTTCAAACAAAAACATACAGTGTTTCCCCACCATCATAATCAGCATTCCTCTAGTTGCATTATTACCTCTTGCACTAAGATGGATGGGTACATAAATGTTTATGCTATTGCTTTCTTCATAGCACATGAATATACCCTCGCATGTGCGTAAAAATAGGGTGGTGCTTAACTTTTGCACAGGTGTATATTTAATAAACATGCTTTTGATACTTTGAAACTAATTTGACCGAGCGCTGTGGCTGCCATAGGCAGTAACAGCTCATAGTCAAATTAGTTTCAAAATATACAACCGCTTACACGTACATGTATAGTTTTCTGGAAATTGATAGTCAGGGCGTTCAGAGATCGATCGATCCCAGCATGAGTGAAGTGTGGGTGGAGCTTAGCTAGAGATTGGCGGGGCACAGCTAACAAGAGGTGCAAGTGCCTGTGACACTCTCCTGGACCATTAGTATTTGAACCATTTGTATTTAAATAGATACGAGATAATTTTTGGAAAATCCAAGATGGCCACCCAAAGAATTGACCAATCAAAATTCTGAATAGAGGTTCTAGGGTCTACCATGGTAGGGTCACTCTAGCTAAATTTATTTGAAAAATATCAAGCAGCTAAGGAGTAGCAATTTTACAATTTCCGGTACATTTTTCAGAAAATCTAAGATTTTAACCCAATAAATTGATGAATCAAAATTCTGAATAGAGGTTCTAGGGCCTACAACCATAGGGTTCTTTCAGCCACATTTGGTTGAAATCGACCATGTGGTTAATGAGGAGTAGTGTTTTAAAGCAAAGGTTGACAGAAGGACGACAGACAGACGCCGGATGGCATAAGGCCACTTGGCCCTTCGGGCCAGGTGGGCTAAAAATGGAAACGTCCATTTGTTGGTTGTAAGTAAACGAATGTGTCTGAATGTGGCTTATATTGAATGGCCATGTCATAATCTATAAATAGTATTATTATAATACAAAATTTATTGTCCTCCATGTAGAATCCCTTTAAGTGTACAGCAACCTGTCTATATATCCATGTACCATCTGCCATTTGGGTACTATACAACATACATGTACATGTCATAGTGCGTTAACACTCGACTTTGTTAAAAAAAATTCAATTCTCTCATAAAAAATATCCATTTGCAGACCAAAAGAAGACTATTTTTTAAAACTTTTGGACTGGAATGAACAGCTCGGTTATTGAGCCAGTCATTTCAGTTGTAAATTTAAAACACAAATTCTGCTGAATTAAATATCTCGCCTGTTTCCTGTTTGTCACAGTGGCATTAACCTTTGACCTTCTGACTTCTTTATTATCATGCAGCTGCCTAAACATTATAGGTAACCATGTATTCAAGTTTAGTTCCAATAAGATTAACCAATCCTGACATGACAGAGGTGAAATATCAAGGTTATGATGACCTTGACCTTGGATCTAGTGATGTCAATATCAGCATGAAGCTTCCTTATTTTATAGGGGACCATGTGTCCAAGATTAGTTCTGGTAATATTAAGCAATTCTGAAACATAAATGTATATAATTTGCTACACGGAAAAACTTAAAGTTGAAAAAGCAGAGGCAAAATAGCAAGGTCAGAATGACCTTGACCTTTAACTTGGTATAAGCAACGATGTACTCAAGTTGTGTTCCATTAGGGTTAAGCAGTTCCGAAATATAACATGAAAGGTTTTGCAGTCTAAAAATAACAAAGTTTTGAAGTGGTCAGAATGACCTTGCCTTCGACGTTGTGACTTCAGTGTCCGCATGTTGCTTTCTAATATTATAGGTAACAAAAACTTAACAGTGAAAAAACAGTTTTGTATCAAGGTCACAGTGACCTTGACCTTGTGACCTCTGTATCATCATCCTGCTTCCTAAAAGAATAGGCAACCACATAGCCAAGTTTAATTGCAATAGGATTAACTGATCATAAAAATATAAGTTGAGAAGTTTTGCCACATGTAAATGCAAAAACTTAACATTCTTGACGCCATCGTCACCGCAAGTGATACATACATGTATGTCTCGCTTTCTCCTTTGCAGGTGAAATCAAAATGGTCTTCTCTTCATCTGCAAATGGACATTTCTCAAGACTGCTGCAGAAGCTATTTTTGGCTGTTCATACATAAGTGTTAAAGGGAAAGAAAACCTGTGTTAGAGCTAAGCTTGTCTAATGAGCTTCTTTTTTTCATCACTTACAGTAGCTCTCATACAAAATTGCACAGGACATTCTAATATCACTAGAAAAAATACAATGTACATGTACCACAGAATAAAATCGAACACACACATATATATATATATGTATATATATATGACAGCTGTCTGCCATGTCTGTAGGCATCCTAAGCTATGTGCCGACATGGCCAATAATACTTTGACAAATCCATTGACAGTTTAGGGCCAACACGTGAGAGCTATGTTTCCTAGGAAGTAACTTCATGAGGCAGTTATCTCAGTTAGAATCTCTCATATGTGGAAGGCTGTAGCCAACCACCTAAAATAAATTTTCACTCAATTAATAAGAAAACGTAACAATATATTTTATTGTGCAGTATCTGGATCAAACTGATCAAGAATTCGATAATCAAAGTTCACCCGATTTTCCAAGTAAACTCCTGATGAAGAGTCATGGCTGTCAACTGCATTACACAAACAGAAGTGAACACTGACAAGTTTATGTGTGACAATCCAGATGATCACGAGCCCTATAAACATAACGACAATATGCCATGCAAAGTACATGGTGACAACCATAGCAGTTCCATGGCCATCATGTGTGACCAGTTCTGAAGCATTGTCAATCAGGATTCCTGAGTGACAGAGCCACGAACCTTGAATGGCAATGGTGAACACTCTGGCAGTAGAGAGCTGTATGAGATTCGACCACTTAGCCTCCAAGATAAAGAACACAGCTGTGGAAAATGATGTATAACTCAGAAGAATATGTACAAGTGAATCAACGTTCTGATGTCTGGGTAAGAAGTCGAAGAAAAGGATTCCTTGTATAATGAATGGGCATGATATTACCAAAAAATCAAGGTTTGTCAGTATAGATCGTGGAAAACATCTCTGTACAACATCAACAAGGCCAGACATAAATATTGCAAGAACCACTGTGATGAATTTTAAGCTTGTCCAATATAAAGTAGAATACTCTGAGTGTACATGTACATAGACTAGACTGAAATAGACTTGTATAAATACAAGTATTATTGCTACAATTATCTTCAAAATTGCTTCAACTGGCACTTTTGAACAAGATCCGCAACACGGAAATGTGACACTACTATAGAATTCCCGTTGGTGATGTTGGCATTGACTGTACCGTACTGTTATCTGTATCTGCCACCAAATGGCAACAACAATATATGCGACACCGAGTGATGCATAAACTTCAAAAGCTGCCATAATGTTTCTGTCTCTGGAAGACACGCCCGTAAAGGCAGCAAGTGCTACGTCTCTTCATTGACATCTACAGAAAGAAAATAAAGGAATAAACACAAAAGGTTAAATAATGCAAGCACGCTAAAGCATGATATGTCTTGCCCCTGATATTATTGACCACTGGATATATACGCAACAAAATTCTGAATGGAAGTTCTAGAGCCTATGACCATACATGTAGGATTCTTTCTACCCAATTTGGTTGAAATCGATCAAGATGGTAAGGAGAAGAAGCAATTTGACAATTTCCGTTAAATTTTTCAACCAAGATATTTAAGAATCAAAATTCGGAGTGCAAGTTCTATAACCTATGACCATGGGATCCTTACAGCCAAGTTTTATTGAAATTGGTCAAACGGGTAAGGAGAAGCAATTTGACAATTTCCGGTAAATTTTAAATAAAATCCAGGATTTTCACTCAAAATATTTATGCAACAAAATTCTGAATGGAAGCTCTAGAGCCTATGACCATAGGATTCTTTCAGACAATTTGGTTGAAATCGGTCAAAATTCTAAGGAGACGAAGCAATTTGACAATTTCCGGTAAATTTTTAATAAAATCTATGTTTTTCACCCAAAATATTTACAAATCAAAATACTGAATGGAGGTTTTATAACATACTTGTATGACCATAGGATCCTTTCAGCCAAATTTGATTGAAATCCGTCAAAAGGGTAAGGAGAAGCAATTTAACAATTTCCGTTAAATTTGTAATAAAATCTAAAATTTTGACCCAAAACATTCATGAATCAAAATTCAAAATGGAAGTTCCGGATCCGAGCACAATAGCATCCTTTGGCCAAAATTTAGCTACGTGATTCGACTATTGGTTAAGGAGGAGTAGCGTTTTAAAGCAAAAGTTAACGGTGAGCTAAAAACAGGAGAAATTCCTCACAAATCAAAATTTATAGTAATGATAGGTAATACATCCATATATACATGTAGCATAGAGCATGTCTATAAAGTTTCCTTGATATCCGATGAGCCATTGTTGTAAAATAACGCAATTAAAACCTTAACGCAAATTAATGAAAAACTGTAATGGAAAATATTCAAGTCCAAAACCATGAAAAAAACATGAGAAATACACCCCAAAAGGTCTGATGACCCATTGTATACTAATAAGGCTAATGAAAAACATTAACACAAAAATTATCCAAAACTGTGAAAAAACCCATGAGAAATTCATGGAAAATCTGCTTAGTAATGCTGAGGATCACATCCCTGCATTTGATAGAACCAGTCAGTAAAGTTTCAGTAAAATCTGATGAGCCATCAGCTGCTTAGTAATGATGAAGATTGCATTACTGCATTGGATAGAACCAGTCTGTAGTTTCATTGAAATCTGATGGGCCATTCTTGACTAACAAGGCTAATAAAAATCTTTAACACAGAAATCATCCAATATATTCTCAAAGTCCAAAACCGTGAAAAGAGCATGAGAAATTACCCGAAAATCTGCTTAGTAATGATGAAGACCGCATCCCTGCATTGGATTGAACCAGTCGGTAAAGTTTCATTGAAATCTGAAGAAGCATTCTTGACTAATAAGGCTCATGAAAAACTTGAACACAAATGACACATCAATGCCGATGATGACGCAGGAATTTGTAATCCCTATGCCTCGCTTTTCCATTCGGGGCGAGACAAAAATGATGCAGAGAAACTAAATCAAATCAACCCCCATGCCCCCCCCCCTTGAGTGAGATGATCTGTAGTTTTATTAACCACTAAAACATATTTACCGTTCAATCACTACTTGCTAAATCAAACCCTCTGCATTTAGCAACAGAGAAAGATTTGTATTCTTGTTTAACATGCCCTCTAATCATTCTACCCTACACCAGGCTTCTGGTAGGGAAGACTCCCACCATATAAGCCTGTAAGAGACTGGCAACAGTCTGCTTATACTCCTCTATGACCTAAGTCATTGCGCATATGCGCGCATGCGCAGAGGTGCCCAAAGGCAACATAGATACACTTTCCAATTTTAATGCTTAACACAAAATAAAGATTCTCAAATAATTCTCACGTGGGGTGGCTGAGGCCAGGTCGTAGTGATTGAACAGAACATGTAAGTATGTTTTAGTCGTTAATAAAACTAGACCATCCCACTAAAGGGGACGAGGGGGGGGGGGGTCTGTGGGCATTGTTATTGCACTGCAAACATCTATACCGTTCAATCACTACTTTCTAAACCCTTAGAATTGGTCAGTGGCCCACTTAAAAACCTTCCGGTGGGTGGAGATTTGAGAAGCTTAAAACAAGGATAAAAACAAGAACGCTGAAGCGTACAATGTCTCACCTGTAAAGTCATTGATAGTGCGGATTGCCAAAACAAATTTGGCATGGTTCGTATTACACAAATTCAGTAAGGCACCAACAAACAAGTGTAACGAATCAAACATGGACAATTTTATCAAACTGTGGATAGTCTGATCATGAAACTGGAAAATTTTTACCAAACCTAGGATAGTCTGATCTTGAAACTAGTAATGATGCAGATATTACCCGTGCATTAAGTATATAACTCTGCTGTAAAATTGTGTTGATATCTGGTGAGCCCTTATTGAAAATGAGTGGTCGATAAAAAAACTATACCAAAAAACATGAAAAAAAGTCCAAAACCAAGAAAAAATTAGTAACGTTGCCCAAAATCATATGAGTAATGATGCAGATCATATTCCTGTAAAGTTCTGTAAAGTGTCATTGAAGTCGGACTGACCATACATGTAGTTGAGCTATATGCTCCATAAACAACCACAACCCAAAAACCATGAAAAATATTCAATGTCCAAAGCTGTGAAAAAGCAGGAGAATTTTTCCAAAATGCAATTGGTAACTAAAGAACATTTACTGAAGTAACTGTAAATCTGCGATGACTGGGCGTTAAGGATTATTGTAAGGTCACATCTTATATGACCATTGGACATGTCTGGTGCTGATCTAGCAAAATTCTAGGTGTGGTTGCAATTCAAAGATCCATACTTGAAATTCCCACTGGTTTACTATGGGGGGGGGGGGGGGGGGGGGAAACAGGGCATTGAGACACAGATTTCTTGAGAACTATTGGAATAAGTCTCGAAGTCAAGTCGCTATAGGACCCATAAGATCACAAAATTTCAAGTCGATCGGAGTAAAACTCATTTTGGCGGCCATTTTAAACGAACAATTTTTGAAAAATCTTTTTTTCTCTATTTGTCATTTTTTTCAGGGCGGCCATTTTGAAAAATATTTTTTCAAAAAATAATCATCTGTGGTTAACATCCTATCCAAGTATGGTAGCGATCCGATCAAAACTCTGGGCGTAGTAGCACTTCAAACATCCATTTGAAAATCCCCATACATCAGACTTTTTTGCCCACTCAAAGGTGGGTAGCTCGAAAGCCCTTGGGCCAATCCAAAATAAAAGTAATCACAATGCAAGTCCCATGGGCTACTACAAGTTGACCAAGTTTGGAGTTGATCAGGTGGAAACTGTAGGAGAAAGGTAGCAAAACTCATGAAGAATAAGTATGAGAGATTCTGACTAAAAACAATAATCTGCGTATAGTACCCTTGCATAGGATATAACGCTGCTGTAAAATTTTGTTGATATCCGGTGAGCCATTGTTGAAAAAAAATTGTCCATAAAAAAAACTTAAACACAAAAATATGGAAAAAGTTTGAAGTACAAATCCGTGAAAAAATAATTAAAATTACCCAAAATAAAATCTATTGTTACGCAGATCACATGCCTGTATACAAATGTAGTATAGATCACTTTTGTGAAGTTTCATTGAAAATGAACGAGTTATTGCTGTAAAATAAGTTGATTTAAAAACCTTAAACAAAACCGTGAAAAAAATAGTTAAAATGCCCCAAAATTAAATCTATTGTTTTGTAGATCACATCCCTGTATAGTATAAATCACTTCTGTAAAGTTTCATTGAGATCGGATGAGCCAGGGTTGAAAAATAAGTTGATTAAAAAACCTTAACCAAAACTGCACATGTGATGGACGCCGCTGCCGCCACCAGAATTAGTGATCCCTATGTCTCGCTTTCTGGTTCACAGGCGAAACAATAAATCATAAATCAAGGATTAATGATAAAATCATCAAATTGTGTATCAACTCAAGTCACAAACAAATAAAATGATAACTCAGGAAACTTAAACATTTGCATAAAGAAGAAATCCCACCAATGTCATACAGACACACATCCTAGCGAAAATGCCGAGAGATTTGTGCTGGGAAATGGTCTTTGGCTTGACTAGTTAAGAGTAATATTTCTAAAATATGAAGCCGCTGGACTCTGATCTTTAAGATAAAGAGGTGAAACTGGATTCGGATTTCCATCCAGCGACTTGCATAACATCGTCCAAAGATGAGCCGGCGAAGACAGCAAATGAGGTAGCCATCCCATGAACATCGTGAGCATTAACATTTGCTAACTAAATATCACCAGAGGAAGTGAGCTCAAGGCAAATTCTAATTGTTTCGCAAATCCATCTGGCAATAGTAGCCCTAGAGACACGCCTGGTTACCTCCTCTGCAAAAGAAACCCAAAGATGAGAAAGATTGAATCTTTTAAAATCGGTACAGATTTTATACGTCCTCAAAGCTCTGACCGAACACCAGAACTTATCAGATGGCGAAAAAGACGTTAGACTCTTAAAGGTCATATATGGAGAGTGTATTTTAAGACATTATAATATATCCAGTCCTTCCAAATCATATAGCTGTTATCAATTTGCGAATACATGGCATATTTGTATATTTATTGCCGATAAAGCTAGAGTATCCCATCATGAATTGCCTCCCTTGAATTCCAAGCAGCTGTGACATCATAGTGGAACTACCGCTAAGCAAAGCTAATACAGGCAACACTATTTAACCAGGGTAACTTTTTCATTCTATTGTATTTAGCAATGAATTTTGAAATAGGCAATGATCTCAATGATATTCCCGGTAGACATTAGTCAGAAGCTTATAATAGCGCCGATGCCATATTTAAATATGAATATCTCGGGCACGAAAACCCCCTTTTTAGATGAGATCTGCTTCGAGAAAATATCTCAGTGTGATTCTATAGATACTGTATTTTTACGATACTATATCTTGCTACATCCAGTATTGGTGGGATGGCCGTCAAGCGCAGATCTAGGATTTTATTATTGAGTTAGTTCAATATTGGAGAGGGTCTGTGAGTGAGGGCGTGTCCCCTCCAAATGGCCGTTTGGGGAGATACATGTATGGGCGGGCTGGTTCTTCTCCCTGAAAATTTTGATGCTATGCAAGGTCATTTCCTGCATTCCATTTGATAAAGAACATATCTATTTTGTATCCAAACTGCGCCTATAATTCAGCAGAATCTGGTGTGATTTTCCAGATGTATCACTATTTCATCCCCCCCCCCCCCACCCACCCCTCCTCGCACACATGCACACAAGCACGTAAGCATGCGTGCACACACAAACCAAATGCAAAATCCACCGGTAGATCCGAATTTGCCTAAGGCATCGCAATCAATTGATTTGTTTAAGTCTAAGACTGGAGAAAGCTAGGCCCATATTGGATAGATTTTATAGGCCTATATAATTAAATCTCCTGTAGACTTAAGCCAAATTATTTGTGACAATCTAAAACATCAATTTTAACAAGCATTGATTACAATATCATTTAGGGATATACATTATGCCAGCAATGAGTGACCGGGGGTGGGGGGGGGAGTGGGAGTAGGGGTGGGTGAACTTCTCATAGGCTACATGTACGTGATGCGTGTGTATCCTATATGTATGTGGGCGAGGAGGTAAATTCTGGGTATATATCTACCATTTCCTTGAATGTAATGTAGCTAACGTATAAATTTACGCATAACGACACTCACTCTCCCACGCTTTTACTGGAGTAATTTGTAGGTTTACGTACTAGAGACAAATGCTGGCCCTGAGTGTGTCCAATTGTCGTGTATACTGAAAAAGCACATATATGAGTGAAGATGCGCAAAAAACCGTGACAATAATAATTTATAACAGGTGGGTAAGATAAACTAAATTGTCATATTTTGATAGGCCTACGTTTATTAACAGTGCCCAAATTTACGTTGGATAGCTTACGCGTCGAAGACTGTCAACATTGTTTGTTTACTATAAGCTTTCATTGACGTCCGCATGAACTGAAAGAGAAAGACGATCGATAACCAATATATCAGTCTTCCTATGAATTCGTTCATCTGCTACTATTTATGTGCTTCCATCACATGGAATGCTTGTTTTATCGCCCGGTGGTAATTTTCAATAAGCCCGGTGGTAATATCTCAAAATAATATGCTTTGCATCAACGTGAAAATATGCAACTGGCAGCCCCTCCACAACCTCACCCACTCCAACCCCTACAACTCCCACCCCACCCCACCATTTAACCATTGCTACGGTCATGTAATATCGATTATTTTTCTTCGCATATTCAACTGTAATCTTACTAGTGACACAGGCCTATGCATGTTAAGTAAAACCAGAAGGTGTTTCTGATAAAACCTACAAACAGTTGGTCTTGAAAATGATGAGGATATGCTAACCTTTAAAAACTCAAACACTTGTACATTAAATTATCTTGTCATTTACAGGCTAATTTTGTTCACGCTCATTTCTATCGAGCCAAAATTGCCAATGAAGCAATCATGTTCTCAAACATGTCTGGAAACATAAAACCGAGAAAAATCTGCCGCATTGGTTTTTCGTAGCTGTTGCCGTTTTTGCGTGATTCTAACTACACACCCACCCTCTAGGCCTAAACCATGTAGCCTACATAGTCCCAGCAAATATGTCAGAATTAAAGAAAATGCATTGAGATCTCATACAATTTTTGTTTTAGACAGATAAGAAAGATCTAGCTAACTTACATGTGTCTGTTTTATGTGTGCACATGTATTTAATTCAGCAACAAAAGCCATCAAATAAAAGATCCAATATGGCCGCCATGCACGCTACATTTTGATTGGTCCACGGCAGCGATGTTTTTTGATGGATTACCTTCCCTTGAACAAACTTTAATGGCCCTTAGTCTCTAATCATATCACCCCAATTTTGGCCTGATCCCTTCAGTGGTTCTAGAGAAGAAGTCCTTTTCAGGAAAAGTATGTCATCCAAGATGGCCGCCAAACCATTTGGTCAATCAAGTCCTCTTGAACAAACTTGGCTTATCTCTTGCCCTAGATGATGTTTCATGAGTTTTGAATCGATTCCCCTAGCGGTTTTGGAAAAGAAGATTTTTAAAGACGTTTCCTAAAATCGGCTGAAATCTAAGATGGCCACTGGCCAAATTGGCCGATCGAATTCATTTGAACAAACTTGGATCTTTATTCCCTAAGGATGCTTCCTGCCAAATATAATTGAAATCGGCCTAGTAGTTCTCGACAAGAAGACATTTAAAATTTCGCATTGCTTTAGTATGGGAGCCTATTGCAGGAAAATAATCCAACATGGCTGCCAAACCGTTTAACCGACAGGTTCAGAAATGGCAAATATGAGCTCAGAATACCCAAAAACATACATAAAACCAATTTCGGCCTCAAAATCATAAAATAAAAAAATCCAATGTATGTATGATTACTGTATTCTGCAGCTGTAGTAGTAGAAACATCCTACAGCTGCAATCAGTCCTTCTTCGCTTTTGCCCACTGTGTTTTGTCCTCAGCCGAAATCCTTAGCTTCCTCAGATCCATTCTTGACTTGAGTGTACCGAGTCCTGCTTTCTTGAGGTCACCTCGTAGCACGCTTAGCAGATTTATGCAATGATGTCCTCTCCTGGCTTTGTATTTGCTGGCTCCGAGTAGGGCGAATTCCAAGGTTCTCTGTCCTGGTGTCTCTTCTGGCATCTTTAGCACATGGTCAAACATGGACCATCTTTGCTGGGCGACTTTTACAGACAGCGGCGACGTATTACACATCTGGTATAGTGCATCGTTGGAAATTATGCTGTCTGGCCATCGGTGTCCAGTGATGGTGCGTAGGTGTTTGCGGTGGCATGCATCGAGTTTGTCTAGAGCTGCCTTTGGAGCTGCCCAGCTGTTACAGTTATACAGCATCAAGGATACGCAGGATGCATTGTATAAACGTAGCATCTTTATCAAGGCATCTTTGATCTACGAATCCATAGCTTCCAGAAGGACTGGAAAGCTATGTTCCCCATGACGCAGCATGCAGAAATGTCAGTAGTACTGAAAAGCAGTGAGCCCAGGATTTTACTTTTCCTCCATGGTTCGCCACCATGAAGTGGGTCATCATTTTCTATAGTTTCATGCTTTGTCGATAGGTATATGTGGGTGAACTCTGTTTTGGATTCATTCATAAAGAGAGTCTCAATTTTTAGTTTGCTTGCAGCTATTGGGGGAAGTTCATCAAGGGGTTTCTTTTCCTCATCTACAAAGTCCACATCGTCGGCATATTCCATCTCTAGCGGCATGCCCAGTATTGACACTGGGGCATTTGGTCTTGTGGAACTTTCCCTCACAGATTTCAATGCGGCAGCAAGGTAGCAGGTGAAAAGCACCGAGATAGACCATCTCCCTGTGGGGAGCCGATTGATGTCTCAAACTCTACAGACTTCATTGACTTGACTCGTACTCTCAGCTTGGAATTCCCAGTGTTTGGACATGACTACCGACACAAGCATGCGTTGAGCCCATAAAATGTCTGCGCAGCTGCGTCCACATTTGAAGCCACTTTGACATGATCCGGTGAAGTAATTGATCTTGTCTCGGATGCGGCATAGAGTAACACTGGATAGGATTTTCCGTATGCTGTTGAGGAGCACAATGGGTCGCAGATTGGCTGGGGGCCCAGGTGGCTTCTTGGGCTTGGGTAGTGCGATAATGGTGCCTTGGCCTACAGCGTCAATGGAAAGGTGAATTGATTAGGTGCATGATCAGCTTTGAGATAATGTCACTTGCATATTTGAATAGTTCATTGCTCATGCCATCAGGTCCAGATGTACATCCATTTTTCAGGGCTTTAAGCGCCTTCTCAACTTCTGCTGTTTTAATTGGTGTTAGTAATGGCCTGGGGTCTACTGAGAATGGGTGCAAGGGCTCATCATCGTTGTCAGTGAACTGTTCCCTGACCCATTTTCGGATCGCCTCAGCTTTTCACTGGTCAGTCCTGATAAGTGGCCTTCAGAGTTGTATACAGTGGTGGTGTGTAGTCAGTAACTCTCAGGGCTCGGGCTGCCCGAAACATTTTGTGACAGTCATCCGTGGCAGTGATTTCATCTGCCTGTTGAATAGCAAGATCTTTTAAGCGTTCGCTAATGTGGCGCAGAATAATATTGCGCTCCCGGCGTACTTTGGTGCGGTCTTCACTTTGGCCACTTTGATAGATGTGCAGCCGCAACGCTTTCTGCTCTTCTGACAATTTTACTACTAGAGGGGCATCAGTATACCTAGTTTGGTTGTTTTTGTAATGGCGTAGCTCAGTTCTGCATAGAAGGAATCTAATATTGCTGGATTATCTTTGGCTTTTTCGGTAGTTGGGCCGTATGCATTGACAATTCGACACCTAGTGGTGGTGTGTTTCGATGAATGCAACGCGATCACTGACGTATCCAAAACTAATGACATGATCCAAGACCCTTGGTCCGATTACGAAGCCTAAGCCCCGGTATGTGGCCTGTTTTTGCTCCATGAGCACTAGCTTATGGCCTGTCTGTAGTTGCTGCTCTGAGTGTTTAGCTACTTTAGTCTCTTGAATGCATGCAATATCGATGTTATAGTGTTCACAGTCTGCACCTAAGGTTTGCCTCTTTGACGTCGCACGCAGACCATGTACATTCCACATAGCTATGGTAAGCTCCTGGGAAGATTGTGTCGTCCGAGGATGTCGACCATAGTTTCTTGTTTGAAGAAGGGTAGACATAATCAGAGTTGCCTCTGTATGTGGATGTCAGCACTTAATCCTTGATGACTTAGTTTCCCTACAAAGCTGGTACTTATGGAGGAGACCGGCGTGAAGGTGTCATCTTTCTCCCTTATCCAATATGGCCGCCAAACACGCTACATTTGGATTGGCCAGCGGCGGCCATATTTTTTAATGGACCTACTTCCCTTGAACATATTTTATTAGCCCTTAGTTCCTAATCATATCTCCTACATTTCGGCCTGATCCCTTCAGCGGTTCTGGAGGTCTTTTTCAGGAAAATTAGGTCATCCAAGATGGGCGCTGAACCTTTCAGTAAATCAAGTCTTCTTGAACAAACTTGGCTTACGTCTTTCCCTATATGAGGTTTCATGAGTTTTGAATTGATTCACCAAGCGATTTCGGAGAAGATGGCCAAATTGTCCGACCAGCTTCATTTGAACAAATTTGGATTACTATGCACTAAGGATGCTTCTTGCCAAGTATAAGTCAAATCGGCCTATTAGTTCTCCAGAAGAAGACATTTTAAATTTCTCATTGCTTTAGTATGGGCGCCTTTGGCGGGAAAATAATCCAAGATGGCCTCCAACCCGTTTATTCGACAGTTTCGAAAATGGTAAATTTGAGCTCAGAATACCATATATAGAACCAATTTCGGCCTCAAAATCCATCAAATAGAAAAATCCAATATGGCCGCCAACATTTTGATTGGACCACGGCGGCCATGTTTTTTGATGGATCAACTTCCCTTGAACAAACTTTAATGGCCCTTGGTCCCTAATCATAACTCCCAAATTTCGGCCCGAACTGCTACGGGAATAGAAATTTTACTACATGTAATGTATCACATATTTATATAACGAAGATTGCAGGAAATGTCAATTTCCCTTTCTCCGAGATCTAACAATACTCACCATTCTGTTACTTCTGATATACAGCTGGCCCTGACAGCGGCTCTAGGATTATAGACTTAGAAAGCTTTACCGACTCCTGGGAACCGGGTACTCGGCTCCCAACTGCCGAGTACCCGTTTACCATAGAGCTCATATTGTTTGCATAGCCACCAAACAAGAGAAAACTATGGCTTGCCTCCGTGGGGCTGGGAGGCTGGGTCCGTAACAGAATGGTGAGTATTGTTAGATCTCGGAGAAAGGGAAATTGACATTTCCTGAATTCTCCTTCGATCAATACTCACCATTCTGTTACTTCTGATATACACCAGATTTGATCAGTAACCTGGTGGGAAGGGGCAAGCCATAAATGCTAATTTTGCCCCTTGGAGAAAGATTTTAGACTTCAAACTTGACTAACGGAGACCTAAAAGGACCGTCAAGTTCACGGAACCGAATCACATTCGCGTCACAGCCCCCCCCCTTTTTCCTCCTAAGAAAAGGGAGAGAACTAACGAACATGTATCTCGCCTGAAAACACAAATATGCCAAGAGGGTTAACTACTCCCTGCATATTCCATGTATTAGCCTGGGAATGAGCATGAATATATAAGATGAATGAACATGATACATATACATAATACAAAAAATTCTCACTTATTGAATTACCTTATGATAATTGGACTTCAGACGTACCGCCTCCAACCATTCACCGGTTCGGCCATCGGTGACACAATCTGGTTGACATCCTCTCGCCTGACCATGCCTGCTTTAGGTTCTTTTCTTACCAAAGTGAGAAAAGGGTGAAAAGCAGTGTGGTCACTAACTATCGTTTGAAAACAGCTAAAGCGAGTGGATTGGCTGAGTCTGACACATCCCTCATATAGTAATCCGTGAATGAGGACTCACAGTGCCATTGTGCAACGGCTATGATGTCCTATAACGGAACACCATTGTAAAGGGCAGTCGAGGCGGCTATTCCTCTGACATTGTGTGCCCTTACGCCTTGCACCTGGTGCCCAGTCGCCATCTCGTGAGTAGTCTGAATGCATTCGACCACCAAACGAGAGATAGTATCCATGGATGCGGCGCCATAAGACTTTTTATGGCAGATCCACAGATGTCTATCGTTCGACCGTAACGAGTCAGTCCGTTTCTTGTACTTAGTCAAAGCACGGACCGGGCACCAGACACTGGCATCACGATCAAACCTAGTTAACTTCGGTATAATGATCGGTTTGCCGGGATATCTCAAAGATTGGTTCTTTGACATAACCTCTGCTCTTGGCAGAAGACGCAGACCTTCTCCAGAAACAATAAATCGGTTCCTCTCTGCCGAAAGCGCATGGATCTCACTGCGCCTTCTAGCTGAGGAAGCTGCCAATAGAAAGACTGCCTCTAGAGTCAAATGCTTTAGACTAGCCGAACGCAACGGTTCGAAAGGGTGCTTGGCCAGTACATTAAGCACTAAAGATAGACTCCAGGCTGGAATGACTACTGGTTGTCTCGGTCGGAGATTGCTCATTCCCTTCAACATCACATTTAACTGGGCCACCTCTGGACTATCCCTGTTGGCTAGACAAGGGATAACTGATGCCAAAGCTGACTTGTATCCAGCAACTGTGACGGGAGCTAGTCCTCAAAAGAACAGCTCACAGAGAAAGTCTGCTATTTGCTGATAGTGGATTGAAAAGTATCAATACCCTTTTCTTCACACCAGTCTGCAAATCTGTTAACCTTGTTGTTATATGACTTGAAGGTTGACCTCCTTCTCGCAGCTGCGATGAAATCAGCAGCCTGTCGAGAAAAGCCTTCCAACGTGGAACGTTGTTTGATAACATCCACGCAGTCAATTGAACATTTCGGGACGCTCGTGTAGGAAGCGTCCCATGGCCTGGGAGATTATGTTCGGAATCTCGGGCAACTGCACAGGATTTTCCACCAGCAGATCTAGAAGATCCGTGAACCACGCCCTGCTCCGCCAATACGGCGCTATTAGCAGGACCAGACACGGTTCCTCCCTGACCTTCACCAATACCTTCGGTAGAAGAATGGTGGGAGGATACGCGTAAGCGTGCATCCCTCTCCAGCTTATCGCCAGAGCGTCTGTATCGACGGCATTTGGATCTGTAATCGGCGAGACATATGTCATGATTTGAGCATTTTCCTTTGTGGCGAACAAGTCCACGTTGGGTTTGCCCCAATGCTCGAAGATCCGTCGCAGAACTGGAGGGTTGAGGGACCATTCTGTTGGCAGGATTCTCTGTCTGCGAGACAAAGCATCCGCCAGAATGTTCAATCGGCCAGGAATATGAGCTGCTTTCAAAACAACCGAGTAATTCCTGCACCATTGAATCAAGTGCCACACCCTGATGCACAGGGTGGGCGACCTGGTCCCGCCTTGGCGATTTATATATGATACTACTGTCGAATTGTCCGACCGTATCAATATCACCTTGCCCCTGATCATCGGAAGGAACTCTTCCAACGCCAGTTCCACTGCCATCATTTCCAACAGATTGATATGCAGCTGACTCTCCGGGAGAGTCCATGTGCCCGAGACCTGGTGTTCTCCCAGGCAGGCACCCCACCCCTCCAGCGATGCATCCGTGTAAACGGACAGCTGGGGTGGGGTAGGTGCAGCGAAACCCCTATTAGGAGATTCTGACGCTGTTTCCACCATAGAAGATGCGATATTATCGGCTCCAAAACCGGCACCAGTTTTGACAGGGGTTCTGTTCTCTGTTTCCACAGAGACATCAGATACAACTGGATAGGTCTTCGCATTAGAGCAGCCTACGGGATAACCTGCTCCATGGAGACCATCATGCCCAGCATCTGAAGGAACCGCCTCGCCTGAATGTGGTTTCCCACTCGAAAACTCCTGAGGATGGCTAACAGAGACACCACTCTGGGCTCTGATGGGTAAACCCTGCCCTCCTCGAGGTCGAATCGCATCCCCAAATAAACGAAATGTTGAGTGGGCGTCAACTCGGATTTCTCCTCGTTGACTATCCAGCCTAGATCTGAAAGTAACTTCAGAGTCAGAGCAGTATCCACGTTCAACCTGGCTGCCGAGTCTGCCTTGAGCAGCCAGTCGTCTATGTAGGTGTGTAGCGCCACGTTCTCTTTTCAGAGAAACGCTGTCACCGCAAGGACCACTCTTGTGAAAACCCTCGGAGCTGTCGACAGGCCAAACGGGAGAACTGTAAACTCCCATACTTGATTCTGAAACACAAATCTCAGAAACCTGTGCCAACTCCGATTCACCGGAATGTGGAAATATGCATCTTTCAGATCGATTGATACACACCACATTCCTTTCCTCAATCCCGCCATTACCGACCTCGGCGTTTCCATCTGGAACCGAGGCGTATGGATAAACCAATTTAATGGCCTGAGATTGAGTATGGGTCTCCATCCCCCCATGCTCTTGGGGACAAGGAACATGTTTGAATAGAAGCCTGGAGTGTTCCGGTTTGCTGGTTTTATTGCTCCCTTCAGAAGCAAACCCGACACTTCCTTTTGAACGGCTTCTAACTTGTCTGGCTCCCTTGGTACGGGTGTCCAGACAGGTGCCAAAGACAGATTTTGTGGCGGAAAGTCCCACCACTCCGGCATGTAACCCTGGGATAACCATCCCAGGACCAGACTGTCTGACGTCACACCTCGCCAGGCCTCGACGAAACGCATGAGCCTTCCACCCACCATAGACGCCTCGACGTCTAACGGGGTTGTCCGGCTCGCAGTCCGCCGCCCCCCCCCCCCCTCTTTCTTAACGAGAGAGAGTGAGAACCATTTCGTTCTAGGCACGACGGGTATAACTGGCACCGCTGTTCCTGTCGCACAGGTGCGGTCCAGGCGGATATGAAGGGAGCTTGCGTACCCTCAGGTACGCTTCGGCCCCTTCTGTCCGCCCTTTGAGGCCTTACCCTTACCCTTCCCCTTGCTCTTCCCACCTCTAGGGCGGTCAGGAGCAACATTGGGGAGGGTAGGCGCCTCTACAACCTTCCTGGGTTTCTTCGCCGCCGGCGGCTCCGAGAACCCAGCCGAAACAGAAGTCGCAACAGGCCTGGCTTTTGCCTTGCTCTTATGTTTCTTCTGTTTCTTTGAAGGCCGTCCCGTTAGCGGTTTGCCCACAGCCCCTAGTGCGTGCGCTTGCCGCACTAGCTCTAGCTGTAGATTTACCGCTAACCGATTCTGCGCAATACTGGCAGTGTCCTCTAAGATGGCCCGCGCTTGGCCACCGAAGATGCTAGGCCCTGTCAGGGGCGTCCCAAGAAGACGTTCCCTGACTGCCGTAGCCGGACGCATATGGTCAATGACCATTTGCCTCCTGGACTTCGTCACTCGCGCTTGCACCCTTGCCAATGCGTCCATTGACAGCACCAAGCCGTCATTAACACACGATAGCGCCACAGGTGGCACAGGGTGGCCTGCCCCCGCTTCAGCCCACACCGACTGAAGTAGACGATAAGAGTGATTTACAGCGCTCATCGCTGCCCTCACACCCTCATCGCATAGGGCCAGGACGTCTTCCTGGTGTACCTGGGACTTATCCACTAGTGCCGGACCGGGACCACCCGACCCGGCACTCTGGACGCCCAGTACCCATCGGTCATCCTCCGTGACCGACGGGACTACACCATACCTGTCGTATTCACCCCGCGGAATACGACATCTTGCCCGCACCTCCCTGGAGGCCGCAGGGAGCTGACCCTTGGCCATTAGTTGTTTGCTATAAATAGCATCCAACAAATCAATGAACCGTGGATCCAGTCCCACTGACTGGATCCGGGCCGCGGGCAAAATCCCCGTCCTAATCGACGCATCTTCATCGGCCGTGGCCGAAACCACAGACGGGTCCACTCTGGCTAGCCACGCCAGAGCATCAGACCAATCTACCTCCGAAGAAGATACCCCCGCAAACACGTCACCCGTTGACGTGCTCACGGGTCTGCCAGCCACGGCCTCCCGGCAAGGAGCCACGGCTGACACGCCAGGCACTCCTCTACCACACGGTTCCGCCGCCACCCCATGAAACACTCCGGTCCATGGGGTAGGTCCGCACGGAAAACCGTACGGACCCGTAACAGTCGCGGAACCATAGCCGGACACGGGCGCCAACGGCACCCCACGTCCGGCTGCCGGACCAGGCGAGATAGGTGAGTACCACGCCTGGCCCGGCACACCCGTTCCCCTGACGGCTGGTGACAAACCAAGCCGCGCGGAACCAGTGCAAGGTAACGGATTGGCCTCAGCCGCAGGTGGAGCTGCTGACCTGGCTTGCGCCAAACCAGACAAATGGAGGCCGGTTCCGTCCAGGACGGAATCAACCTCCATATTCTCCACCTGCGGCTTCACGGGCCGCAGCAACCTCTCCTCCTCGGCCTCCTCGTCTTCAGACTCCGAAGAGCCGTCACTAGACGAGTCAACCGTGGAGCCGTCCTGGCGGACGGCTCCCACACCTGACGGACCGGCCACCGCTACTGGACCACCCGGAGGTGGCCGCAGAGAGACAGAACCCGTCTGGCCGAAGCCAGACGGGGCCGCCAGGGGGCCGTACGAGACGGCCCCCTCGGTAACCAGTCCAGAATCCTGTCCGAGGACAGGATCCGTACCAGGCATGGGGAGAAACTGCCCCCCAACCTTTGGTAGCAGGGACGACACCAGCGTGGGCAGAACGCTATGCAGAAAACCCTGCATAGCCGGACCAAACCACGCCGGCGGTGCCATCTCCGCCACCTCCAGCTGGGGACATGGAGCACCCCCACCGGTCGAACCGGGCGCTCCACGATTTCCTCTCGGACCGCCTGACCCCGCGTCAGACCCAGCCAAGTCCTTCTGGGCAAGGAACTTAACCATCGTTTCGACGGACCACACTGCACAAACATTACACCTATGATCTATATTGCACAGGGCACACCTAAAACAGACATGGTCCTTGAACATTACACGGACAAACTTATGGCAGTCGTCACATGATGGCGGGGCTGGCTTGGCCTATAAAATAAGCACAAACCTACAATAAACAAGCGGAACGAGACCCGGATGGAAGGCAGACAATTAATTTTCAAATATTTTGACTCATAAATTAACCGTAACCTCCCCGCACCCCACCCCGCCACGTTACAACAACGATCGCATTGATTATGACGACAAGTACGCGGCGGGCACAACACACCCATAATAGATCCTCCAGGATGTGTAACGGCTCCAGGAATCATATCGCATAGCATTCAGGGTATATTTACTAATCAATATAAATTATACTCCTAACGAAAGCAGCACGATATGTGAAGAAAACAACAAAATGTATAACAAACTGCTGTCTCACACGGTAAAACCGCAGACCACACATCTACTCAAGAATTTTGAAACCACCGATCATTGCAAACCGATCGTGATCGCACGTAAACTTGATCATTCTAAAGTTTCCGGTACCATTTTTAGTACGCAGCACCCAGAATAAGATGCGCGAATTAATGAAAAAATTTTTCTTCACATAAACATCCGAGCGACCGGGTGTGACGTCACCCGCTCGGATTCTATGGAGAACGACGTCAGCCGATATTCGTGTTAGAAATACCGTAGCAAACACCTATTTTCATATCTGCCGATCGCCTGTTGGGGTTAAAGAAGGCGATCGTCTGGCATATATCGTTGTTAGCACACGTCCCAGATTCTATGGGGTCAGAAATTGGAACATGCGACACAACGAAATTTAGAGACCTAAGTCTTTTAACTATGGATAACACACAAACTATCACTGATTAAAGACTTAGATTATTTCAAAACACTAAAATCCTTAATGCAAAAAGCATGTATTGCTCTTGTTGCTATGCAAACAAGAATGAGCTCTATGGTAAACGGGTACTCGGCAGTTGGGAGCCAAGTACCCGGTTCCCAGGAGTCGGTAAAGCTTTCTAAGTCTATAATCCTAGAGCCGCTGTCAGGGCCAGCTGTATATCAGAAGTAACAGAATGGTGAGTATTGATCGAAGGAGAAATACTATATCTCTAATTTGAGCACAGAACTTACAAATATATTTTTGAAAAGGTTACAGTCTGTAGATTCATTTTATACAAAGTAGTATAGAGGGTATGTGTTTCCCTTTATATGAATATTCTTTCATAATACTCGCGCATTCGCATTGTAACTTAGCAAAGTTCTACTGAACACGAAATTATAAATCAATATATAATAATTGAAATTTAAAAAAATTTACCACTGGAATGAATGACTGGCTTCATACCAAGCCAGTCATCCCTGTGGTAAATTTTCAGATTAACATTTACTATGATTGAAAGGAGCATATTCTTAGGACTTCTTAGGATGGGATTATGGACTCAGGCATTTATTGCCTCTTCGTCCACATCTTCTTTTTTCTGTAGCTTAAACTTTCCTTTCATGTGACTTCCTAGCGACTTGTAGTCTGCTGTGAAATCATATTGCACCTCTAGATATCCACCACTGTTTGTAAATGCATATTTTCTTAAATCTAGTCGGGACCTCTTCTTTTCTAGCATTAAGTTGTGACCCCTTGTTGGTGTAAAGCTTGCCAGCTCCAGCATGTCTGCAGCGACTTTACTGTCGTATATCCCTTTTAATATCTTAAACACTTCAATGGCATCACCTCTCAATCTTCTATACTTAAGTGTTGGTAAACACAACTTTCTCAGTCTGTTTGGATAGTCCATTTCCTTTAAAGATGGTACCTGTCTGGTTGCCCTCCAATGTACATTTCCCAATGCCATAACATCTTTTTTTTAACTGTGGTCTCCAGACACTAACCTCATACTCAAGATTGGGCCTCACCAGTGCCTTGAATAGGTACAAAAACATATCCTCATCTAAATATGTGAAACTTCTTCAAATCAGACCCATAATACTATTTGCCTTGTTAACCTGTACATGTACATGTATGTGGTGCCTGAATGTAAGACATTGGTCCACCACTACACCTATATCCTTCTCTTTGTTTACTTCTTCCAGTATCACCTTCTCATTGGCTTGGTTGTATAGGTGGTATTTCTTGCCTTTATCCCCACCTTGCTTCCCACTTGACATGGTTATGAGTTTACACTTATTAGGGTGAAATCGCAGTAGCCAAGTATCTGACCATTCCTGCAACATGTCAAGGTCCTTCTGCAGCTCTTCCGCATCATTTGTGCTCTTTATCTCTCTCTAAAGTTTTGTGTCATCTGCAAAGAGATATGCTGTCGAATTCACCATATCTGGTAAGTCATTTATATAAATGACAAACAGTATTGGCCCTAGCACACTACCCTGAGGGATTCCACTAGTAACATCTCTGCTTCTTGAATCAATCCATTTCACCACCACCCTTTCAGTTCAACCTGTCAGAAAACTTTTTATCCATGCAATTATCGTCTCACTAATACAATGTACCATAACTTTCTAATTTCCTAGTAGAGGATGATGGGGCAGTGTATCGAATGCCTTCAAGAAATCCATGCAAATGGTGTCAATCGAGCCCCCTCTATCCAAGATACTATAGTCCACTCATCCATCACTTTGAGCAATTGCAAACCTGCAGATCTCCCGGAGAGGAAACCAAATTGCTGTCTACTGAACAGATCGTTCCTGTACATGTGTTCTAGGATTCTCATCCTAACCAAATTCTCCATAAGTTTGCACACTACACTTGTTAGGCTCACTGGCCTATAGTTCCCAGGATCTGATTTCTCTCCCTTCTTGAATACTGCAGTGACATTCACCATTTTCCACATATCTGCTACTTTGCCTTCTGCTAATGACTTGTTAAATACCAATGTTAGTGGCTTAGCTAGTATATCCCCAAGTTCTAAAACAACATTTGGGTGGACATGTCTGGTCCAGGGACTTTGTTTTTCACTATACTTCTAAAGAGTTTCTGTACCTCTTCCACTGTGTAAGGTTCGTGACATTTTTCTCGTACTAGCTTAGACGCTAACTTAGGTATATCGCCTCCTGGTTCACTGATGAAGACACTTGTAAGAAATAAGACAGAACCTCTGCTTTTTCCTTATCCGTCTTTGCTAATTTGCTTTCCCCATTTTCTGAAGTTTTGAGCTTGGCGATACCAGTATCCACAATATGCATGACAACTTAAACACACTCACGATTAAACTAATTATATATGCTGTCTTGGTGAATATTTTACAATAATAATAGCGAACCGTCCCACTAATGGTACGAATCGACCCATCTAGAACTTGGGATGAAACCTCCCTGGAAGAAACGTCTCGGGGACCAATCATCCCTGGTATGAAACATCCTGATATAGGCGACACACCGCAGCTAACATTTCCAAAACCATGTACATCCTCAAACATTTATGCAAAGAATCTAACGGGAAGAAAATTATCTAAATCTGAAGAAACGAAACAGTAACTTTAAAACAAATGCGAAAATTTACATCGAAACAACAAGCCCTATTGTATTCATAGAATCACGATGACGTCATCACAATCAAATTTCCCATAATACCATGGGAGTGACGCCATTTTTGGAGGGGCCAATTTCCTCTTTAGCATGTAGTAAGCTTGGCCCCACTTTAGTGGCGGCCGATCTCAAGATGTCTGGATGTGCGAAACTATGAATACATTTTGTATCTTGTAAAAAATGTAAATAATTGCACGAAAGCAAAAATTTTTAATTCGACCGCCACAGCCACAACGGTCGAAAAATAACAAATTACTAGTGAGCGGCTGAAGGACGCGAGCAAGCGAGTTGTATAGATAATGGGTGTACGGATGTGAAAATGAATGTATTCCTTTAAAAATATACTATACTAAGAGGTTGAAAAAGTTGTTGCAAAAGCCTGGATGTAAATCAAAATGGAGGTAGCGCGATATTCAAAGGGATACATCTAAGCGTACGTGCAAGGTGCAAATCTGCGTACCTACAAGCAAAGCGCAAATACAAAAAGTAACTGCATATACAGCATACTTGCATGTGCACATAATAAGAAAAACACTGATAAACTAACTTTGAAGTAGTTTTAACCTTACAAGCAGAGCTAGCGCGTTCCTCATAGGGCATAGGGAAAATCAGGAATCTTCTGAGGTCAGTCCAGATTCCAGAATTGTAATTGCTGTATAAAAATTCTTTAAAAATCGAGTATTAAATTGACTGCAATCATTAATCAGCTTACTGACCAAAGTTATGTGTGTGGACAGTATGGTCATTAATAATAAATAATGATGTAAGAATACTAACAATGCCAGAACGCTATGAACAGGCGATGTGAAACTTATAATTGACGTCATAGAGTAATGCGTCACATGTGACATAATAATGTGTTATGACGTAGTGCTTGAAGAGGTTAGTTGCTCAAAAAGGCATTATTCACCTCTATTATTCCCGCTGCTAATAATAAAAAACCTAGTATGATGCACATGTCAGGGATTGAAGGAAATTTCAATTTCCCTTTCTCCGAGATCTATCAATACTCACCATTCTATTACTTCTGATATACAGCTGGCCTTGACAGCTGGCTCTAGGACTACAGACTTAGAAAGCTTTACCGACTCCTTGGAACCGGGTACTCGGCTCCCAACTGCCGAGTACCCATCTACCATGAAGATCATATTGTTTGCATAGCCACCAAACAAGAGAAACTCATGGCTTGCCTCCGTGGGGCTGGGAGGCTGGGTCCGTAATAGAATGGTGAGTATTGATAGATCTCGGAGAAAGGGAAATTGAAATTTCCTTCATTCTCCTTCGATCAATACTCACCATTCTATTACTTCTGATATACACCAGATTTGGTCAGTAACCTGGTGGGAAGGGGCAAGCCATAACTGCCACTTTTGCCCCTTGGAGAAAGAGCTAGACTTAAACTTGACTAATGGAGACCTAAAAGGACCATCAAGTTAACGGAACCGAATCACATTCGCATCACTGCACCCCCCCCCCCTTTTTCTCCTAAGAAAAGGGAGAGAACTCACGAACATGAATCTCGCCTGAAAACACAAATATGCCAAGAGGGTTAACTGCTCTTTGCATATATTAGCCTGGGAATGAGCATGAATATATTAAGATGAATGATCATGAAATATAGACATAATACAAAACACTCTCAATCCTGAATTACCTCATGATATTTGGATTTCTGACCTGGAGCCTCCAACCATTCACTTGTCCGGCCATCAGTGACACAATCTGGTTGATATCCTCTCGCTCGACCATGTCTGCTTCTTAATTCCCTCTTACAAATGCCAAAAAAGGAAGAAGAGCAGTGCGGTCATATAGCTATCGTCTCAAAACAGCTAAAGCGAGGGGAATGGCAAAGTCTGACACATCCCTCATATAGTAATCCGTGAAAGAGGACTCACAGTGCCATTGTGCAACAGCCATGATATCCTTAAACGGAACACCATTGTAAAGGGCAGAAGAGGCGGCTATTCCTCTAACATTGTGCCCTTGCGCCTTGCACTTGGTGCCCAGTTGTAATCTCACGGGTAGTCTGAATGCATCCGACTACCCAACGAGAGATAGAATCCACGGATGCGGCGCCATATGGCTCCTTATGGCAGATCCACAGATGTCTATCATTCGACCGTAATGAGTCTGTCCGTTTTGTACTTAGTCAAAGCAAGGACTGGGCACCAGAATCTTTGACATAAACTCTGCTCTTGGCATTAGACGCAGACCCTGTCTGGAGACAATAAATCGGTCCCTCTCTGCTGAAAGTGCATGGATCACACTGCGCCTTCTAGCTGAGGAAGCTGCCAATAGAAAGACCGCCTTTAGAGTCAAATGCTTTAGACTAGCCGAACGCAACGGTTCGAAAGGGTGCTTGGCCAGTACATTAAGCACTAAAGATAGACTCCAGGCTGGAATGACTACCGGTTGTCTCGGTCGGAGATTGCTCATTCCCTTCACCATCACACTCAAGTGGGCCACCTCTGGGCTATCCCGGTTGGCTAGACAAGGGATAACTGATGCCAAAGCTGACTTGTATCCAGAAATTGTGACAGGAGCTAGTCCTGAAAAGAACAGCTCACAGAGAAAGTCTGCTATTTGCTGAATAGTGGAATGAAAGGTAACAATACCCTTTTCCTCACACCAGTCTGCAAATCCGTTAACCTTGTTGTTATATGACTTGAAGGTTGACCTCCCTCTCGCAGCTGCGATGAAATCTGTAGCATGTCGAGAAAAGCCCTCCGACGTGGAACGTTGTTTGACAACAACCACGCAGTCAATAACATTTCGGGACGCTCGTGTAGGAAGCGTCCCTTGGCCTGGGAGATTATGTTCGGAATCTTGGGTAACTGCACTGGATTTTCCACCCGCAGACCTCGAAGATCCGTGAACCACACCCTGCTGGGCCAAATGGCGCTATAGCAGGACCAGGCATGGTTCCTCCCTGATCTTCACCAATATCTTCGGTAGAAGAATGGTGGGTGGGTACGTGTAAGCGTGCATCCCTCTCCAGCTTAACGCCAGAGCATCTGTATCGATGGCATTAGGATCTGTATCGGCGAGACATAAGTCATGATTTGAGCATTTTCCCTTGTGGCGAACAAGTCCACGTTGGGTTTGCCCCAATGCTCGAAGATCCTGTGAAGAACTGGAGGGTTGAGAGACCATTCTGTTGGCAGAATTCTCTGTCTGCGAGACAAAGCATCCGCCAGAATGTTCAATCGCCCAGGAATATGAGCTGCTTTAAAAACAACCAAGTAATTCCTGCACCATTGAATCAAGTGCCACACTTAGATACATAGTGTGGGTGACTTGGTCTCGCCTTGGGGATTTCTGTATGATACTACTGTCGAGTTTTCCGACCGTATCAATATCGCCTTGCCCCTGACTTTTGGAAGAAACCTTTTCCAATGCCAGTTCCACTGCCATCATATCCAACAGATTGATATGCAGCTGGCTCTCTTGGAGAGTCTATGTGCCCGAGACCTGGTGTTCTCCCAGGTAGGGCCCCCATCCCTCCAGCGATGCATTCGTGTACACGGACAGCTGGGGTTGGTGCAGCGAAAAACTCCTACTAGGAGATTCTGACGCTTTCTTCCCACCATACAAGATGCGACATTAT
The DNA here is from genome assembly GCA_034401795.1 of Chaetoderma sp. LZ-2023a. Classification (NCBI taxonomy): domain Eukaryota; kingdom Metazoa; phylum Mollusca; class Caudofoveata; order Chaetodermatida; family Chaetodermatidae; genus Chaetoderma; species Chaetoderma sp. LZ-2023a. The sequence continues at coordinate 11,262,827 of CM067370.1, read as the reverse complement.
TGGCTCCAAAACTGGCACCAGTTTTGACAGGGGTTCTATTCTCTGTTTCCACAGAGACATCAGATACAACTGGATAGGTCTTCGCATACGAGCAGTGTACGGGTATACCTGCTACATGGAGACCATCATGCCCCGCATCTGAAGAAACCGCCTCGCCTGAATGTGGTTTCCCAATCGAAACTCTTGCGGATGGCTAACAGAGACACCACTCTGGGCTCTGATGGGTAAAAAACCCTGCCCTCCTCGAGATCGAATCGCATCCTTAAATAAACGAAATGTTGAGTGGTGTGTCAACTCAGATTTCTCCTTGTTGACTATCTAGCCTAGATCTGAAAGCAACTTCAGATTCAGAGCAGTATCCACCTCTAACCTGGCTGATGATCAGCCAATCGTCTATGTAGGTGTGAAGCGCCACGTTCTCTTTTCTGAGAAACGCTGTCACCACAAGGACCACTCTGGTGAAAACCCCTTGGAGCTGTCGACAGGCCGAATGGGAGGATTTAAACTCCCATACTAGATTCTGAAACGCAACTCTCAGAAACCTGTGAAAATGTTGGAACATGCATCTCTCAGATCGATCGATACACACCACACCCCCTTCCTCAATCCTGCCATTACCGACCTCGGAGTTTCCATCTGAAACCGAGGCGTATGGATAAACCAATTCAATGGCCTGAGACTGAGTACGGGTCTCCATCCCCCTGTGCTCTTGGGGACAAGGAACATGTTTGAATAGAAGCCTGGAGTGTTCCGGTTTGCTGGTTTATTGCTCCCTTCAGAAGAAAACCTGACACTTCGTTTTTAATAGCTTCTAACTTGTCTGGTCCCGTTGAACGGGTGACCAGACAGGTGCCAAAGACAGATTCTGTGGTGGAAAGTCCCACCACTCTGGTATGTACCCCTGGGATAACCATCCCAGGACCAGACCGTCTGACGTCACACCTCTCCAAACCTCGACGAAAACGCATGAGCCTTCCACCAACTATAGACGCCTCAACGCCTAATGGGGGTGTCTGGCTCGCATATCCACCTCCCCCCCCTCTCTTGACGAAAGAGAGGGAGAGAACCATATTGGTCTTGGCTTGGCCGGTCTAACTGGCACCGCTGTTCCTATCGCACAGGTGCGGTCCAGGCAGATGCGAAGGGAGCCCTCGTACCCTCGGGTATGATCCGCTCCCTTCTGTCCGCCCTTTGAGGACTTACCTCTCCCCTTCCCCTTCCTGCCCTTCGGGCGATCAGGAGCAATATTGGGGAGGGTAGAGGCCCCCACAACCTTCTTGGCTTTCTTCGCCGAGGCGGCTGAGAAAACCCCGCATAAAACAGAAGCAGCACTATGCTTTAAGCTTTCACCTTGCTTTTTCTCTGTTTCTTGAAGGTTGCCCAGTCAGCGGCCTGACTACAGTCAGATAAACCGCCAACCGATTCTGCACAATGCTGGCCGTGTCCTCCAAGATGGCCAGCGCCTGACCCCCAAAGATGCTAAGGCCTGTCAGGGGCGTCCCAAGAAGACGCTCCCTGACGGCAGTAGCCGGACGCATATGGTCAAGGACATAGTCACACGCGCCTGCACCCTTGCCAATGCGTCCATAGACAGCACCAGTCCGTCATTAACACACGAAAGCGCCACAGGGTGGCCTGTCCCCACTTCAGCCCACACCGACTCAAGAAGACGATAAAAGTGGTTGACAGCACTCAGTGCTGTCCTCACACACCCATCACACAGGGACAGGACTTCATTATGGTGTACCTGAGCTTTGTCCACCAGTGCCGGGGCGGGGCCACCCGCTCCAGAACTCTGGACACCCAGTACCCAGCGGTCATCCTCGGTGACCGACGGGACAACACCATACCTGACGTATTCCCCCCGTGGAATACGACCCCTCGCCCGCACCTCCACGGAGGCCGCAAGAAGCTGGCCCTTGTTCATGCGTTGTTTGCTATAAATAGTATCAAGCAACACCATAAACCATGGATCCAGTCCAACAGACTGGATCAGGGCTGCGGGCAAGATCCCCATCCTAATCGATGCACCGATGGACGGGGTACATCCTCCTCGGCCGTGGTCGAAACCATAGATGGGTCTACCCTGGCTAGCCAAGCCAGAGCCTCAGACCAATCCGTCTCCGAGGAGGACACTCCCGTGAACACGTCACCCGTTGACATGTTCACGGCCCTACCAGCAACGGCCTCCCGGCCAGGAGCCATTGCTGATATGCCATGAACTCCGGTACCGTACGGTTCCGCCGCTACCCCATGGAACACACACAGTCCATGGAGTAGGCCTGCACGGAAAACCGTGCGGACCCGTAGCGGTTGAGGATCTGTGGCCAAACACGGGCGCCAACGGCACCCCATGTCTGACCGCCGGACCAGGCGAGATAGGTGAGTCCCATGCCTGGTCGGCCACACCCGTCACCGTGTTGGTTGGCGGCAAACCAACCATCACGGGACCGGTGCCCGGTACCGGAGTGGCCTCAACCACGGGTGGAGATGGAGGACGCTTCCGTCAGGATGGAATCGACCTCCATGCTCTCCACCCGCGGCATCACAGGCCACAGCACCCTCTCCTCCTCCTCATCTTCTGACCCCTAAGAGTCGTCACTAGACAAGGAAAACCGTGGAGCCGTCCTGATGGACGGCTCCCATGCCTGACGGACAGGCCACCGCTACTGGACCACCCGCAGGTGGCCGCAGAGAGACAGAACCCATCAGGCCGGAGCCCGACGGGACTGCCAGGGGGTCGTACGAAACGGCTCCCTCGGTGGCCAGTCCTGAACCGTGTCCAAAGACAGGGTCCGAATCAAACATGGGGAGAGATTGCCCTACAACCTTTGGCAGCAGGGACGACACCAGCGTGGGCAGAACGCTATGCAAGACACCATGCCTAGCCGGACCAAACCACGCTGGCGGTGCCATCTCCGCCACCTCCGGTTGCAGACGTGGAACGCCCCCACGGGCCGAAACGGATGCTCCACGATTTACTTTCGGACTGCCTGACACCGCGTCAGACCCTGCCAAGTCCTTCTGGCAAGGAACTTAAGCATCATATCGACCGACCACACAGTGCAAACGTTACACCTACTGTCAAGACTACACTTGGTACAGTGGAAACAGACATGGTCCTTGCATAGAACCTGTACGATATGTGGCACTCGACACATGATGGCGGGGCTGGCTTGGCCTATAAAAGACCAAACCTACAATAAGCCAGCGGAACGAAACAAAAATGGAAGGCAGACAATTAATTTTCAAATATATTGACCATAAATTAACTGTCACCCTCCCGCACCCCACCCCGCAACGTTACAGCAAAGATCGCATTGATTATGACGACAAGAATGAAGCGGGCAATAATACACCCATACACTGATCCTCAAGGATGTATAACGGAACCAGGAATCATATCGCATAGCATTCGGGGTATATTTACTAATAAATATAAATTATACTCCTAACGAAGGCCAAAACGATATGTGAAGAAACAACAAAATGTAAACAAACTGCTGTAGCACATGGTAAAACCGCAGACCACACATCTAAATCAAGAATTTTGAAACCACTGATCATTGCAAACAGATCGTGATAACACGCAAAACTTGAAAATTCCAAAGTTTTTCTGGTACCAATTAAAATACGCAGCACCCAGAATCAGATGCGCGAATTAATGAAACATTTTCTTCACATAAACATCCGAGAAACATGGGTGTGACGACACCCGCTCGGATCTTACGGAGAACGACGTCAGCCGATAATCGTGTTAAAACACCGATAAGCCAACACCTAATTTCATATCTGCCGATCGCCTGTTGGGGATTTAAAGGAAGGCGATCATCTGGCATATTTCGTTGTTAACACACGTCCCAGATTCTTTGGGGTTAGAAATTGGAACATGCGACACAGACGAAATTTTAGAGACCTAAGTCTTTTAACTATGGAATAACATGGAAATATACGACCTGGTTATCATCGGAAGTGTCCATATTAATCCAAAATATCCTTTTGAGAACGCACAAGCTATCACAATAAAAAGACGTAGGCGTAAACAATCTTAAGACTTTCCAACTGCAAAAAGCATGTATTCTCTTGTCGCTATGCAAACAAGAATGAGCTTCATGGTAGACGGGTACTCGGCAGTTGGGAGCTGAGTACCCGGTTCCAAGGAGTCGGTAAAGCTTTCTAAGTCTATAGTCCTAGAGCCAGCTGTCAGGGCCAGCTGTATATCAGAAGTAATAGAATGGTGAGTATTGATCGAAGGAGAAGGGGTCAATTCCATTTTATCAATTCCAATTCCACCTCAATTCATTTTATCAATTCCAATTCTGCTTCCACATCAATTCATTTTATCAAGTCCAATTCCACCCAGACAAGTTCAATTCCAATTCCATTTGATCAATTCCAATTCCAAACCAAAATTTACTTGATTTAGTTAGAAGTGTCGCCCTCAATATGATGATGTGTCATCCCTGATAGTAAAGTATGTCATCCCTGAAAGAGTGTCATTCCTGGTAATTAGTCTCATCACTGATAGTGAATGACTGCCATCCCTGATAGGGAGGAGTGTCATCCATGATAGAGAATGGTTTCATCCCTGATACTGAATGGTGTCATCTCAGATAGTGAGGAGTGTCATCGCTGATAGTGAGTCTCATACCTAATAGTAATCTGATAGTGAGGTGTCATCTCTGATAGAGATGTGTCATTCCTGATATGAATGTCATCCCTGATAGCGAGGATTGTCATCCCTAATAATGAGTGTCATCGCCCCCTGATAGTGAGTATCCTCCCTGATAGTGAGAAGTGTCATATGTGATAGTGAAAGTCATCCCTGATAGTGAGGAGTGTCATCCCTGATAGTGAAGGGTGTCATCCCTGGTACTGAATGGTCCCATCCCTAATAGTGACAGGTGTCATCCCTGATAGTGTGGAGTGTCATCCTTGATAGTGAGTGTCAGGGCTTCCACTAGTGGAAGTCCGGGAGTCCCTTACTCCCAATGTTCATGTTTGGACTCCCCAAAAACATATCAAGGAAGTCCAGGACTTCCTCTTTTTTGGCCCTGTCATCTCTAAAAACAATGTTTTTAACTCAATCATATATATTTGAACCATTTTAGACTTCCACGTTTCTTGCTTGAACTCCCAATAGCATTGCCCAGGAAGTTCCGGACTTCCTGTCTTTAGAAATTAGTGGAAGCCCTGGTGAGTGTCATCCGTCCCTGATAGTGAGTGTCATCTCTGATAGTTACGGGTGTCATCCCTGATACTGAATGGTGTCATCCCTGATACTGAATGGTGTCATCTCAGATAGTGAGGAGTGTCATCGCTGATAGTGAGTCTCATACCTAATAGTAATCTGATAGTGAGGTGTCATCTCTGATAGAGATGTGTCATTCCTGATATGAATGTCATCCCTGATAGCGAGGATTGTCATCCCTAATAATGAGTGTCATCGCCCCCTGATAGTGAGTATCCTCCCTGATAGTGAGAAGTGTCATATGTGATAGTGAAAGTCATCCCTGATAGTGAGGAGTGTCATCCCTGATAGTGAAGGGTGTCATCCCTGGTACTGAATGGTCCCATCCCTAATAGTGACAGGTGTCATCCCTGATAGTGTGGAGTGTCATCCTTGATAGTGAGTGTCAGGGCTTCCACTAGTGGAAGTCCGGGAGTCCCTTACTCCCAATGTTCATGTTTGGACTCCCCAAAAACATATCAAGGAAGTCCAGGACTTCCTCTTTTTTGGCCCTGTCATCTCTAAAAACAATGTTTTTAACTCAATCATATATATTTGAACCATTTTAGACTTCCACGTTTCTTGCTTGAACTCCCAATAGCATTGCCCAGGAAGTTCCGGACTTCCTGTCTTTAGAAATTAGTGGAAGCCCTGGTGAGTGTCATCCGTCCCTGATAGTGAGTGTCATCTCTGATAGTTACGGGTGTCATCCCTGATACTGAATGGTGTCATCCCTGATACTGAATGGTGTCATCCCTAATAGTGAAGGGTGTCACCCCTGATAGCGACGAGTGCAGTGTCATCCCTCGCTGATAGTGAGTGTCATCCCTCGCTGATAGTGAGTGTCATGCATAACATTGAGGCATGTCATCCCTGACACTGAATGGTGTCATCCATAATAGTGAAGGTGTCACCCCTGATAGTGAGGAGTGTCATCCCTGACAGTGAGTGTCATTCCTCCCTGTTAGTAACTGTCATCCCTGATAGGGAGGAGTGTCATCCCTGGTAGTGAAGAGTGTCAACCCTGATAGTGAGGTGTCATCTCTGATAGAGGTGTGTCATTCCTGATATGAATGTCATCCCTGATAGCGAGGATTGTCATCCCTAATAATGAGTGTCATCCCTCCCTGATAGTGAGTACCCTCCCTGATAGTGAGAAGTGTCATCCCTGATAGTGAGGAGTGTCATACGTGATAGTGAATATCATCCATGATAGTGAGGAGTGTCATCCCTGATAGTGAAGGGTGTCATCGCTGGTACTGAATGGTGCCATCCCTAATAGTGGTGTGATCCCTGATAGTGAGGAGTGTCATCCCTGATAGCGAGTGTCATTCCTCCCTGCTAGTAAATGTCATCCCTGATAGGGAGGAGTGTCATCCCTGGTAGTGAGGGCTGAGGAGTGTCATTCCAAGTAGTGAAGTGTCATCCATGATAATGTGGTGTGGTGTCATCACTTTTAGTGCCTGTCATGTCTCATCAATCCTATAATAGATAACCTAGCTATTATTTCTTGGCCTGTATTCGCATGTATAGCTATACTGTTGTATTTGACTAGCCGAAATTGTGTAGCAAGTTCGTTCTGGTACTATCTAGATAATAATATCTAATGATTATTTGATTTGTTTTTGTTGCCGCAAAAGATTTTCTCACGTCTCCCAGCTTGTGAGGGGTAACGAATCGTTTCGCCCCCTGTCCTGTTCGCCCTAGGTTGTTTCGCACCGGGTCGATTCGCTCCCTATCTGGGTCGCTTTTCACCCCTTTGAAATGGCTTGGGTGCGAACTGGAATGCCGAGTGTAGTTGAATTGAAGTGCTTTTGTAATACCGATATCGACTCAACCTTTGATGTATTGCCGACATGACCATTCCAAGTTATTCTAAGTGATATTAATTGCTATTAATAATTTTATATATATATATTTTATATATATATATATATATATATATATATATATATATATGTATCTCGAAATTATTTTTAACTTGCTATTAATAATTTTATATATATATATATATATATATATATATATATATATATTTTCTTTTTTTATTCATCAAATTTTTTTTTAATTGAAGATATTTTTGAAATTTTAGCACTGGAATGACTGGCTTGGTCGAGCCCATCATTATAGTGGTGAGATTGTCAAAAATAGTCTGCAAATCGACATTCACCAAGAACACTACAGATGCCGGTTTTTGCCGGCTTCGTTGTGAAAGGGTTAAAAAGAATTTGACAGACCAACCTACCACCTGACAGACGGAGATAAAAGATGAGTATATTCTTATATATATACTGAATAAACTAGTTTTATTGATTTATTTAGTGCGCATTTTGCATGCTATAATTTCTCGCTGTTAGGTACGGTTGTAAAATCTGAAGTGATATATTACTGATCCATCTATCCATTCATCTGTCCACTCATTGATCCGCCCATTCGTCTGTCCATCTCATTTCCGATAAAGCTGCCTAAATTGCAGCTATAAATGGTAGTGGCCCACTTGTTTAAGTCTTTTGGGACAGTTGATGCGGTGCATAAAGGACTAACTACATTCAGCTTAATTGTTTTCAAAATGTAGGGATAATCATGTTTGAGTTAATAATTTTTCTGATCAAATTCAAGGATTGCATGAATTCTGCTTATAATTTGAATAACCTCCTTCGCCGTCTTCTGTTGGCATCTAACTAGAAAAAAGTAATGGCTTAATTAGCGCGGCTTTTATCAAAGCGTGAGCGTGTGTGCCGACATATGCGCACGTCTGTGCGTGTACATGACAATTACTCAATGATTCACGTACAGTAATTGTAGGCCTACCCTGATCTTGTTAAAAATGCAATGTGTGATGGATGGATGTGCGGATGGATGAAAACTGATGTATGGGATGCATAGAACAAACCTGAGAGTTAGTAATTAAAAACTGTTATGGAAATACAAGAAACGAGATCAGATTGCAGCATCAAACGAATGATTAAACGTGGATGGATGGGTGGAGCGATGGATGGATGGACAGATGGGCTCGCGGACTGACGGACAGACAGGCTGGATGAAGGGCAATGCAGATGATTTAGTGTAGTTGTAATTGTAAACTGTTCGGGCAAACAACTTACTCGGGCACTGGGATGAGTGACGTTCAGGCGGCATAATCCTACAATGTTAGGCTATACCTATCATCTAATTACAAATGAGTTCAGGAGCCAAACATCATTAATATCTGATTTCCAATCATGATCAAACAACTGAATGCGGTTAGTTAGTTTTTCTTTGAAAATTGGCGACACCAATATCCTATATAATATTCGACTTCCAGTTGAACAATCCATAACATTTTACTTTCACATCACTTCTTATCATTTAAATAAATTACATCGTTTAAGATAGCCTATAGCACACATTTTTTGGAAACTGCCCGGGAAACTGTCGCTATGGAGAATCTGTGTATTTTGTGTAATCAGGAAGTTCATCGTCTTCAGCAATTATTGATATCGGCATTCTGGTGTGAAAGTGTAAACGAAGAAGAGAATGGTCACTCCTCGTTTCACTTTCGTGGTAAGAAACGAGGAAGATGATCTGGCGGAATGGTTAATGAGCAAAGAGAGATGCTGCCATCTATCACAGATATCACACGTTACGCCGTGCTGAAGACGATGAACTTCCCGATTACACAAAATACACAGATTCTCCATAGAGACAGTTTCCAAAAAATGTGTACTATAGGCTATCTTAAACGATAATGTCAATCCAACGCGCTTTCAGACGATCAAATCGCATACCTCTATATAACTAAACAAAATAACTTCTACACTGAAAAACATGCATTAGGTTCATTTGGGAGGATATCACAAGATGTCAAATACTCAGGTTCAAGCATCTGAATTACATAAATCAACAAATCTATTTTAGGCATCCTGGCGCGAAAGCACACCCCAATACATCTATTTACATTAACATGAACATCCGTGTCATCGTCGTCGTCACCACCACCACCACTACCACCACTATCATCACCACCATCGGGTGGGGTGGGGGAGATTTATCGACAAAAGGTTAAGAAATTATGTATCTAAGTGTGAAAACTGTCTATGATTACATTATTATTTCATTGCATTCCAGGTTGGCATCACAGACTGAATTGCAAAGCTGGCCAGGCTGGTTTGCCATTTTATCAGCTTCTACCGCTGCTAAAAAAACGAGAAGCTGAAATGGTAGCAATTAATGTGGAGTCTGGAGATTTAGAGCGCGACGTCAACATTAAATATACGCAACTGGATGAAAACCTTCACACAGCCTGGGATAGCTACATGGTGAAAAACATCAGCACCACACACTTCCTCAAGACATCCTTAGGCAGCATTAATGGCTTGCAATCAACTTACGTCCAATATATTTAACGTAACATTTTTCACATCATGTTCAAAATAGTTTTGGAAACGCCTTAAGTTATATCTGAGCTGTACTTACTACTACGTACTACTACGTCATATTCATCATGTCATCTAAATGTGTACATATATGTAAATAAATACATTGTTTCTTTTACAAACTGCATTTTCAAAATTATATTGACATAACTACTGTCCCATCACACCCTATATACCATTTCGCATTGTCCCAAAATACCAACTCTTATCTTCTGAAGATAATTTCGCGTACTGTTATCAGCAACAACACCAGTCAAATTAGTTTTGACATATTCAACAGATATGATCAGGATGTGGAAGATAGGGCCACGTGCGTGCATGCGCAATAAAAGTAGTCTTTCAACATGAATGATATACAGATGTCTATGAGACCACGTGTATTAAATGTATTGAATGAATACGGCCAAGCACAGTTAGTCATCATAGAATGTGTTCAAGTGACCATCTACATTACAAAACTTGGAATTTTGCAAATTACAATCTTATTCCTGTCAAACATTCATTACCTTATATTTATATATCAGTTTCTCTGAATTACCTATCTCCTTATTAACTTATAATGCACATGTCTATATAGGGGGGGGGGGGGGGGGGCGAAACGAACTAGGGCGAATGGGAATAGGGGGCGAAATGACCCGGGTCGAACAGGAAATGGCGCGAAACGGTATGTGTGCGAATGGGATACGGGGTGAAACGACCCAGATTTCTTGTGAGGCAGTACGCAAAGATTTTCCTGGGACTGGATCGGTCGTTCCGGAATTCACCAACCGCCATGTCACCATTTTTGAAAGCAAAATATTTACACCGATAGGATTTTAATTCTCTGCCTGTATGTTTATATGTGGTCATTTTATGAAACTATGATCGTGAGACGTTGGGCAGGTCATTTCGCGTTGATAACAAACAGTTTTCGAATCAGACACATACTGAGTCGTTCGCTATCGGCCTACTTTGTTTTTTTGCACCGTTGTCGTCAATATAGCAGAGGGGACGTAGTGGCTGAGATTCAATCGTTGTTTCCCGTGTGGACTATGATATCCTATGAAATCTATGAAATGATGATATTAACGAAAACTGGTAACATATTTTAAATTTTGATATATGAGTAATTAAATGTTGTGTTTACCTATTTAATGATAACAACAGTGGCTATTACATGATTGTTTCTCATGTAACCTTAAAATGAATTCAACAGAAACGAATTTTGTTCCGTAAAAAATATCTTTTAAGAAAAACTTTAAAGGGAGATAATTCTTGTTACTTGTTACTTGTCTTGTAGATACCGCCTCTCCAATTCTAGGAGAACCATCAGCCCTGAACTGGACTGATGTGACGATTGTAAATTTACTAGTCAGAATTTTCGTTATCCTAATCACCACATGTATGCCTCTTGTTGTTGGGTGTTTTTTTTTGGTTTTCCTCGTCTTTGTACGGTGTATCGAGATATTCCGCTAAGTTTTAATGATCGAGTGTGGTGTAACTTGAAACAGAGGTCTAGTGATATTTGTTCCAGGAGAATTCTCAGTGGATTATCACTTGTTTTGTTTCCTTCTTGTTGTACATGCAGATTCCCCCATTATATTATAACATAACATAACATAACAAGTATACAGCTTACCAGGACGTTTACGTCCTATTATCAGCTGGTGTATAAACTATAATTATTAATTATTAATGTATGGTGATTTTCGGGTGATTTGGCTCATCTAATGCTCTATAGTTGTAGTACACTGGGTGCGTTACATAGATTTTGTCTAGTCTAGCTTTGAATGTGTTTATGGTAGGTGCGTCAACGACTGTTTCCGGTAATGCATTCCACCAGTCTATGATTCTGTTGGAGAAAAAATTCAGTCTATTGTTAGTATTCGCTCTAGTTTTTCTAAGTTTGAATTTGTGGCCACGTGTCCTGTCATCTTGATTTAATGTGAATAGTTTACTGGGATTTACTGAGTAGATATTATTAAGACACTTAAAAACATTTATGAGATCTCCTCGTATTCTTCTATACATTAAGGTTGGTAAGTTGAGATTCCGAAGACGATTTTCATAGGACATGTTCCGCAAAGCTGGCACCATTTTAGTCGCCCGTTTCTGGACTTTTTCCAATTGTTCGGCAAATTTCCATGTGTGTGGGGACCAAACGGGACCAGCATACTCCAGATGAGGGCGTATTAAACTTTGGTACAGCATCTTAAATATGTCTGTAGTAATGGAATGAAACGTTCTCCATATAAGCCCTGTCATTATGTTGGCTTTTGATGTGATGTTATTTATATGGGTTTCAAATGTTACGTTTGAATCGATTATTATACCCAGATCATTGATCTCGCTCTCCTCCTTTAGGGCTACTGTTATATCATTATCAAGGAGTTTGTACTTACAATTAATGCCCCTCATTGTAGTTAAGTTAAGTAGATGTTAGGCTGGTACCCGACTCCTCATTCCCTCACTGGCGATTCTCTGACTCAGGATATGGGCTGCCATCTTTGTACGCGATTTACGTACATGACGTCATTACACAGATAGGGAAATCCATACAACAACAGACGCTTCAAAGTGAAATGACAGCTATTTAACCCTTGTACAACGACACCGCTTCGTATATTAGTATGGTCTTATCTTACTCATTTCGTTACACTACATAACTAAAATGGATTTTTTCACTAAAGATTATTGCACAAAATTAAAAAAGTCACGCTATTAATCTAGATTATTTTCTTGAAGGATAGAAGTAGGCACACTTCCAAATTTTGTTACCAGTTTTCGTGTATCGCTTAGTACTACGAAATAGTTAGCTACTTCTAATAGTAGAAGGCCTGGGCTACATATTTACTTGTTCTGTGACTCTTCTAGAGTTTATTTTACGGGAATACTTGTATAAATTGAATAAAGTATACCAGTATTTCCTTCAAAATCATCTATCAGGGTGGTGGGGAGGGTGAGTGGTATTGGGGGTGAGGGTGGCTGATTGTGGAGGCAAATGAAAATCATTCCAGCAGGTGGGTATCCTGCGAAGCTTTGAAAATTTGATTCATTGATTACTTTCTGCATCATGATTACAACACATTATGTTGAATATTTTGAAACTAAAATTACTGGAATTGTGGAGGCTGGCACAGCATCATACAATAATATTATTTGTGTCAACATATCTGAAAGGTTGCTTGGATCATATGGTCACATTTCTGCATCATTGGGTTAATATAATTTGGATAATGAGGGTACCCCAGAGCTCTGCTCCCCCCCCCCCCCCCCCCCCCCCCCACCACCACCCCACCCACCAACCACCCCCGCCAAAGTATATATAAGGCACCATGGAATGATGGATGCCCTTTTTTTAAATTCAGCTTCATTGCCATAATACATATAATAATGATTTAGCTGATTTTCACAATTGACCAACCATTAAACCCATTATTGATGTTGACTCTCTCCAGGTAAATAACTATGATCTACATATGAACCACTGATCCTGGGATCATGTAGGCCTTTGAATCAGTAACAGATAACTCATTTATTAATGGTAAATCCAGATTGATCCATTTGGATCACTTGCTTTTCACAAGTAGCAAATCTGAATATATAAAAAAGGACCTACATTTACTCCTTACTTTATCAAATACCTTTAATCTGTAGCTGGTTTAATCTGTGAAAGGTTATTGTTGAAATTAAAGTTGTTGTTAATTATGTCAACATTTACATGTAAGTCATAAGATCCAGAAATTTAGTTTGAAAATACAAATATTATGGCCTGAAATGTGCAAACTTGTGATTAACAACAAAGTTACACAGAAATGTAAACATTTTGACAGTTAAATGAGAATCTGGTTTTGAAATAACAAAGATTTAAATGGAAATGTGAAGATTTTACAAAATTCAGGCTAGTATTATGAAAATTTAAGTCAGAAATATAAAAGGTTTCAGTCTGAAACAAGGGCATTTTGGTTTAAATCAGATTAATTTCAGGCCACACTTAAATTATTGTTTATTTGGGGTAACCAACTTAATATTTTGGTTATATATGCTTATATATCCAAAATATATTATAGGGTTTAATACTACAAACAAACCATAATTTAAGAGTGATCTCGGCGATCTTGAGAAATGATACCCAGACTGCCATAGATCAAAGTTTGAAACCAAGAGGCACAATAGGCATGTTGGGCCTGTATCACTCACCTAGGATATCAGTATCTGTATAAGAAACATTTAAAATTGGGTTTCAAACACAGATTATGGATGGAATCATGGAAATGTGTACTTAAATGCAGAAATTTGTGCTGAATTGCAAACATTTCTTGCTGAAATTTGTAAATTTTGTGTTACAAGCAAAAGTTTAGAGAAATATATGTATATAGATTTTGAGTTAATATGTTTATCTGGGCTCAAAATGTTAAATCTGTAATGGACCGTTTCATCAAATATTAGCCAGTGTTTAAAATTTAACAACAAATTAGAAAATTTGGACCAAAAGTTAAAGAATGTGTGTGAAAATGCAAAAATCTGGTACTGAAATCTGTGAATTTGGAATTATAAGCAAGTGTTTACCAAGAAATATATAGATTTTCCCAGTTAATAAGAATATCTGGGTTCAAAATGCTAAAAAAAATTTCAAATGACCAGTAATCTGAAAATTTAAGCTGGAAATGTGAAGATTCTGGTCAGAAACATGCAACATCTTGGACAGGATACAAGAAAAATTTTGACTAAAAGCAACTGCTTTGTTTAGAAACAAAACATATGGGTGCAGGAAACATGAATATAGAGCTATATGAAATGATGGCCACTAACCAATAATCTCAAATTCCTATTCAACAGGCCCAAAACCTATATTATTGCCATGTTCACTGTGAAAATTCATCAACTAAGAGAGCCGAGTCTAACCCTTTAATGATAATTAAACCGGCAAAAATCTGCCTATGCAGTGGTATTGAGAATATTTTCAAGAATTTATCACTGTAATGCCTGCGTCAGTCATTCCAGTGTTAAAATTTCAAAAAATGTCTTCTTGGCCTGCAAATGGACATTCACTAAGTAAAATGACAATTTTCCTAACCAATCTTAACCATTAACAGTAATTCTTCTTCTTTTCATTCGCTGATCATACCGCCAGTCCTGTAAGTGACTATCGACACGATCATAAGCGTTAAGTGCGTGGCTCCATGGTTTATTAGAGTGCGCCGTGCAGCCTGGAGCCTACGTCTTCAGCACTCAAGGTTTCTGTCAGGGTTACCCCACCCTTACTTCCTTTAGTCACCTCTTACGACATGCAGAGGATACAGAAGGTGTATTCTAAGCCATTAACAGTAATAATTTTGATAGGAAATATGAAGATTTTGGACTGGAATTCATAATTTTTATTCAGAAACATGAAAATCTTGGTACAAATGCAGAAATATGATCATTTTGACTGAAAATACAAACATTTCTGTACAAAGCATGGATATCTAAGTTCCAAATGTGAAAATTTTGACAAAAGCATGACCATTTAGGTCAGAAATGAAAGAATTTTTATTTAAAAAAAGATTATTTCCATGCAAAACAAAAGAATTGATGATAGACACTGGCTCAAAGATCAAAATCTATATATCACTGTTTTCACTGTCAAGACCATCAACTACATGTAGCAAAAGCTCAAATGTGATTGGTCGATAATGTCCAGTTAGCTTTAGCTTAGCTGATTTTTCACACACATATATCTGGGGAAAACATCTACCAGTATATCAGTCTGGTCTAGTTTCTTAAGAATATATGTAAACGGTAAATTTTTAAAAATTTGAGCGGTCACCAATAATAACACGTTCAGCCAGTACGCTCTGCATGAAGAGGATGATGGTGTGACTTAATGATCCAAATAGTCAAGTGCCTGTCTTCCAAACTCAAAATTTGCTACTGGTAGAATGGTAAACGTTTTTCAAAAAATTTAACGACGTGTATGCAAACAAACATTGGCTATTGTTTTATTTATTGAGCTATTTAGACCAAATATATTGCCATGGAATACGCTCATTTGGCCTCTCAGGTTTTTTATACCAGGTGAGCTAGAACTCAGATCTGCAGAAAACTAAATATTTTAAAAATAATTTGTCTGAAAGTGATTTAGGTCTTACGGTTTGAGCAGCTATATCCTTAAATCAAATAATCTGACTGAATTAATAAAGAAACAAGGAGAGTTTTGGTCTTGCTCACTCTGATTACAAATAAATCTGTTTTTAAGAGAGATGATATGACGATTGTAGAATATCTTGAAAATAACCTGACTGACAGCTATTTGCCCCTCTCTATGGAACAGCAGGTTTCACTGCAATTGTTTATAAAATAGTTTGCCTATTGAAATATCATGCCCATACACTGTCATTGTCATACAGAATGAAATTGAATATTGTTTCTACTGGTTTTATTAATTTGATATATTGTTTTCAGATAAGAGTTCTCACCTCAGAGGGATGCGTTACTAAATGTCAAACATGACCATGTCACCGAAAAGTCATTAGTGTTTTGTGTGACTGCATTTTCTCATTGAGTACAGGGGTACAGCATAAAATAGATTGCTCAGATTTCCTGACTTTCCAGCTGATCATTGAAATCTTATATAAAATTTGTCATTCCAGTGAATTAAGTTGTGATTTACTTCTTGAACAGCAGATTTTCTATCCCCACACTTTTTGAAAAAATGTTGGAATAATGAAATTGCACTGTTTGTTCATTTACAGGCCACGAGGAGACTATTTTTTCAAGCTTACAACTTTAATGACTGATTCTGCTGTCGCACCAGCCACTCCAGTGTTAAACTTTCAAAAATAGTCTCTTGGCATACAGAACTATTTCTCAAGATCACTGCAGAAGCTATTTGGCCGGTTCGGTGATTAACGGGTTATATTCAAGCCATTAACCCTTAGTACACTGATGTCAATATTCTATCTTTTACTCTGTCAGTATCAAAGAAAATGGTGTATATTTTTCCGGAATTTTGCTAGATGTTGCTGTCTA
The DNA here is from genome assembly GCA_034401795.1 of Chaetoderma sp. LZ-2023a. Lineage (NCBI taxonomy): Eukaryota > Metazoa > Mollusca > Caudofoveata > Chaetodermatida > Chaetodermatidae > Chaetoderma > Chaetoderma sp. LZ-2023a. The sequence goes on along the minus strand of CM067370.1, from coordinate 11,246,192 downwards.
CCACCAAATTTGTTGAACAATGAAAATCAGTTCATCTCTTAATTTAATTTGAAAATTAAAAATTTTGACACCAGAGTGGTAAGGGTTAACTCATTCAAAACCCAAAAACCATACAACATATTCCTCATTGTAATACAAGGTCGTTGGTTGCACAAGGTACATGACCATTTTGGGCTGATAGATAGTAATACCAGTTCAACCCTCAATGTCTCAATTTCAAAACAACTATACAGGAAACCTGTTGAATAGTTTGAATCTATGGCAGCAGCAGCTCATTCAAATCAGTTTCAGAATACTCAATATAATATTCATTACTGTACATCATAAAGAATTTGCCATTTCTGGGCTATGAGGGTTAAAGGGTTAACTCTTTGAACTCTGAATATCAGGCTAAACAAATTACTCTGGATGAAAGAAATATTATGTTGAATATTGTGTTTTAACTAGATTCAAGATTCCTTATTTTCATATATACACCTGTGCAAAAGTTAAGCACCACCCTATTTTTACGCACATGCGAGGGTATATTCGTGTGCTATGAAGAAAGCAATAGCATAAACATTTATGTACCCATCCATCTTAGTGCAAGAGGTAATAATGCAACTAGAGGAATGCTGATTATGATGGTGGGGAAACACTGTATGTTTTTGTTTGAACTTGAAAACGAGGCCTGAATATGGTTACGTTGACACAACTGACAACTATTGCCCTACAGTTGACACACGTGGCTAGATTGTCATTAATGGTGTCTGAAAACGACGTTTAACATCTGTGCACGAGTTTGAGACTGTCATTATTAATACCGGGTATATCCACCTTGTGCCTGGATGACGGCCTGGACACGACGTCTCATGCTGGTCACCAACCGACTGATACGCCATTGTGGTATTCGTTGCCATTCAAGATGGAGTGCATCTGTTAATTCCTGTAGGTTCTGCACAGGAGGATCCCTCCTTCTCACCATGTTTCCCAGAATGTCCCAGATATGCTCAATAGGGTTCATGTCAGGGCTCCTTGCTGGCCATGGTAGGGTTTCGATGGCATTCTGGCGGAGGTATTCATGCACAGCTCTAGCACGATGTGGTCGGGTGTTGTCATCCATGAATATAGGGTGGGTTCCAGGTGCATGATTTACAAAATGAGGGACCACAACTCTATCCAGTATGGAATCTTGATATCTTTGTCCATTTAGTGTTCCAGGTACAGTCAACAGATCCAGCTTACAATCAAATGAGATGCACCCCCATATCATAACGGAACCTCAACCAAATGGAACTTCTTCCATGATGTTACGTTGGTCGTACGCCGTGCCTCTGGACCTCCATACACGAGTTCGACCATCTGTGGCATGAAGCAGGAACCGACTTTCATCGGACCAGTGTACCCGTCTCCAGGATCTCATGCACGTTGCACCACCTCAGACGCTCCTCTTTGTGGTGTGCAGTGAGGATAGGACGTCTGACAGGTCTCCTAGCTTTCATGCCAGCAGCATACAGTCTCCTTTTGACGGTAGACATTGACACTCTATTGCACGTTTCCCATTGCTGGCTGAGCACTCTGCTGTTGGTGAATGGAGATCTCCTAACAAGGCGTACTAGGGCTCGATCATCACGGGCAGTAGTCTTTTTCAGTCTTCCAGATCTAGGCCTGTCCTTCACCTCGTTAGTTTGCCCATGTTTTGCAATCAAACGACTGGTTACAGTATGGTTAATGTTCAGCTGTCTGCCAATCTCTCTGCATGACATACCAGTGGTATGCATGCCTATGATTTGCCATTTCACACAATCACTTAACCTTCGTCTTGCCATAGCGGTTCACAATCAAGAGCTAATTCTCTCTGTACAAATAAACCACGGTCATGAACATAAAATTCCTAATCTTGTCGCCTAAATCTGTATGTAATGTTCTACACCTCAAACTGGACTTTTACATAACTGAACACGTGAGCTGTTTCCCGCCACGCACGGACATCAAGCGGCGTGAAGTCATGCATGCATGTGCATTTCGTACTTGGAATTATGTCAGCTAACGCGGGGACAAAAAGTATGGCAGCCTAGTTGTACCATCATGTTTCTACGTTCTATTGTTTTTGCTGGTGCTTAACTTTTGCACAGGTGTATAGATAAATAATTTAACAGTTCAAAACAAGCATCCACCAAAGGTAAGCTATGTGGTGGTGGGCCCTTGACAAACTAGGTAAATGCACAGATGAAAAAACCTATATGCTCATAACTGAGATTGCGAAATCCAGGGACAATGTTTGTCGCACGCCTCTGCACATTTTCCACAGAGTATGTATATGTTTTCTAAGGTGTGGATTCCATACTGCATGTGGAAATTCAATGTGGGGGAGCACAAAAGCTTTATATAATAGTAAAATTTTTCTTTATCCAAATATTTGTAAGTCCGTCAAATACGACGCATGATACTGTTGCCTTTATTGATTTTATCTTGAATGTGGTGATCAAAGGAGAGAGCTGAGTCAAAGATCTTTTTCTTTGTCCACATCGGATAGGGTATGGCTAGCATTATCACATTCGTGTTTGTATTAGAAATTCTGTTTTGTACCTCTACCAATGGATAATAGATTACATCTATCAGGGTGGAATTTTAACATCCATGTTTTTTACCACGTTTCCAGGCTTGTCAGATCTGATTGCAGGTCATTACAATCAGATTGTTTTGTAATATGCTCAAAAATCTTTGTGTCATCTGCATAAAGATATAGACTGAATGTTTGTATTAGTTCAGGCATGTAATTTATGTACATCACAAACAGAAGGGGGCCGAGCACACTGCCCTGTCTGAAACAGATATAGATATAGACTGGATGTTTGTATTAGTTCAGGCATGTCATTTATGTACATCACAAACAGAAGGGGGCCGAGCATACTGCCCTGCGGTATTATACCACTAGTCATGGCTGCATATTGAGAGTATGAGTCGTTTATACGTACTCGTTGACGCCTACCCATCAGGAAGGATGTAACCCACCTCTGGGCAGGTTCTGTTCTCAGATGCCATAACTTGCTAGTTTGTTAATCAAACAGATGTCAGGCACAGTATCAAACGCCTTAGCGAAATCCATAAAGATAATATCCATAGCACCTCCCTTCTCTAGCATATTAATCCATTCATCTAAGACATTTATAAACTGGAGCATGGGTGATCATCTAGTAAGAAATCCATATTGTTTCTTACTAAAAAGTTTATTTGATTTCATATGGCTCGTTATTTGATCTCTAATAATGGATTCCATAACCTTACAAGCTACACAGGTGAGACTTATGGGTTTATAACTACTTGCAAGTTTGGGGCTGCCTTTCTTTTTAAAATTGCTGTTACATTGGCCTCCTTCCAATCTCGTAGTACAGATTTTGTTCGTAGTGAAGTTGAGTATCTAATTGACAAAAGTTTGGCTACAGAGATGGATTGTTCTTTAAGAACTCAGGGAAGTATCCCATCAGGTCATGCGGACTTAGAGGTTTTCAATTTGGTGAGATGAGCTAAAACTTGTGCCTCAGTTACTTGTGCCTCCGTGTTTATAAATGGGATGTTAATTGGTCTAACTGGAATGATTGGCAGGTTGTTGGTTGGTTCATCAGTGAAAATGGTTGAAAAGTGACGCTTTTTTCTGTTGCTTTCTGCGCATTGAGGTTTATCTGGGTCTATCAGCAGTGGAGAAGTACCAGGTTTCATTTTAACTTTAGATTTGGCATACATCCAGAATTGATTAGGGTTTGATTTGGCTGCTTTTGCTATATTTCTTTCATAGTTTTTATGCATTTTCTTAGTCAGAGAGTTGACTTTGTTTCGTTGCCTGTTATACTTTATTTTATTTTCGTTTGATCGGTTTGTAAGGAATCGTTCCCAGCATCTATGTTTTTTCCTAATTTGACCTACAGTATTGTAGTCTAATGGGATGTCACCTTTCTTAGTCCAGCTAGGATTATCTTTAAAGGTATTTGGTGGGACATGTCGATTTATCATGTTATTTAGTATCTGTTTAAAATTGACCATTGCTGATTGGCATTATCTGGGCAATCATAAAGTGTATTTGTCCAGCTCATATTTATGAGGGTGTTATTCATTTCTTTGTAGTTTCCTTTGTCTAGAAGAAATATTTTCTTCACAGGTTTTCCTGCAAGATAAGAATGTAAATGGAATGTGATAATAGACTGGTCACTTTTACCGAGTGGGCTCATGTAATCTATATCTGATATCATTTCTTCTTCATTGGTTAAGAGCAGATCAAGTATATTGGGTGTAGCAATATTCCTAAATCTAGTGGGACAATGTATATGCTGGTATAAGTAGGTGTCACGAATACATTCAATGAACGAGTACTCTTGACTTATTTCATATTTTTGTGTGTGACCATGTGTTCCAGCAGATATCAGGATTGTTAAAGTCACCCACTATTAAAAGATGGCTATAATGTAGCGGGGCAACATGTTTTAATAATTGTACCAGTTTTTCATTGTTTTCCCTTGTTCCACTGTCAGACCTATATATATATATATATATATATATATATATATATATATATATATATATATATATATATATATATACAACCAATTAATAACTTGTCCCGTGAATATAATTTTACCTCAATCCAGACTGATTCTTCATATTCGAATGTGATTAAGTCCGAAGCACTAGCACATACAGAAGAATCTGTGTAGGTGATTATTCCCCTGCCCATTGTCTTGTCAACATTTGTTTGGTGTATGGTATATCCATCAACATTGTAGTCCTCTAGGGTTAGTTCTCTATAATGTTTTGGCTTCACTTCAGTTATAATAATAATAATAATAATAATTAACGGTGTATTGATCTTTATAATGTACTTTAATTCAGTCATTTGTTTCGAAGACAGTCTGAATTTGTGCATAAACATTTTATGGGACGGTTGAATAGAGATTGGTGGGATGTTTCATTAGAGGCACCTTCACCATCAGCGACCAGATTTCTAAGATTATTTCCATATTTTGTATTGTTAATTTGCAGTAATCCTTGTTCAGTTGTTTGGTAATTTTTACACGTGTCTGTTATTTACATTCATCTATGAGGTCAGGAAATTGGTTTGATTAAAAGGTTTCTTTTGGTTGAAAGCCATTTGGGAGAACCCTTGATTTTTGTCGTATGACTGGTTTCCAGCATTGTGAGTCTGCCTGAGATGATTTATTGGGCTCCTCCCTATATTCCTCCCAAAATGAAAATCCTGCTCACGTTCGAAATCATACATATCAGCGAAATAGCCATTGTTTCTTTGTGTGTAGTTGTTATTATGTTTATGGTTAGTGTCATATTGGATGTAGCTCCTATTGTAATGGTACTGATTTGGCTCTGTTATTTTAATGGAATCGTGATGAATGTTCATTACTGTTCTTATATAACTCATAATGTTGTCAGATAACAAGTGCATACCATTGGTATTTGGATGAACTTCATCCCAATATAGTCCTGGCAATGGTTCACAATTTCTAATGAAAGGTGCAGAGTTATTGATGAAGGATAAATTCAACTAATTTGCAAGTGAACACAACATTGCATTAAACTGAGTTAGATTGTTTTCATACTCATTGAACGGTCTAGAAAGAAGAGAAGATATAAGAATCTGTATGCCTGGTGTAAGTGATTTGGCAGTTTGAATTAAGCCATCATAATCTTGGATCATTCCTTCCAATGTCCGTTTTGTTATATCATTTGTTCACACATGGACCACTAGTACATCGTATCTATTTGAACTGAGATTAACCTTTAGCTGGTCAGTTAGCTCACATATATTGCACCTCCAAATGATTTAACTGTGACCTTGAGGTTATCGGTACTCATGTAGCGACCACTTAATTTTTTTTAGAGTAGAGCTACCTACAATTAATGTGTTGATCTTGGTATTCTCTGACCTTTGAAAATTAGTATCGATTGGTTGTGGGCCCATGTGCCTGACGATCGGAGTTTTTATCACCAGTCCTGGTTGTGACTGATTTGCGTGGGTGCTACACCATTTGAGCATAGCTGACATAATTTCCCCCCAATAAGGCCTGTGTTATTACTGTCTGATGTAGGCCTAGAAGCTAATCTATGTTCGTTGTTTGAGTGGGCTTGGTGATTACTAATTGGAGTGGTGGATTTAACAGGTGCATTATTACATACTTCTTCGACTGGACTTTGCAATGCTGCAAAGTCAGCCCTCATGTCATTTAGTTCCTGTAATCCTAGATTTATTGCATCACTGTTAGTATCCAAGGGACGTAACCTATCATTGGTAGAGATAGCTTGTGTGTCACCAGTAGAGTCATGGTTAATTGGCTCACAGATGCGCTCGGAGTTAGCGTGTTTAGCGATGTTAGAGTGTGCAATAGTTGTAGTTGCAATGTGTGTCATAGCAGTGACTATAGCTGAAGGAGTTGTTGTTGTAGCACTTGTGGTGGCGGTAGCTGAGGAAGTTGATGTTGTGGGAACAATAACACCACTGTTAGCTTGGTTGTCAATTTCAATTTCAGTGCTACATCCGGGCCAATCATCTTCGGACCAGTCATATTTGGACTTATAAGTGGAAATATGCCAGGTAAAAAATTCGGCAATCCTGTCTGATATCTGAGTGCAATCTTTACAGGTAAACTTTCTTTTGGAGTTTGTTAGAGCAGACAACATGTATGGCCGAATCTTGGTCCATATAAAGTGTACCCAATGTTTACAGCTGTTACATATATAAGTTATATGTATCACCGCATTCACAGCTTATGCCAGGAATATTTTGGCTTACACTTTGGGCGTTTGTCTCATCAGGTTTGGGCGTGTTGGGAGTGCTGGGCATGCTGCTCATTGCGTCAGCAGGTGACTTATTAGGGATTTGTGACGTACTCGATGTTTTGGATATATGTGTATTTGTATCTGGTTTTGTGTTTGCATTCCTCTAACTGGTACCCCCATCTTCATACATGTACATATATGCAATTATACATACAAATCCCATGTTTATTTAAACAAAAACATGTGAGTAGTGTATGTAGATTATATGTATGATATAGGAAAACCGCCGACATTGATGCTATAGTAAAAGAGTACCAGAGAGCCATCAGTATTGTTATCCAATTCCAGGGTCAAGCAATACTTAAAATACTTGAGGTTCCACCAATTTCAATAGGCTATGATATATTCAGAAATGATAGAGCAATGGGTGGGGGAGCGACGATTTTGTGAGTGAAGCACAATTTAGAATCATCACAAGTCTATGACTTAGAAAATGGGTCAAAATCAGTATGGGCAAAATTGTCAATAAATGGTCTCAATGACCACTACATCAGCAGTTGGTATAAGGAACCAGATGCACCATCAGATCACATTATCCTACTAAGAAATCATCTACTCATGATCAAGTCAAAACATACAGCAAACCACCTTCCAAATATCCACATTCTCGGTGACTTTAACTACAGGAAAATTGATTCGAAAATAAACCTCAGCACTGAACTTGGTGCCTCTGTCAGATTCAGACGGCTAAGCCTTAATTGACATCTTTGATGAATTTAGCTTGGAACAGCTAATATCTTTCCCAACTCATGAAGAAAAAACTCGATTTAATCGCAACAACAGTACCCGGTGAATTAAGTAACCTTCACTCTCCAAACAAATCCAGTGACTACGATGATGTTATGGCCACCCTCGTGTGTAACATCTCTGACAAAAAGAAACCACATAGACAGTTCTTTCAATATTAAAATTTCAAAGGAGACCATGGCACTATACGTAAAGATACATTGGAGTTTGCAAGAACGAAGTACTTCAATGGTCATGAGAATGGCTGGGACATCAAAACCAATTGGCAACTAATTAAGAATTTTCTAAATGAAACCACTCGAAGAAATGTCCCTAGTAAGCTATCTCGCTCCCAACAATCATTACCCTGGTAATATAAGGGCATTGATTAGGCGCAGGAACAAAACACACAGTCAGTTTAAAAAGACTGGCAGCCTATGCCTAAAAGGTAATTGGAAAGCTCTGCGAAAGCAAATTAAGAAAGAAGTACTTGATTCCTACAACAACTTTGTCAACAATTTGCTCAGTGACATCAAAGCTGACTTGAAACCCTTTTGGAAGTATATTAATAATAAAAAATCTGACAAACAAGGAATCCTGCTACTCAAAGCAAATGGAATTCTCGTAGATACTGACCTCAGCAAAGCCAAAGCACTTAACAGCCAATTTACTAACGTGTTCACCAAAACAAACTTTAGCGAAATACCATACTCAATTCCTAAAACAAGAAAAATGGAAAACATCACCATCAGCCCGAATGGAATTAAGAAATTATTATGTGGTTGAAAACATCAAAAGCAATGGGGCCAGATGAAATCCATCCGTGAATACTCAAAGAACTGTCAACAGAACTGTCAGACATACTGTCACATTTTTTCCAACCACGCTTAGACAGCGGAGTTATCCCAAATGAATGTAAATTAGCAAAAATTTGTCCTTTATATAAAAAAAAGCAACCAGTCCTTACCAAGTAACTATAGACTGGTTCCCTCACATGCGTGTGCTGTAAGATGCTGGAACACATCATCTGTTCTAATTTAAGGAGCCATTTCGAACAAAATAACACCGTAACTGACAGACAACATGCCTTCCGAAAATTTCACAGTTGTGAAACTCAACTAATTAATGTCATCAATGATTGGGCTTCATCCATTGATAAACTGAAACAAGTGAACATTTTTATTCTCAACTTTGAAAAGGCTTTTGATACTGTTCCACATGAACATTTGAAATCTAAATTGCACAAATGTGGTGTGTCAAAAAACATACTAAATTGGATAAACTCATTCTTAACAGGTCGGAAACAGTGTGTAGTAGTCAATGGTGCCAAATCAAACGTTGCTGACGTTGTTTCTGGAGTACTTCAAGGAACCGTTCTAGACCCGTTACTGTTTTCAGTCCACATAAATGATATAGTCCAGGACATTTCCTCAGAGATCAGGCTATTCACTGACGATTGCATATGCTACCGGGAAATTGATGACCCCAAGGACTGCGAAGCACTCCAATAAGACATACACATGTTAGGTAACTGGGCTACCGCTTGGGGAATGCGCTTCCAACCAGTAAAATGCAACATGATGAGCCTAACCAGGAAAAGAAAACCCCATCAAATTCGACTACACGCTAAACGGAATGAGTCTAAGTTTTGTTTCATCCATAAAGTATGTGGGCGTCAACATCACCAATGACCTAAGCTGGAACAAACATATCAGTGAGATTTGCAGTAAATCATACAGAACCTTAGGACTATTGAGGAGAAATTTATCATTCTGTTTCCAAGAAATCAGACTTCAAGCATACATGGGACTGATTAGACCAGCTCTGGAGTATGCAAGTACAAATAACTCTTCAGGACAAACTAGAAAATGTGCAAAAACGTGCAGCTAGATTTATCACCTGAAACTATTGCTACGAACCAGGCAGTATGACAAATATAATGGAAACGCTAAAACTCCCACCGTTGTCAGACAGAAGGAAACAAAATCGCCATATCTTGTTCTACAAAGGTCTACAACAACAAGCAAAGATATCATTAGACAGTCTACACACTCCAATTCGGAAAACTAAAAACATGCATAACAGCCACTTCAACCAAATTTATGCAAGAACTGGCGTCTTTAAATTCAGATATTATTCCCAGTACGATTAGGGATTGGAACAAACTATCACAGGATCTTCTAAGCAGTTCCAAAAACTCTGCAAAGTCTGCAAATAAATTTACCGAATTAATCAGAGGCAAAAACCATGTCTAAACCAGCTACTTGACGAATGTGCAGCGAAAATAATGTCTTTTGGATGTTTCGGCATAACTAATCAAGATCAAGATTAAGATCAATTACAAAGTGGAATCGAACAAGAGGGCATACTAAAGCAGCAGTATTCAGAGCAGATGACAGAGAGCTTACCAGGCAGGTCACAATCCTCAACAAAGAAATCTGTGAGCTAAATAATCACATACTTCACCAGAACGCAATTAATTTAAATCAGTTCCTGATAAGGTCGCGCAAATGTCAACACAAGCAGCTGAGACTATCACCTAATCTGAACCTATTAAAAGATGGTGTAGATCCCTGGCATGAGGTCTGCATTGTGTTGATAAGTTATCGCCTGTACAACGTCCAACAAGAATGTTTCGATACAAATGAAGAATTAGATGTCCTTGATATCCTAGTGAACCAGGAGGAACTTAACAGAATTTTTTAAATAAGAGAACTGTGAGTAAATATCTTGGTTCCAATAAAAGCACTATTAATTTTCAACTAACCTACACACAGATGGCTGGCTGCTAAAATTGGCATCAGTCTGAAGATTTGTAATTCCTATTCAACCTACCCTACTAACTGTGTGACAGTGTGTAACTTGCACAAATTCTTGTCATAACTTGTTATCTTTTACTCTGTTAATTCACGCTGCATACTATTGCTTTAAGCCAAGTATGCCTACCAAGCAACGTACAGCCACTGGGGTAAGGGGTTCCCAGCCGCATCAACCTAAATCAGACAGTGCAACCGGCAAACAAGGAAACGAGTGAATCCCTAGAATGCAAAATTTGCCAGAATGTGTTTACCTCAGACACAGATAAACTTGTCGAATGTGAAAGGTGCAAGAAGTGGTTATGCCTAAGCTGCTCAGGGCTGTCTGACAAATAGTCTGAAGTCCTCTCTAATGACACCTTACTCATACATTGTTATTGTGTCGAGTGTAACGAGTCAGCTATGAGTGCAGTGAAGTCTGATAACCTAATTGAGGAAAATGCAACATGGATATGGAAGCACTCAAGGCAGAATTAAAAGGAAGGATTACGCCAGTCGAGAAGGATGTTAGGTCTGACATGAATGTTTTAGGGAAGAACAGCAGAAGATAACCGGGAAATTAAAAACGTCATCGAGTTTAAATAATGCTGAGGTGACAAGACAGAGTACCAGAGAGATCATCGAGCGAGATGCCAGGAAACGCAACCGCATAATCTTCAACCTTCCTGAAAGTGAAAGTGAAGAAGTAGATCAAAGGATCAATCATGATGAAGACCTGATAAAGAGACTCTATGATAATATTTCAGAGATTAGTATAAATTTTGAGAAGATAAGCCGCTTGGGTAAAAAGGGAGATGAGTGCAGTGAAGTCTGATAACCTAATTGAGGAAAATGCAAAATGGATATGGAAGCACTCAAGGCAGAATTAAAAGGAAGGATTACGCCAGTCGAGAAGGATGTTAGGTCTGACATGAATGTTTTAGGGAAGAACAGCAGAAGATAACCGGGAAATTAAAAACCTCATCGAGTTTAAATAATGCTGAGGTGACAAGACAGAGTACCAGAGAGATCATCGAGCGAGATGCCAGGAAACGCAACCGCATAATCTTCAACCTTCCTGAAAGTGAAAGTGAAGAAGTAGATCAAAGGATCAATCATGATGAAGACCTGATAAAGAGACTCTATGATAATATTTCAGAGATTAGTATAAATTTTGAGAAGATAAGCCGCTTGGGTAAAAAGGGAGATGACCTTTCACACTACGAGTGGCCAAGAAGATATCGGAATGTGATGATGAAATATTGAAGAAAGTTTGGATCAAGAAAGATATGACCCCAATGGATAGGCAGGACATGAAGGAACTGATCATGGACAGAGGCAGGAATCAATTAGCAAAGGGGAACCATCAGATTGGAAGATTCGTGGGGGGAAAGTCATTAATGCACCAAGAAGCAGAAGAAAGCAAGACGTAGTAAAGACGAGAGCAGAGACCCAACAAACTGAGAATGTAGCATACCAACCAACTACTAAGCAACAGAGCAAGTTGAATTATATATACTCTAATGTTGATAATCTGTTGAATAAACTGGCAGAATTAAAAACGTTATTGCACTCAATGAACCTGAAATAATTTGCTTGACAGAGACTGCAAAAAAATGGTCGAATCCCTGTTCAAGCATCATATGATGCCTTCGACAACCTCAGTTCAGCCAGTAGAGGCGTGGTCATATATACAAAAAAGGTACTGGAGGCTGCTCCAAGCAAAATAGTGAAATCCTGTAAATTCACAGAGAGCATATGGTGCGAGATAAAGTTGAATAAAAAAAGATTGCTTACTTATTGGTTGTGTATATAGATCACCAAATACCTCAAGTGAAAACAATGAAATGCTCAATGAGGAAATTCGACAAATAGCTGCAAACAGACACCTGCTCATCACTGGTGATTTCAATTACTGATTTGAAATTGACTGGGCTGAGGAAATATCACCATCCGATCCAGATCACAAAGCCTCTGCATTCATGGATGCAACACAGGACGCATTTCTGTATCAGCACGTTACCATGCCTACGCATTTTAGAGGAGAGCAAAGATCAAATGTTCTAGACTTAATCCTGTCAAACGAAGAAGGCGTGAAAACAGAATTAGTTCACAAAGCCCCCACCCCTTGGCAAAAGTCATCACGCTATACTTAGTTTTAAACTTATCTGTTTTTGAGATATGGAAGGAGACCAAGTGTCAAGATTTAACTACACGAAAGGTGATTATGTCAAAATGTGGGAGATAGTGTCAGGCTACAGCTGGACAAAGGACCTAGCACACCTAAATGTTAAAGACAGCTGGGACATTTTCTCAAACCGTGTGATAGATGTTGCAAATAAAACTATTCCAACAATATGTGCTACACAGTCAACGAATAGAAAACACTTGTGGACAAACGAACAATATCTAGACAAGGCGGGAAAAAAAGAATGGCGTTCCAAAAGTACATGAGAACAAGGACAGGCAAGGATTACACAGAATATGCAAAGGCAAGAAACCAGGCAAAGTGTGCATGCCGCAAAGCTATGAAAGAATTTGAGAAGAAAATTGCAAGTGAAGCGAAACAAAATCCAAAGGCTTTTTATGCTTATGCCAGAAGTAAGCTGACAACGAAAGACAGTGTAGCCAACCTTGAGGATGAAAATAGAACTATGGTATCATCGAATAAAGATAAAGCTGAGGTCTTGAATAAATTCTTCAGCAGCGTCTTTACCCATGAAGATATTCTTAACATGCCTAACTTCAAAAGCTGTAATGTGCAACCACTAGAGAAAATTGAGTTCAATGTGGAAGACGTGACCTTGAAATTGAAGGCGCTAAATGTCTCAAAATCATCTGAACCGGATGGAATGCGCCAAACGATCTTGGTGTAACTGGCACAAGAGCTAAGCAAACCGTTGTGGATTGTCTTTAGGAAGTCTGTCGATGACGGTGTTGTACCTCAAGCCTGGAGAAAAGCCAATGTCACACCCATCTTCAAAAAAGGAGAAAAGAGTAGTCCTGGAAATTATAGACCAGTTAGTTTAACAAGCATTGCCTGTAAAACACTTGAATCAATAGTGAGGGATAAGTTGATGTTACATATGCGTGAAAATAATTTGTTACCTGAGTGTCAACATGGCTTTCTTAGTGACAGATCGACTACAGCAAATCTACTTGCTGTACTTGAAGACTGGACAAGCTCGCTTGATGAAGGCATACCAATTGATACTATTTACCTTGACTTCGCCAAAGCCTTTGATTCAGTGCCACATTAGCGATTGTTAGTCAAACTAAATGGCTATGGCGTTGTAGGCAAGTGTGCAGAGTGGATCAGGAGCTTTCTCGGAAATAGACAGCAGCTAGTGCTGGTAAATGGATCACCATAAAACTGGGCAGCTGTAACTAGTGGGATACCACAAGGTAGCGTCCTCGGACCTGTCTTGTTTGTTGTATTCATCAATGACTTGCCAGATAACACAAAGTGTGCAGTTCAGATGTTTGTGGATGACACTAAGGTGTACCCAGATCCGTTCAGAGAGTGACCGCCAAGAACTTCAAGATGATCTGTACAAGCTAACTGACTGGTCACATACATGGCAGCTTGGATTAAATGCCTCAAAATACAAGGTCGTACATTTTGGTAGCAACAACCCTGGCTACAGTTATGAAATTCCCAGTAAAGAAGGCATGACAGCGCTGGAGACAACTTCAGTTGAAAAGGATTTTGGTGTTAATGTCGACGGCGAGTTAAAGTTCTCTATACATACAGAGGGACAGGTGAGTAAAGCAAATACGACACTGGAGCTAATAAGAAGGTTGTATGAATATTTGGATGCACCGTCACTGAAGCGTCTATTTATTGCTCGAGTACAGTCCCACCTGGAGTATTCTAATGTAGTCGCGGCACCACAATATGTTAAGGATATGAAGCTCCTAGAGGGTGTCCACGCTTATCCCATCACTGTCAACACTTCAGTACGAGGACAGACTAAAAACCCTGAGACTGCCGAGTCTGATGTACAGAAGAGCACGTGGCGACATAATAGAAGGGTACAAGTACATGCATGGAGTTTACACAGTTGATAGCTTGACTCAAACACAGTAACGCGAAGTCATCCCTATAAACTTAAGAAACACTACTGTAGGACAGCACTTCGTCATCAGTTTTTCTCCTCAAGTGTGTACGTATATTGACCACTTGGCACGGTTCATGCAGAGTCCATCATAGACAGTGTGTACGTATAATGACCACTTGGGACGGTTCATACAGAGTCCATCATAGACGGTGTGTACGTATATTGACCACTTGGCACGGTTCATACAGAGTCCATCATAGACAGTGTGTACGTATATTGACCACTTGGGACGGTTCATGCAGAGTCCATCATAGACAGTGTGTAATTGTACGTATAATGACTACTTGGGACGGTTCATGCAGAGTCCATCATAGACAGTGTGTAATTGTACATATAATGATCACTTGGAACGGTTCATGCAGAGTCCATCATAGACAGTGTGTAATTGTACGTATAATGACCACTTGGGACGGTTCATGCAGAGTCCATCATAGACAGTGTGTAATTGTACATATAATGACCACTTGGGACGGTTCATGCAGAGTCCATCATAGACAGTGTGTAATTACCGCTTTCAGAATGGTGAGGATCGTTATTGACGAACTTCACGTGAGGAGCTTCTCGGATCTCAGATGACAACAACTCAACACGGTCATGATCCCAGCAATCCTTAAAATGCACATCTCTTTGAACGGCACTAGCAATAATAATAATAATAATAATAATAATAATAATAATAATATTAATAATAATAATAATAATAAATAATAATAATAATAATAATAATAATAATAATAATAATAATAATTACTCAGACATAAATATCAGTCTGCAAATATACATCAGCTGCTATTGCTACTAATGCTGCTGCTAATGTTGACGACTGTTACTGAAGATTTTACAGATGGCACTACTACTACTACTACTACTACTACTACTACTACTACTACTACTACTACTACTACTACTACTACTACTACTACTACTATGACTACTACTACTCCTTACGGTAGGTCAAACTTCAGTCCACACATCTTGACAGTAGTAGGATGAGCCATGTATCGGAAAGCTAGCTTTTCATCAAGCTCGGCAAAGTGTGGGATCAACTCATCTGTTAATTAGATAATTAATCATTGAAATTAGAATAAAGTGAGTAGTTGAACCATGATTAGTGAGTATTTGAGACAGGACGGGTGTCGGAGTATATATATATATATATATATATATATATATATATATATATATATATATATATATATATATATATATATATATATATATATATATATAAGGCATTGACGGGGAATCGAAACCACCACTTGCAACAACGCCTAGCATCATAGCCTACAAACCCTTCCACGAAAACAAAGCCGCGAGACAGTTGTCCTCGTTAATGCTAATATATTGTAATATCATGAATATGTGTATAACTATCTGAGACATGTGTGTATTTAGGACACGGGTCTGTATTTGAGACAGTGTGATTGTGTATCTGGACATGACAAGAGTGTATTTGACACATGGTGAGAGTGTATTTGAGACAGAAGTCTCTATTTGAGACATGGGAAGTGTGTATTTGAGACAGGAGAAGTGTGTATTTGAGACAGGAGAAGTGTGTGTTTGAGACAGGAGAAGTGTGTATATGACACATGAGAAGTGTTTATTTGACACAAGAGAAGTGAGTATTTGACACAAGAGAAGTGTGTATTTGACACAAGAGAAGTGTGTATTTGGAACAGGAGAAGTGTGTATATGACACATGAGAAGTGTGTATTTGACACAAGAGAAGTGAGTATTTGACACAAGAGAAGTGTGTATTTGACACAAGAGAAGTGTGTATTTGGAACAGGAGAAGTGTGTATTTGACACATGAGAGTGTGTATTTGAGACAGGAGAAGTGTGTATTTGAGACAGGAGAAGTGTGCATTTGAGACAGGAGAAGTGTATATTTGAGACAGGAGAAGTGTGTATTTGAGACGGAGAAGTGTGTATTTTAGACAGGAGAAGTGTGTATTTGAGACAGGAGCAGTGTGTATTTGAAACAGGAGAAGTGTGTATTTGAGACAGGAGAAGTGTGTATTTGACACATGAGAAGTGTGTATTTGAGACAGGAGAAGTGTGTATTTGACACATGAGAAGTGTGTATTTGACACAAGAGAAGTGTGTATTTGACACATGAGAAGTGTGTATTTGGAACAGGAGAAGTGTGTATTTGACATATGAGAGGTGTGTATCTGAGACAGGAGAAGTGTGTATTTGAGACAGGAGAAGTGTGTATTTGCGACATGATGAGAGTGTATTTTAGACATGGCTGTGTATCTCGGACAGGATAATGGTATTTTGGTACAGTGTATATTTGAGACATGTGTGTGTATTTGAGACATGGGTGTATATTTGAGGCATGGCTGTGTATTTGAGGCAGGGTGTATTTGAAATGGCTCAACACTATTCATAGAGATAGCTTTCAACATACCATGTGGCAGTTCATGCAAGAAGATCTTTTTGAGTGCATTTAGCTGCCGGTGTAGGTAATACATGTACTTGCTATCTTTGTCTACAACAAATGCAATACTAATATCAGCTTATCTATCAAAAACTGCAAAGCATTCAAACATTTATGTTCCTTTATTTTTAGCTTCCAGACCAAAGATTGGAAATCCTAATCTACGGAAACGTGGACAGCATTCGGATGAGGGATTTCTTGACAATTACCTTATTATTGCGTCATTCATGGGCTTTCCCCAAATCCACGCACGATTATTCTGTACACGTGCACAAAAAATTAAAGTTCAATTCATAGTAAGCGCGCTGGAATGTGAAAGGCTGATAGAATTATTTAGAAGTTATGCATTATTATTATTATTATTATTATTATTATTATTATTATTATTAATATCATCATCATCAACAACAACAACAACAACAACAACAACAACAACAACAACAACAACAACAACAACAACAACAACTTTATTATTATTATTATTATTATTATTATTATTATTATTAATTAGCTTTTGTATAATTATCTTAAAGGTAGCATAAGTCACAACTATTATAATTATTACTATCATTAATGATTATCGTTTGGCCAAAAGCTGTCAAGTGATTTAGGAGATACGTTTTCAAGTATTTAAGAAATTACAAGATGGACCTCAACAAGATTGGACAAATGAGGATTATGGTGAAAAGTGCTGAAGCCCACCACCATAGGATCCTTCCAATAACGTGTTGGTGAAGCCGCGCCATTGCTTAAGGATGAGTGGCGTTTCATTGGATTTCCAGAAAATGTTTAGAAATCAAATCCAGGATGGTCACCATAAAATAATCACTATTATCATCAACTTCATCATCTCCACTATAATAACCATTATCAACAATAATAATAACAGCAACAACTACAATACGTAACAACAAATATCAATATTAGCATTATTATTATTATTATTATTATTATTATTATTATTATTATTATTATTATTACCATTACCACTGTTAGCACTATAATCATTGTTATCAACAACAGTAATAATAACAACAACATAAGCAACAACTGCAACATATGTTAATAATAGCATTAATATTATCATCACTATCATAGCCATTTCCACTGCCATCATCATCATCACTATCTCTATTATCATTATTTTTACAAATATCATCAACATTATAGCTAACATCATTCTTATAACGTTTTCTACTACTTTCATGGCTACATGTATACGTATATTGTTGTTATTAGTTTAGATACATCAATACAGTGCAACTCGCAGATAACCTACATGCAACCCAAAACAAAGTAATAATTAAAATCATCTGCAAACAATGTTAGTGAGAGGTGGTTGCAGACAGTAGGTAAGTCATTCATATATAGGAGGAGCAAGAGGGGGCCAAGTATTGATCCTTGGGGAACACCACAAACCAGCTTCTCTCTGCTAGAGCAAATGTCATTGTATTTTTACACATTGTACTCTATCGCTTAAATAACTCTTATCCACATTAGAATCTATTATAGAAAAGTATCCCCAAAAATTTGAAAACAGTGGACGTACTGAGACGGGTCGGTAGTTAGTGAAGTCTGAAGAGTCTTCAGCTATACATAGTGATGTCACATGCGCTATCTTTAACCGTGATCGAAGGCCACCCTGCTCCAGTGACAGATTGCATATGCGACTTAAAGGTATTAGTATCTTTGTTAGACAATTTTTAACGATACGCCATTTAAAGTTAACAATATTTGTACTTTTATTAACATTAATTTGCATTAGTAGTATAGAAATCTCTTCTGGGTTAGTAGTGTTTAGAAAAATTGAAGATTGATAGCTGTGTTAAATAGTCCTGTATAATTTCGTGAGGGTCAATTTGAATTTGCTTTCGATAATTTGGGTCTAATGTTAATAAAATATTCATTAAATTTTGTTGTTATTTCTTCCTTATGAGTTACAACTTTGTTATTATAGATACATCTTCAAGCATCTGATTTACTGTTTTGTTTGATTAATAGTAATATAATGAATGTCTATGTACTTCGTTAATGGAATTATAGCTATAGGTATATCGTTAGATAGATAAATAAAGGACAGCGGCTGAGTGGTTAGGGAGTCGCGCCCATGACTCGAATGCCGCAAGATCGATTTCTGGGCGGACTGCGGCGTTGTTTCCTTGAGCAAGGAACTCCACTCTGCAGTGTTCCAGTACACCTGTCTGTAAAATAGGTACCGGTCATGGCGGTGTCGGCAATACAGAATGTAAAAACTATTGAGCGCCCAGCGGGTAAAGGTGGAAAGTCATGTAAGAACACAAGTGGAAGCAGACTATACACCCTGACCCATACCTATAACTTTGCAACTCTACGTGATTACATCTCACCCCCTGGTTCTTTGACCTTCCAAGCCCGGCGCCACATACTGCGCACAGGGAGCTATGCCATCACAGGCACCTATCTACAGCTAGGTCGACTGGAGAAACGTAGAGCTAAGTGGCTTGCTCAAGGATAAAATGAGGCGGACCAGCGGGGAAGGGAAATTGCGAACGTTGATTTATTATTAGTATTTGTGTCTAAAATCGACAAATTTGACAATTGCTCCGTAGCTAATGCATGTCATACCATGCAGTGCATCCTTAGTAACATACTGCAATGTGAACTTGTCTTACCATAGAGTGCGTCCATAGTAATGTACTGTGATGTGAACTTGTCTTACCATACAGTGCGTCCGTAGTAATATACTGTGATGTGAATTTGTCTTACCATACAGTACGTCCATAGTAATATACTGTGATGTGAACTTGTCTTACCATACAGTGCGTCCTTAGTAATCTACTGTGATGTATGCTTGTCTTACCATACCGTGCGTCCTTAGTAATATACTGTGATGTGAACTTGTCTTACCATACAGTGCGTCCTTAGTAATATACTGTGATGTGAACTTGTCTTACCATACAGTGCGACCGTAGTAACATACTGTGATGTGAACTTGTCTTACCATACAGTGCGTCCTTAGTAATATACTGCGATGTGAATTTGTCTTACCATTCAGTACGTCCATAGTAATCTACTGTGATGTGAACTTGTCTTACCATACAGTGCGTCCTTAGTAATCTACTGTGATGTGAACGTGTCTTACCATACAGTGCGTCCTTAGTAACATACTGTGATGTGGACCTGTCTGACCATACAGTGCGTCCTTAGAAATATACTGTGATGTGAACTTGTCTTACCATACAGTGCGTCCTTAGCAATATACTGTGATGTATGCTTGTCTTACCATACAGTGCGTCCATAGTAATATACTGTGATGTGAACTTGTCTTACCATACAGTGCGTCCATAGTGATATACTGTGATGTGAATTTGTCTTACCATAGAGTGCATCCTTAGTAATGTACTGTGATCTGACCTTGTCTTGCGATACAGTGCGTCCTTAGTAATACACTGTGGTGTTAACGTGTCTTATCATACAGTGCGTCCTTAGTAATATACTGTGATGTGAATTTGTCTTACCATACAGTGCGTCCTTAGTAATCTACTGTGATGTGAACCTGTCTTACCATACAGTGCGTCCTTAGTAATATACTGTGATGTGAACTTGTCTTACCATACAGTGCGTCCTTAGTAATATACTGTGATGTGAACTTGTCTTGCGATACAGTGCGTCCTTAGTAATACACTGTGGTGTTAACGTGTCTTATCATACAGTGCGTCCTTAGTAATATACTGTGATGTGAATTTGTCTTACCATACAGTACGTCCATAGTAATCTACTGTGATGTGAACTTGTCTTACCATACAGTGCGTCCTTAGTAATCTACTGTGATGTGAACTTGTCTTACCATACAGTGCGTCCTTAGTAACATACTGTGATGTGGACCTGTCTTACCATACAGTGCGTCCTTAGAAATATACTGTGATGTGAACTTGTCTTACCATACAGTGCGTCCTTAGCAATATACTGTGATGTATGCTTGTCTTACCATACAGTGCGTCCATAGTAATATACTGTGATGTGAACTTGTCTTACCATACAGTGCGTCCATAGTGATATACTGTGATGTGAATTTGTCTTACCATAGAGTGCGTCCTTAGTAATGTACTGTGATGCGAACTTGTCTTACCATGCAGTGCGCCCTTACTAACGTACTGTGATGTGAACTTGCTTTGCCATACAGTGCGTGCTTAGTAATACACTGTAATGTGAATTTGTCTTACCATGCAGTTCGTCCTTAGCAATGCACTGTGATGTAAACTTGTCTTACCATGCAGTGTGTCCTTAGTAACATACTGTGACGTGAACCTGTCTTACCATGCTGTGCGTCCTTATTAATGTACTGTGATGTGAACTTGTCTTATCATGCAGTGTGTCCTTAGTAACATATTGTGACATGAGCCTATCTTGCCATGCTGTGCGTCCTTATTAATGTACTGTGAGGTGAACTTGTCTTACCATGCAGTGCGTTCTTGGTAATATACTGTGATGCGAACTTACCATGCAGTGCGCCCGTAGTAATATACTGTGATGTGAGCTTGTCTTACCATGCAGTGCGTTCTTAGTAATATACTATGATGCGAATTTACCATGCAGTGCGTCCTTAGTAATATACTCTGATGCAAACATACCATGCAGTGCGTCTTTGTAATATACTATGATGGGAACTTAACACGCAGTGCGTCCTTAGTAATATACTGTGATGTGAACTTGTCTTAACGTACAGTGCATCCGTAGTAATGTACTGTGATGTGATCGTGTCTTACCATGCGGTGCGTTCTTAGTAATATACTATGATGCGAACTTACCATGCAGTGCGTTCTTAGTAATATACTGTCATGCGAACTTGTCCTGGCTTACAGTGCGTCTTCAGTAATATACTGTGATGTGAACTTGTCTTACCATACAGTGTGTCCTTAGTAATATACTGTCATGCGAACTTGTCTTGGCTTACAGTGCGTCCTTAGTAATATACTGTTGATGTGAACTTGTCTTACCATACAGTGCGTCCTTAGTAATATACTGTGATGTGAACTTGTCTTATCATACAGTGTATCCTTAGTAATGTACTGTCATGCGAACTTGTCTTGGCTTACAGTGCGTCCTTAGTAATAAACTGTGATGTGAACTTGTCTTGCAATACCGTGCGTCCTTAGTAATGTACTGTGATGTGAACTTGTCTTACCATACAGTGTGTCCTTAGTAATATACTGTGATGTGAACTTGTTTTACCATAGAGTGCGTCCTTATTAATGTACTGTGATGCGAACTTGTCTTACCATGCAGTGCGCCCTTATTAACGTACTGTGATGTGAAATTGCCTTACCATGCAGTGCGTCCTTATTAACGTACTGTGATGTGAACTTGTCGTACCATGCAGTGCGTCCTTATTAATGTACTGTGATGTGAACTTCTTGAATGCATGCTTGAGCTCAGCTTCATCATAGACGTTCACGTGGTGCGCCTCAAAAACTGAAATATGTAATCAATTGATAGATCCGACCTGCCACTCAAGTATATGGTGTCATAATTAATTAATCAATCATAATATGAAACGGACGACGTATCTAGGTCCGTCATGCGCATTGTATAGTCCGTCAAGTGTACGAATTGTATGTCTTTAGTATTTAATACACATTCTGTTGAATATTTTGAAAATATTTGATTGAGCGCTGTTGCTGCCATCAACAGTAACAGGGCAAATTAGTTTCAAAATATGCAGTAAGTTACCTCTATAATTACCTTAATATTGGGATTCTGGGAATTCATGATTCAAAATATATAAATCAATCCCAGCACGCCCAGAGCATGGGCGGAGCTTAGCTAGAAATGGGCTGGGCATAGCTAGAAATGGATCGCTCTATTGATTTAACCCTTTGAACACGAAAGGTCAAATACGAAAACTATTTTACAATGCAATAATGCTGTATGGTAGCAACAGGCCACTGTCAAATTCAGCACCATGTATACCAAACATGACACAGAATTTTCAAATATTTTCCTCAGGAGCCTTTAATTGTACCTTGATTTCAGATCTGAGTGTTTTAATTCGCTCTTACACGTTTTGCTGGTAAGGGATCATCACTTGCTAGCATTATACATGAAGTAATCAGAGGCCCACATTATTACCAGAATTCCTGAAAATGAAATTATTAAAATTGTTTGTTTGAAGAGGCTGAAATAGTGTTCATCTAATGAAGCGAAATAAATCCTAGTATTTGATGATTTCATTACGTATAAGTTATTAAAATCTTTTTTAGTTATGAGGTTGAATTATGTATTATGGACTTCTGATAATAGGCTTACGTATCCCTAAAAGATACACGCCCAGACGCACGTATGCATAGGGGAACGCAGAAACATACACGATAGACGGACTATTCAAATGAATATGCATACTGTATTAAAGCTTACCACTTGGGAGAACACTTTCCAAATAGTAAGTGCATGCATCGGCGTTATTTATTTGATGGACGACATCCATGAAGAAATGTGGAGAGTAGAGATCAGGTACGATTGAAATCTGCCCTACCCATCGCAGGTGCAAGTTATAGGTGGAGACAAAATCTGCCAGCTTGAATTGACACCTGCGAATCAATGGCATATATATATATATATATATATATATATATATATATATACACACTGAAAGTTGTTCTAGTGAAACCATCGTATGGCATTTTAGGTAAATACAATAACGATAGGCTAACTATGACAACTACGGTTGTATTACTAGTGATGGGAATAATGATAACGACGAGGCCAATAACAACAAAGATACAACAGTCAATAATAGTCACAATTAAGATATCACACTACCACCACACCACCCGCCACCACCACCATCACAATAATGATAATGACAATGACGATTTACAAAAAATCGTCTCCTCTTGGCCTGTACATAGATACTGATTATGCACAAATTTGAATTTTCTCGACCATATAATGTCTAACCAGCCTTCATTTGTAGGACAACTGAGACATATTTGTAAATTCCACTGGAAAACATTTAAAAATTGTCTTCTCTCGGCCTGCAAATGGATTGCATTCAATGAGCAACGCGTTATTCTTTTTTTTTTTTTTTTTTTTTTTTTTTTACAAATCTTGACCGTTAAATTAATAGTCCTATATAAGTGTTATATTGAGTGCTTTGAGGCGCTGTTGGCACAAGAGGGTTATTTTCCGCTATATATGTTTTATGTAGCACTCTGTCTAAGTTTCACTTTTGTGAACGTTTTCTCTGAATATTTAAAGCAGCCATACATGTGGTGCCATTTACTAATATTATTCGCGGATATTGGTGATATTGGTGTAAAATACATCACAAATGCCATAGCAGGAAATATTTTAATGTTATCAAATGTAGCTGAAAAAGCAAGATGGCGGCTGTCTCAATCAACAAATTATGAGGAGAAGTATCAACTTCGAATTAACTCTATCCAAACCTCAACCCCCAGCCCCCCCCCCCCCACCCCCACATACTGATATTCTCACAGACAGCACCGTTACTTAACATATAAATGCCTAATTTTTATTTGAAAAGATTTAGCCATTACCCCTTCTTGGGTCAACTTGACCATTTAATGGTAAAACTGACCAAAAACAAAAAAACACCTTTGCCTATTTGAAAAGCATAGATAAGGGTATTTTTGAATATTTACCACTAGAATAAATTTCTCTTCTCTCGGCCTGCAGATAGACACTGGCTAAGTAAAAGCTTTCATTTTCCTTCCCATTACCCCTTTAACGGTCAAGGCGGCGAAAAAAGAATTAAAAAATAGTCTTCTAAAATTAAAATATATTGAAAGATATCGACCATCAAAATGTTTAATTGATATATCAAGTAGTATTTTGAGCGCTTTGAGGCGCTTTGAGGCGCTTTGAGGCGCTTTGAGGCGCTTTGAGGCGCTATTAACACGAGAGGGGTCAAGAGTTGTGCCAATTTGGAGTAATGTTTCAAGACCTGCGATAACTGTCGAAGACACGTACAGCTGCTTCCGCTATCAAGCACAATGTGCTATAGCTGCGGCGTAACCAGATTTCTCCGAAATGTAAACAATTTAACTGACAGACTGTCCGAAAGTGCTACCGAAAGTCCTACCGAAAGTCATACAGAAAATCATACCGAAATTCAGACAGAGTCATACAGATTAAGGTTATACCGAAACTTATACCAAAGGCATACGATCTTGCGTACCACTTGCGCGTTGCAACTATAGCGAACGTGGAAAGAGCAGCAAGTAGGATGATGTCTTCTCGACCTGGCAATTTCACCATTGCTCTTAACGGAGAACATCCATTACATGCTTGTCATAGTACTGGTTAAAGCGAGAGAGACCAAAATTATATCAAGTCATATTCCTGATTATCTCCACGAGTAGGATAGAAATTGGCAAAGTATAACAGTGCATTTGCCACGATACACATCCTTAACCTTTTAATAACTAAATTTGTTCAAAAAAATTAAAATATTTACTTATTGAATGTCCATCTGTAGCCCAAAGAGAAGATTATTTTGAAAATTTACCACCGGAATGACTGGCTCGGTTATCGAGCCAGTCATTCCGGTGGAAAATTCTCAAAATAGT
The DNA here is from genome assembly GCA_034401795.1 of Chaetoderma sp. LZ-2023a. Lineage (NCBI taxonomy): Eukaryota > Metazoa > Mollusca > Caudofoveata > Chaetodermatida > Chaetodermatidae > Chaetoderma > Chaetoderma sp. LZ-2023a. Next base: position 11,220,715 of record CM067370.1, on the reverse strand, counting down.
CTTCTCTTGGCCTGCAAAAGGAGACACTCCCCAAGACCACTACAGAGACCCGTTTTGGCCGGCTTCGTCGTGAAAGGGTTAACCTTTGAACAGTACACGATCACGTGACGTGTTAGTCTACTTGGTTTGAATAATACGTTCCTAATGTGAATACCATAAAACAACAGGAAATCGTCTATTTATTAAGCGCATGTCATGTCTTTCTGGAAGCGATATGTCTTACCTGAAGCGGTATTTACAGTCATTCCAATTAGTGTACTGTGAAAGGGCGAAGTCGTGATCTATCCTGTCATTTTGCTCGTAAAGGAAGAAATTGACATGTGAATCAAACGCTACACCGAGGTATGGCATGACCACGTCCCCTGCATGACAACGAGAGAAAGAAGATACATCGTGAGTTATAAACAAAATCTAGCTAATTGTGACTAACTGACATATTTAGTGTTAATGAGACCCTGACATCACTAAGACAGATGGTCCTTAATATATTTGGGTCTCCAGATAAAATGTATCTTGGGGCTACATGATGCAGGGTAGAATTTAAGGCACTGCAACAATTTGGATGGGGGGGGGGGGGGCGGAGCGCCTGTATATAAAATAATATGTTGAATATTTGGAAAAGAATTGGATTGGAAGATATGGAATGCAGAAATGTCTTCCAATAAATCTATGTTCAAAATATTCAGCACTAGCTTTTTATACTTTGTGTTTTAAATATTCCACATTATTGTACTATACAGGACTGGTGTGTCCAAACCCCATAACCATCTAACATCAGGGAACCCAGACACATTACGGTTTAAACAGGACCCTAGCTTTCTCGCAATCCTAACGGCAGCTCCGAAGGCACCAGATAAGAATTCCAGAAACTATGCACATAGCCCTACGTTTGGTGGTTATTCATTAGTGGCCAGATTTATTAATAAATGGGTTTTATTTAAATGCGAGTGATATATTACTCCCGCACATTACAGCGCTTTTCAACTGTGTCTTTAAAAGTGGTATTTTCCCGCGAATTTGGTCAGAAGGAATCATCGTACCTCTACACAAGAAGGGCAGTGTTAACGACGTGCATAATTACAGGGGCATTACACTTCTTAGTACACTGGGTAAATTATTTACTAAAGTTCTTAATAATAGATTAAATGATTGGGCAGAATCCAATGCTGTTTATGTAGAAGCTCAAGCCGGTTTTAGGGCCGGTCTGAGTACTGTGGATAATATATTTGTTATGAACGGGTTAATATCACATGTACTAAATAAAGGAGGGAGGTTGTTCTGTGCTTTTATAGATTTTACTAAAGCTTTCGACTATGTGGTACATGATTGCTTATGGTACAAACTTTTAAAAGCGGGTGTTAGAGGAAATATTATTAATATTATCATGTCAATGTACAAAGAGGTAAAAACTAGAGTTAGATTAAACTCTAACGTATCAGACTGTTTCGAATGTACTACTGGTGTGCGTCAAGGGGAAAGCTTATCGCCTTTTCTCTTCGCTATGTATCTAAATGACTTAGAAGACGAATTTTTTAGAAAGGTGGGGAGGGTGTGGGCTTAGAATTTCTTAAATTATTATTAATTTTATATGCTGATGACATAATTATATTAGCCGAAAGTAGAACTGGACTACAAAAAGGGTTAAATATTTTACATGAGTATTGCAACAGGTGGCGATTGACAGTTAATATTGATAAAACTAAAGCAATGGTTTTCAGATGGGGTGGGCGCTTAAGGGTAAATGACAAATGGTGGTATGGTAATACTGAAGTAGAAATTGTAAATAACTTCAAGTATTTGGGCATCGTTTTTACAACTTCAGGGTCGTTCACAGAAGCACAAAAATGTTTAGCGGGTCAAGCGCAGAAAGCCGTATTCGCTTTACAAAAATATTGTAATAAATTTATAGGCCTATCAATAGACCACTATTGCAAACTATTTGACAAGCTAGTTCTACCTATTCTCTGCTACGGGAGCGAAGTCTGGGGTTTTCACTCAGCGTATGGTGTTGAAAAATGCCACCTTCGCTTCTGTAAGCAACTGCTTAATGTAAAACAAAGTACGTCAAATTCTGTTGTTTATGGAGAGTTAGGGAGGATGCCTCTGCGATTAGGGAGAGAAATCAAGTCGATAAAATATTGGTTTAAAATATTAGATATGAAACCAAATAGAATTGCTAAACATGTGTATAATACCTTATATCAAGACTGGCATAGGGATAAAAATCGTAAGAATTGGGTCAAATCGTTAAGAGATAAGCTCTGTACCAATGGGTTTGGGGATATATGGGAGTCACAGGGAACAATAGTAAGTAAAGATCAGTTTATCCCCGAATACAAGCAGAGAATAAGTGACAATTTTTATCAGCAGTGGAGGGGGCATTTGGAAGCCAGCAATAAAACATGGCTCTACAAACACATTTCAACTGATCTAACATATAAATGCTATTTAAATAAAGTAAAAACGAAAAAGCACCGTGATTCATTATGTAGACTAAGAACGGGGTCTCATAGACTAAATATTGAATTAGGCAGATGGCACAAACCAATACCAATACCACGCGCTGAGCGAACATGCCCTTTTTGTGATGATGTAGAGGATGAATATCATTTTTTAATTTTATGTCCTGTCTATAATGATTTACGCAGGAAATACATAAAACCACACTATTGGAAACGACCGAACGTTCACAAAGCATCAGAATTATTGATGTGTACCAGCGAAAGTAGTTTAAAGAAGTTAGCGGCTTTTGCTTACAATGCTTTTCTATTACGTGACGAACGCACGTAATTGCGTTTTCTCCACTATAATCCATCGCACTTTTTTTCTATGCCAATTTGGGAGGATAATTCTTACTTTTAACAGAATGCATTTTCTCATCACAGGCACGATTTCAGCTCTCAATATACAAACCTTTACTAAACCAGTGGCTATTTCGCCTCCATTGTAAAAGGTATACATTAGAGTTTTCAATTTTTCAACAATTCGGTACGATTGTGTGGGCATACGGCTGTATGAGGATGTAGATGTGCGTCTGTATGTATGGGAAGTGGATATGTATGGCCGCGTGCGTGCGTGAGTGTGCCTTTGTTGTGTGTGTGCGTGCGTGCATGTGCGTGCGTGCGTGTGTATGTGGATGACCACGAGAACGCGTGAGCGTATATGGACATGAGCATTAGTAAGTGGATAAGAGGAACCAAGAAAGTTATTTATTAAAACAAATGCCAAACTAGTGCCCTCATGCCATTACATGGGGGAGTCAGTCAAACCATCCCCGTCACGTTGGAGAATGCGGTACTATTCTGATGGTTTATCACTGGAAGGACTGGCTCGATACACAATCCAGTGGTTCCAGTGATGGAGTGTCAGAGTGGTCCTCTTTCGATGTGAAAGAACCAAATCAACGTTTCAAAACCCAATTTTAATTTCTAGGCATGACTTTGTGAAGGTGTGCGAGCGAAAGTGATTGTGTGAGCGCGTGCATCCTGGTCTCACTCCTCGCTTTTCTTTCGACCCGCTATTTCGAAAGCGAGGAGTGTTGACCTTGAGTGATTTATATACTTAGACCGGATCCCGCTCTTCGTTTCCCTTTCGACTTAACATATTTGGAAACGAAGGGTGGTGATATTGGAAATGGCATTATACTGTCTGAGTGTGGGTGAGAGAGAGAGAGAGAGAGAGAGAGAGAGAGAGAGAGAGAGAGTGTGTGTGTGTGTGCGCGCGTGTGTGTATGTGCGTGCGTGCGTGCGTGTGCGCGTGTGTGGTGATGTTGTTTTCGTTTATCAGTATCTTAGTTGCAAATCGGGCTATCGTGTGACCAGCCTCGGTCTGTTGATGGACTACGGTCGATTTCCGCGGACAGCACACCTGAGCAATTTGATAATGTAGCCCAAATACCTAGGTGTCCCTTTGTCTGCTAAGGAAATCGACCCATGGTTCATTGATGGATCCGCGGCTGGCGCGGTGGTCCAGATGTATATGAACCAAATTAGCCTGCGAACATTACTGATTTAATAACATATAAAATATGAGAATGAATATGTTCTTGCAATTGTAATGCACTTAGTTGATTTGTCCGCCATATCACATTATGTGTAACCATTTGCACTCAAGGGTCAAATGGCCTATTGTGTGAATAAATCTATCTATCTATCTATCATTAGTGGTGGCTTGACGACCACCGGTCTTAATAGAACCACCAGAATACAGGTGTCTGTTATAGACAAGTTGGGCTTACTTTGTCAAGCTGCATAAAAGCAAGCGTTGTAGCCTACCTCATACATTGAGAATATCACCCTACCTTTGTGTATATCAGAGCCAGGAATGTTGGTCACTAGATATAGAATCCCAGGATGCTCAAAACTTCCAACTCCTGGGTCTGCTAAATCACGCATCACTCCAACAAATGTATATAGGCCATCTAATAACAGAAACATAATGACAGTGCTGCTTAGCAAGATAGGGAAGGGTAGTAAAATGTATGCATGATATGGTAGGCCTATGACAGCGTAGGGTAAGACAGGATTTGATAGGGCCTGTCTGAGTGAGTGAGTGAGTGAGTGAGTGAGTGAGTGAGTGAGTGAGTGAGTGAGTGAGTGAGTGAGTGAGTGAGTGAGTGAGTGGGTGGGGAGTGCGTGCGTACGTGCGTGGGTACGTCCGTGCGTGGGTGGGTGCGTGCGTGCGTGGGTGCGTGGGTGGGTGAGTGGGTACGCGCGTGTGAGCGTGGGTGCGTGTGAGGGTGGGTGCGTGGGTGAATGCGCGCGTGCCCGCGTGTGTCCGTGCTTGAGTGAGTGCGTTCGATAAGACATTATTAGGGTATAACTGGTCGTTTGCTAGTGCGTGCATGTGTCCTGTTGAGACGCGGGTAGCGGAAGACCAAAATTCTGATGAGGGTATAGCTAATATTTTGTCCGTGCTGTTCACGACAAGATATTATAAGCAACCGAGCAGGTGAATGTCGCTTTGTTATCTCATAGTTACTGGAGCATTATTTTTCATTTTTAAATCATGCTTTCTGCAGGTTGTTACTGGCTGAATGTTATCGTGTATCAATAAAATAGTGAATGTTATGTCACATTACATTGAAAAATATTGACAGATTTGGATATTCAGGATAATCCATACAGTTGACAAACTAGAGTTTATTTAGACCGATCTATAAGCTTGTATTTATCGTACCATGAACGTTATGACCACTGTGGCCAACGATGTGCAGATTGGGGGAATCTCTAGTCACGGCTGTTGGTAATACGTCACCATTAAACGTCGTCTTCACATGTACTTCACTAAATAATAATAATAATAATAATAATAATAATAATAATAATAAGTAACTGCATCAACTACAACAATGACATCGAATAAAAACACAGCAACAATGACGACGACTGAGGTAGCGTAGTCAACTACATCTCCAAATCACAGATGTAACCTTCACTGTACAGTAAATAATCACGATCTAACCATCCACAGGTATGAGAACATTTCTATGTAATGTAGATATAGGCTAGGCCTAAGCTATGCATACACGTTAATTTTGAAACGTTATAAATATGGTTGCCAATGCCAAAACTTTATATGCCACATAACATTGCTTTTAAAATTAAACTTTTCTCAGATGGTGGTAGACCGAACTTACGGCAAGGTGAGTTTCGTGCGACATATGAACACAGACTCTGCGTGAGATGAGAATTCGCCGTATACATGCATAGTATTTTTATGGTCCAAGTCTATCAGTGGATCTAATAAGATGTATAATAAAAAAAAAAAAAATAATAATAATAATAATAATAAACATTTCAAAAACAATTAGTGTTTTACGTGCTAAGAAAGCCATTTTGGCTACTAAGGATATCGCCGGTATTATCAGCTACGTTATCAAGTATTAAATCAGATGTGTGCTAGCAATCAAATATTAAATATTCAATTTGAAGGCGCCATCGTTTCATCTGAATGACTCAAATTTACCTTCGGGTATTTTGTCATGTTAAAATCATGGGTTCCAAAGAATATTCTCTTGCGAAATATATGTCATCTAAGAAGCTGGTATAATTTATAATATCAGTTGAACAGCAATGACTATTTGATATTACATAGTTCTATAGTGACGATTACATTTATTGAATAATTCAGTGAACTGAGAGCCATACGAATGAAGGGTTAACAATTTTACAAAAATTCCTTTGTTTATATTTTCTTAAATCCTGTTCATAACCGAATTATTAAAGTAAAGTTCAACTACTTATTCCGACTATCTTAGTAATTAAGTGCACATTCATGATGAAAATATTGAAGCACCATGGCATATAATGTTCATAAATCAAACTGTAGTTTACGTAACCACACGTGTGGGTGCTCCTATTAAGAGGAAGGATATACGAACAACAACAACAACATGGCGACATAATTTTCCCCTGACTGTCATTTATTATCAGATAACTGAAGCAACTGGTAACTAGGCTTGTTGGGTTAATCGATATTTCAGCGATAGTCGATTATTTTTCCCGGTGGTTATATAATCAGTGCTAACCCAACACTCTTGGCCTAGATACTGTTGACCATTCATTTATGACATCACAATCATGTAAATTATGCATATCGAGAGGCCCTTGCCAACCAAGCATCTACTTCAATCCATCGTGGGGCCCCTCACATGTATTAATTATGAGAATGAGCTTCACAGCTTCATAGATACACGCGAGCTGTTCATTTCCGTTTACACTAAACCATTATTGATAATTGTTATATTTTACTATTAGTTTAAATGTTTCCTTGAGGGATGTGGATATTGCCATTATGTACTTTATTTAAATACGGTTGTGCTTGTAATATGTTGGCCGATGCTGGAAGTGGCATCGATTATTACATGCCTTTCACAGTTTGGGGTTATTAGTTACATGTTTGAAAGATTCCATGCTGTGAAAGATATGCTCTATCTATATAGAATACCTTCTTGGTTCTTTGCAAAATAAAGGACATGCTTCAGCTTCTTCGCCAGTTCTGCGCCTAAATAATAATAATAATAATAATAATAATAATAATTTAATTTTGTAAATTTTGCAGATAAATGAGAGCGAGAGAGAGAGAGAGAGAGAGAGAGAGAGAGAGAGGAGGGAGGGAAGTAGGGATGGAAGTAGGGAGGGAGAGAGAGAAATGTATGTTCCTCAGTACTGCGCTTCGTGTTTAAAGGTGGTATTTTAGTGTTAACTTAGTGTAGCACGATAATCTGAGATGTTGCTTATGCAAGTTACACTACTATGAGATAAGGTCTAGCTTTTGCTTTGGTGAGATTCTTCTCATTTTTGGGCTGGACTACTGATTGACATGTTAATAATGCAGTTATAATTAATGATTCCAGTTTCTCAGGCAATCATGTGACGTCATAATCAACTATATCACATGCTGAGTGACCTTATAATCAATTACGCCATGAATGACGCGACTTAGTCCTACTTAAGCGCTTAATAGTATGTCAGGTTGTGCGGATTTTATGTCCTTACTATTTAATAAACATTTTGTTGAATATTTTAAGACTAATTTGACAGGGCGTTAAACCCAGTCAAATCAGTTTTAAAATATTGAACAGCTTACCTGCATAGTTTTCTGGAAATTCCTATTACTTGTTGTAAATGCATTTGCATTCATTTGGCATCTCATGAGGCCAGCCATTTCTGTTCTGGGATAGTGCCTTGTATGCCACTTTCTTTGTTGATATATATATATATATATATCACTTTTAAACTCTATGAATTTGAGTGGTAGTAGTAGTAGTAGTAGCAGTAGTAGTAGTAGTAATAGTAGTAGTAGTAGTAGTAGTAGTAGTAGTAGTAGTAGTAGTAGTAGTAGTAGTAGTAGTAGAAGCAGCAGTAACAGTAGAACTAGTCTAATAGTAGTAGAAAAACACTACTAGCATGTGGTATAGTAGCAGTAACAGCAGCAGCAGCAATAAAGGTAATGCCGGTAGTGGACCATCTGATAGTGTGGATGACAACATCACACTAGCTACAGAATATATAGAGCTAGTGTGGATATGAACTACTTGTCAGATCATATTAAGAATGATGTTTCACCACTCATCGAGGAAACCATTGGAAGACGTTTTCAACAAATTTGAAGAAGAGTTTATATAGCAAACACACGGTACGCACACACTCTTTGTTGGAGGGTGGGGTGCAAGTGAGAGACAGGTTTGTACCATGGGGCAAGGTTAGTGGAGGGTTTGGCCAGGTTGCCCCCTCGCAAGAGGCGGATGGGTCCGGGAAAACTTGATACTTAGATGCTCTGAGAAGCGACTTACTGCAATCTAAGTGATAAACACTCTTATTTAGCTTAGTAAATAAAATAACACAATGAAATATCGTCATAAAAATTCTTATGAGGGTTACGTGAGTTCGTGGGTGGAGGGGTGGTGGTGGCAAGACATTCTTCGAGCGCCCTTTCACCAAACCAAACCTCAATGGTGCCGTCACTGCACCTCTCGCATGAATAAATAAGTTAGCTTCTATGAGGTGATATCACACTCGATACAACTGCATTTATGGTTATGTATTGGTGACGTCATCAAGGTAATCCTTTCTCTTCTTAATAACAAGGTGATGGTGATTTGAGTGGGGTAAATGCATCACACCATATTTGACTAATGAGGTCAATGCAGTAGTTTTATATGGAAATAATATTATAGTTATTAAAACAGCCGTGGGCCTGCGTGTATCCAAGAGTCGCGTGAGTGCGTGCGTGCGTGTGTGTGTGTACGGGTTATATATCATGTAGATATTATAAGCGCAGTAAATGTCTCTTATATAAGTTATTTCTATACTTCACACACCTTTATGCTCGCCATGTGACCATTCCTCCGCCCACTCATCATGTTTGGCTTTCCCATCATCTTTCCAGTCATCTTTCCACTCATGGCCATCATCCCAGTTCATTCCCCAGTGCTCTTCCATGCCATTATCCTTGCCCAATTTCCAGCTTTCGTGCACCATCTTCGCATCATCCTCTGTAGCAAAAAGGAACGAACGTTTGCATAACTTTTTCAAATACAAAGACTGAGAGTAGTGGCGTAGTAGACGTTATAATACATGCTCAGGTCGGCGACAATGTAGTATAAGTTAACTTTACGACCTAATTATGAAGGTACCATAACGATAATTAGATCACAAATGAAGCGAGGTTAAATCTAAGATACCAGGACCGAGCGGGAAGCCTTAAAATTAAGGGCAAGCGAGTCATGTAAACACCAGAGATGTTTCCCAATTTATCTCTAAATTATCATTGTCAATGAACATTTCCAGAGTAATGACGTAATATGACGTCATAATCAGCTAAGCGGCATGTAGGATGACGTCATAATCATAATGTCATAAATGATTCTATACGGGTTTAACTCTTAATAATCCGACACGTTGTACAAAGTGTATGTCTCTACTATTTAATAAACATGCTGTTGAATATCTTGAAACTAATTTGTCTGGACGCTTTTGCTGATAGCTTACCTGTATAGTTTTCTGGAAATTGATAGTCAGGGAGTTCAGAGATCGATCGATCCCAACACGATCGATGTGTGGCCGGAGCTTAGCTAGAGATGGCCGGGGCATATCTAAATGTGGAAAGGTCCATTGACCGATTCGTGAGAGATAGCATCTTATGCTCTATCTGTGAGAGTAGATTAGTTCCTCGTGGCCAAAATGTAGTCTTTGAAATAACTGAATTATTCACATTTACGTACCATAAACACATTTATAACGTACCGAATGTAGCACAGATACAGATTAGATTTATTGTCATTCTGTTGAACATATATACAGAATTAAAAGGATTAGTATCAGCAACGAGTAAACTTATGAAACAGTAATAAAGGTCTACAAATACGAGCGAATGTTGATACATCAATCTCCGTACAATTGATCCTTAGCTCTCGCCGGGTCTAGTTTCTGATTACAAAATTCATCCTTCAAAATCAACAGGTCTCAGAATGATGTTTCAGAACGCCAGCCATTCTGATATTATTTATTTGTTGTCATGGGAATTGACCGGACATGCTTAGTCCTTCTGTGATCTCGGAGGTTAGAAGTCCAGTTAATGGCAAAGCACTACTTCACAATCTTCTTCATAATGACCATGTCCTGGTTATCGCAGAGTTCTCAATCTCTATCAAATCATCAGATGTCTGCCAGTTTGGGATCAATGCCCCAGACAATTCTATTTGTTGAATCGTCCATAGTGCTATCACGTTCTTCAATCGCATCATCACGTCTTCATGGCATGTTGTCATCGGTCATTCATATGGCACTGTCTTCATCGGCAGATTATTGTGGTATGCTAGTTGATATTTTCGATTGCCATCGACAAAGTAAAACCAGAGGCAGCTAAATATATATCTGTCTCGGGTACAACTCTAGGTATCGGATAGAACTGTCAAATTTCTTCAACCTTTAAGTTTCGTTAGGACGCTTCCATAACATCTGCATATTACGTTCGAATGAGGTAGTCAGTGGTTTCTAGATTCTGAGGGGTGAACCTTCTCTCTTCTGGACAAGGGTTGTTATAGGGTCGGTCTTCTGTTGGATAAGATATAGGTTATTTCTGCTTCTTTCTCTTCTTTTAAGACGATTGGTCGTTTAACGACCGATTCCTTATTCCCCAATCAATGAATCCATTTCCTCAGTCAGTCACATGACGTCATAATCAACTAAGTGACGTGTAGACTGACGTCATAATCATTACGTAATGAATGACTCGATTTAGTCCGTCTCAAACGCTTAATAGTAGTCCGTCAGGTTTTATGAATTGTATGTCTTTATGATTTAATAAACGTACTGTTGAACATTTTGAAATTAATTTGACGTTGCACCGTTTCTGCCATTGGCAGCAACATCATCTATTCAAATTAGTTTCAAAATATTCAACAGCTTACCAAGTTGTATAGTTTTCTGGAAATTGATATTCAGGCAGTTCAGGGATTAATCGATCCCAACACGGGCGAAGCGTGAGTGGAGCTTAGCTAGGGATAGAAGGGGTATAGCTGAAACTGGAAAGGTCAGTTCCACGCGGCTTCCAGTAGGACGAATGTGTTTGATGTATTTATTTCGTTTGGAACCTCATCATATCTGGGTACCTATTCGACTCCGAGACAGCATAAGTTAATCCAGGCATCTGGGAACATTGGTCACTATGCTGGCATCTGTTTGTTGTCTTGGAAACCTATTTTTATTTTCTTACTAAAGTTTTCTTTTTTTGAGAGAAATGCCAATATTGCTATCATTTACATTGTTCGCTACAAGGATATTTGCCGCACGTTCTCCCGCATCTCCACTATCCTTTATTACCGTGTATTCATTGTAAGCGATTAGAACAACTTCCTCAATAGATGTATATAGTCTATCGATCAATCATATGAAGTCATAATCAACGTAATTAAGTCCGTTTAATAGTCCGTCAAGCTATATCAAGTGCATGTCTCTGCTATTTAATATACATTCTGTTGCAATAGGACCCAGTCAAACTAGTTTCAAAATATTCAACAGCTTACATGTAAAGTTTTCTGGAAATTTATATTTAGTTCAAGAGTAGATCGATCCAAACAAGGTGAAACTTGGGCGGAGCATAGTTAGAGATGGGCGGGATATAGCTAGATAGCTAAAACTTGATTCAACTATTGATAAGTTGTGCTCAGTGATGTTAAGTTCAGTGTATTTCACTGACAGCCGTTGCTCGCTTCTCTCAATAGGTTGGAGAGGTTTGCTGCATTTGAAGTGTAGCTGCGCCATCTCTGGCTGAGAAAGAATACTTCGGCCGTGTGTTCTGAAACATTGGAGAGGTCAGTCTCCAGATTGTACTTCCAGCTGTTCGCTTATTTGTTTAGATGCGGTCTTTAAGAATTGCATATTGTTATCGTGATGATGCGCACATGATACATCCCACCCCCTATTTTCTGTTGAACATCCCAAATGGCAGATCGCTTGACATCTTCAGTGGAGCTTCAGCCACTTGTTATTTAAACTGTAAAAGATGGTGACAGATATGCGCTTAGGTCTAGGTGTAGTCTTACACAGATTTTACTACCGATAGATGAGCGTTCTTGAAACCTCAGAAGAGATGATGGTATATCGCGTAAATGAGATCCCACACATGGCGTCCCGTCTGTGTTGCTTGAATGCTGCATTTACCCAACTTCAGAATCGACGCCCTTCGTTCAGGTGGCCCGCCTTAGCGCAAAAGATATCCGGTTATCGATGTTGTAATAGTAAATGACCTTGTTCAACTCAAGCCTTTTGTTCAAATTTGTTTCTGTATCCCATTACAGATTTAATTGTGCTTTGATCAGACGCTGCACTGTGGTCTATTCTGTACATAGCCGACTCTAAAATGTGAAACGTCAAGTTCGCTACCTGAATGCCATAGAGGTGCAAGACTCGAAATATCGATATAGGCAGTTTCCCATGTCACTGTCCTTCTCTAAGATTGTTTCCATGCGATATCTTACCACTATTAAGCTGAGTTAATCTGTGTGGCATTTTCTTTCTCATTTGTATGAGAAAGAAACAACAGCTGGTCACTTCTGTTTGTGTTTGGACTCGGGAGTTTCTGTTGCAGAGACAAGCTGAATCACATAGATAAGTTGCCTCATCATCGCAGAGCATGCTGTGATCAGGGCTCCAAACACTGGCCTGTCGCACCTCCACTATTAAGCAATACAGTGAAAAGGTAGCAGGAGCCGACTCGCCAGAAACTAAATATGACTTGGCAAGTGTTGTATTGTGTACATATGAATAGCTCGCCCATCCAGTACCAATTATCATCAACAGCGTGCTTTTATGATTTGTTATTGGCTATTTCTGTTTTTATGTCTCATGCACGTGTGTGTGCGTGCGTGAGTATGTGCGTGCATGCGTATATGCGTGCTTGAATATCTTACTTGAAAGTTTGCCGAACTTAACACATCCATTTAAAAAGTCTTTCATCGCTTCTATAATAAAAAAATTAATAAATCAAATAATAATAATAATCATCCATCTCGCCCCTCCTTGCGCCTCCACGTTTCCTGCCACTTTGTCATCGCCACATTAAAACATACTGGGAATATACCTGCATTTTCATGTTTAATATATCTGATATCCGCTCATATACATTACACGGGACTGCTGGGAACTGAGGGATATATCAGTGTCAAACCAACATATTTTATTTATGTAAACATTAAAAAAATGAATTGAAAACCGATAGGCCGTATCAATAGCTGTTAGATATATTAGATATGTCTAGGCGAAATATGCCTCATCACGTAATGCCTTTCATATTTCCGTCCAATGTACGAAATCGCTTCAATAGAGTGATCTTATCTGTCACTCAAGTAACTACCGTCATAATCAAATACCTGAAATCGCTAATAGAGTGGACGCTGCCTCGAAAGTTAACCCCAATGTAACACATGAAGACGCCCCCATAGTGCCAACTGATAAAGGATGCCTAAATTGTCTCTTAATCAATGTATGTGGGCTACGGTCCAAGTTAAGAGGTCCAGACTTAGAGGAGTTTATTTCAAATTATGATCTGATTGCTGTAACAGAAACAAAATTAAGTCAGTGCGACGCAATTACCGTTAAAGGGTTTATTTGCCATACGACCAATAGAACTAAATGCTACATTAGATCTGGTGGGGTCGCTTTATTAATTAGACACGACATCTCTGAGCCTATGGTTTAAGATGAGCAAAACGCTTCTAAGTCAGGAGATTATTAGTGGAGTCTTGTACGTGTCCCCCCCCCCCTCCCCCCAAAAACACCCCCCCAAAAAACCCCCCACCAAACCAACCTCTAATTACTCTAATATTTCACTCTTTGATGTAATAGAGCAAGAAGTTCTCTCTAAAATCTACAAGAATGACCAACCAATAATCGTCCTGAGTGATTTTGATTCTCATACTGATCACATGATTGATTTTATTGAAAACGTTTACCAACGAGACGACTCCGCGTTTTACAATGGTGATACTTTATCTTTTAATATTGATGTTAGTAATGACGCCCGCTTCTATGATATCCCCATGGGGAGGTGGTCTGAAGACGACAAAAGAAACAATCACGGGAATAGACTAATCGAGATGTGCAAGAACTTAAACATACGTATTGTAAACGCGAGGGCCGGGAATGATAAGCACATTGGCAAACTTACCTGCAGGGATGCCAGTGTGGTAGATTATTACATTGTATCCCCTTGTATGTTTCCGCTTATAACTATGTTTGATATACTTGATTTTAATGAATTGTGGTCAGATGTCCACAAGCATGTACATATTGTCTTTAAGTCAAAGCTAAATAACAATGTAGATAGTGATTGTACAAATGACGATAGAGAACATGTTCTGCCTCCCAAACCAAAATGCCAAACTAAGAATACAAATGCATTTTTGGGTAGTATTGACAACACTTGTGTACAAACTATCCTCCGGCATCTAGACATGCTGGCTGCTGCCCCAGTAATTCACCTTTCCAGAGTACCCACCCATCATATGACGTCATAATGAACTGCGTGACGTGTACAATGACATCATAATGAATGACGTCATTCGAATTCTATCAAGCAAAACGAGAATATCTAAAAAATAAAAATGACGCCAACAAAGAAATAAAGCAACGTATGAGTAAAAACTACAAGAGAGTTGAAGAAACAGTATAAAATATATTTTAATTTATTTACGAAAAAAATTGCGCGACGTAAAGAATCACGACCCAAAAGCGTTCTGGAAAATCATCAATGCCACCGGCGACACAGAAACAACCAAAATTACCCAAGGTAGAAAGCTTAACAGATCATTTCAAAAAGCTGAACGAGGCCTCGGAAGCCACTGTAGAGCCAGATTTTCAAACGTTAGCTTCAGTAAATAACAACGTTACTTTAAATGACCCTTTCACGGAGGAAGAAATAACAACGGCTATTACCCAGTTTAAAAACTATAAAGCGGTATAGACCAGATATTAAACGAATTCCTAAAATTCTCAACGGCCTGCATGTTGGGTGTCTATACCAAACTGTTCAATATTATTTTGGCATCAGGGTATATACCGGAAAGTTGGACCAAAGGCATAATTTTAGCATTATATAAAAACAAAGGCTCTATATTGGATCCTGAAGATTATAGAGGTATCACCCTCCTCAGCTGTTTTGCAAGCTTTTTACCACTGTCACTACAACAGACTGACGAAGTATGTGGACGGTATTGATCTAATTGGGGAGGAGCAGGCTGGATTTAGGGCAGGTACTCTATCACAGATCATAGTTTTGCTTTAAAAGCATTAATAGATAGCGTCTTTACTGCGCGTTTGTAGATTATAAAAAGGCATTCGACTCTGTACATAGAATACATTTATGGATGAAACTGTTGTCAAGCAATATTAAAAGGTAAAATATTTTTTTATTAATTTATAATTTATATAAAGGTGCTAAATCATGCATCAAGGATTCTGTAAATAGCAATATGTCTGATTTTTTCCCATGTGATATCGGGGTAAGGCAAGTGGGAATTTTACCCCCGTTATTATTTGCCTTATTCTTAAATGACGTAGAAAGCACCATTTCTGCATCTTACAATGGCCTGACTAACATTTCTCAATTATCTGAATCAAAATTCACGATTGAATCTGACCTATACCTAAAACTATTTATATTATTATATGCCGATGATACAATAATAATGGCGGAATCGCCGCCAGAACTACAAAAAGCATTAAACGCACTGCATGACCACTGCAACACATGGAAATTAGCTATTAACGTCTCCAAGACTAAATGTATGATATTCTCTAGAGGCAAGCTCAGAAACCTACCAAAACTTTCGCTCGGCAATGAAGATATAGAAATCGTGCAAGAATACCCGTATGTAGGTATACTATTTGCATACAACGGCAAGTTTACTAGGGCTATAAAGCACATGCGTGAAAAAGCCAGTAGAGCTATGTTCGCCTTAATTTCAAAAGCAACCTCTCCATTCACAGAGAGATATACTGCTTGAACCTTTCGGTTTTATGGTATGCCCAATCATGCTCTACGGATGCAAAATCTGGGGGTTTAAGAATGTCACGCTGGCTGAAAAATTACAGAAACGATTCTATAAAATGATTTTAGGAGTTAAAAATTCTACACACTCTGCAATGGTTTATGGCCAACTTGGCCAGTTCCCGTTGAGCATAAAAATTAATAATAGGATAACCACATACTGGGCAAAATTAGTATGTGGGAAAATGGCGAAAATCTCATAAACTATACCGATTGTTACTATGCATGCACGAAAATATCGAATTCCAATGGCCATGGGTACCACACTCATGTGAAAGCACTCCTTGATAATACTGGGTTATCAGATGTATGGCACACCCAGAATCCAGGCCAGCCTGAATGGGTAAAGCTCACTACAAAACAAGTACTGTCTGATCAGTATATCCAGAAATAGAGAGGCGATGTTTTTAACAGCAGTATTTGCACATCGTATAGAATTTTTAAAGAAACATTTAGACTAGAAACGTATTTAACCTCGCTCCCTCAGACACTGTCAAAAATTCTATGTAAATTTAGAACTTCTAATCACAGGTTATCAATAGAGGTTGGGCGATTTGAACATCTTCCTAGACACGAGCGTGTATGCAATCAAAACACACTGGGAGATGAGTTTCATTATCTTTTCGAATGTCCATCTCTAGCTGTAGAAAGAAAAACGTATAAAGATAGATACTTTAGAATAAATCCAGATACTGTTAAAATGTATCAACTCATGAATGAACAAAAGCGGATGAAGTTGATATCACTATGTAAATTTATCAACGTTATTTTCAACCGGTTCAAATGAAAAAGAATAATAATAATTAATATATGATGAATATTTGCCGCGGTTTGATAAGCGGTCACTGCTGTCTTATGCAGCAGTGGCTACCGATGAAACCAAGTTAAATATTGATCTGTAATGTAAACTAAAAGACTACTGAATAGTACTCGAAGTGCGTACCTGCGTGTTGGGCACACGAGCACGTCTTTGCGTACGCGCGTGCGTATGCGTGCGTCCTGAGATATAAAAATACCTACATATATACATATTCCTTGATAAAATTGCTATTTAGCGCACTTGAATATCAATACTTAATTTCTTGGCGGAGGTCGTCGCTCCAAATGAGAGCGGCGTCCATCGATCAGCCTTGGCAAACCTCGTCGCAGGAGAATACTAGCTCTGGGCAAGTATTTTATGCAAATGGTAAAATACATGTGGCATTCAGCTGACCTTGTTCGTGAGGCTATCGTCTTGAACTGGTGTTTGACTCCAATTGTAAGCAATTGAAATCGGGCACCGGATTATGACGCATGCTTCACAGGCGCGATCGGCCAAATGCCATAACCGACTGTGAAATTGATTATATGTATTGTTTATGTACTGTATACCGCCATTACTAAAGTATTATTCATGTATCTGTATTCGTATACTTCAAGAGACGTGAACCAAATAAACTAAACTAAAAGCTAGCTGACCTCATAATCAATATGACGCTGGTCCGTCACGAAGATGTCAATAGTTCATTAATTAGGCTGCGGGCTGTTACTGATATATGCAGCAACAGCTCCGCTAGTTAAACTTGTCTGACATTATTCAACACCGTGTCTGTATAGCTACCTTGAAAATATTAGATTCTGAGAATTCAGGTTTCAAAGTTTCAAATCGATTTTAACACGCGTAGAACGCGAACGTAGATTAACTACAGATGGGCAGGGCAAAGCTATAGATGGCCATAGCTAGAAATAGGAGGGGCATAGCTATAGATGGGCGGGCCATAGCTAGAAATGGAGGGGACATAGCTAGAAATGGGCGGCCGTGGCTATAGATGGGCGTGGCATGGCTAGAAATGGGCGGGACATAGCTATAGATGGGCGGGCATAGCTAGAAATGGGCTGGCATAGATACAGATGGGCGGGCATAGCTAGAAATGGGCGGGGCATAGCTATAGATGGGAGGGGCATATCTATAGATGGGTGGGGCATATCTAGAAATGGGCGGGGCATAGCTATAGATGGGCGGGGCATAGATATAGATGGGAGGGTATAGCTATAGATGGGCGGGGCATAGCTAGAAATGGATGCGTCCATTGATCTCAAGATGCATCATTCACCACTGTTTATTCTCTTAACCCTTTAAACATTAAATTTGTTCAAGAAAATTTCAATTTTATCAAAGAAAATGTCAATTTGCATACCAAGAGAAAACTATTTTTGGAAATTTACCATTGGAATGACTGGCTCGGTTAACGAGCCAGTCATTGTAGTTGTAAATTTTCAAAAACTTTCTTCTCTTGGTCTGCAAATGAACATTTCTCCAGACCAGTACAGAAGCCGTTTTTGGGAAATGTTTTAACGCCGAGTCGAGTTAATATTTGCTTAGCGGTATATATAAAATACATAATTCATCTTTGAGTCAGTATACACAGGTGTGAAAATTGTAACTGGCGTATTTATTATATTTGTTTTCATCAATCTACTCGTTGGTTTACTTTTTGCGCGTGTGCATATGTGTGCACGTTACACTGTATAGTAATATCGCAAGTGTGTCCATATAGTCCAGTCAATCTAGACCAAAAATATTTTAACCCGGAACAAATTGCAACAGAACTTTTTTACCTCGCCCAGTGTATAGGGGGCCATCATGTACAACATATCAAAAGTCCTCCAAAATTCCAATAGGGGAAAGGGTAAAATTTGCATAATTATTACCAGATTTGGGCCATTTCACCTGAAAAATCCATTTTTCTTTATTTCTTTAAAACCGGTATGTAATATATGTGTGACTGGGTATTTTTGGACTTTTTTTTAGTAATAAATGAATACGATTGACATATTATCCACAAATTAAATGTATTGTGTTATGCCACTTGCATGAATTTACCTAATACCATCATTGATATTGATACAATACATATTATATTTTATTATGTCACGTATTGTGTGTTTCTAAGCTAAGCTAAAATGAAATAGTATAGCTTAGGTACCTGGTATCTACTAATTTCATCTTGCATCAATTATCCAAGTCATCTTCCTCAATGAGCGTTATTGAATTCGAGCAACTGAGACCCTTACAGTCTTCGCAGGCGGATGTGCAGCTGAGCCCATGTTTTCTACAGGTGCATCTCTTTGATTCACAGCCAGTTTTGCAGCTGCATCTAAATGAATACAGTAAATCGTCAGGTGCTGCCAGCATGTCAGTCTTAACAGGCAGCATTTGGTTGTTGAGAACTTTCCAGACCCATTCTGTTGGATCCATATCTCCAGCATCTCCTCTCCAAACTTGAATTTGGTAGTACACGCGAAGAAACTTTGCGGATGCGGGTGTTGGTGGTAAATCTCGTGCTTCAACATACTTGGCACTTTTTGCAACCTTCTCCCTGAATCGCTTGTACCGCAAAGCAACTAGACTATCCATTGAAGTGCCATTGTATAGAATAAGCATTGCCTTCTCACCTGCTTTTATCACGTCATCTTTATTCGCATTACTCATTGTAAACACTTCAGCAATTTGAGAGAGTTCTTTGCAGCACTGGATTTTGCTAAGGGATGCAGATTTTCCAATTCCATAAGGCCTAGATGTTGAGTCACAGCCAAGGATAGCATGGATAAATAACAGCTGTCAGCACAAACAGAACCCGAGTTTTTCCTTTGCCATTTTGATATTCCACAGTCTGGGTTTCTTTGCATTTTGCTTTGGCTCTGGTCTGAAAAATAGCTGACAGCCATTCATATCAGTATGGTATAGAAGCAACACCAGTAGGTCGGTATCGTCTCCAACAAGAGCAGTATTTGTTGACTTTGAAGCCAAGATAGCCGTTTGCGTAATTAAGACATCAGCATCACCGCTTGCCTTTATCGTTAAGCATCTAGCCTGTTCGAGAGATGAACTTAAGATTGATATGAACCGATGTTTGTTCTGCTTGTTACTAAGAAAATCAGGCTTACTCAGAGTTACAACTGTTTGCGGAGTCAGTACAACAGTTGCGCCTGATCCACGAGTTCGCCTCTTATGTGTTACATCTTTTATGTCTGGGCCTTGGTCATAACCATCAAAAACTACTGTAGCCTTTCCATATTTGCTTATGCAATATTTTACATATCTTTGACAAACATTTGCAAATGTCTCTCCACGCTGCCATGGAACACGGTGTAATAGAGCTCCTCCATCAAGCACATAGTGGACAGAATCTGGAAGGACTGCATCTTCATTTTGAATTAATTTCCACAATGCATCAGCAAGTGCCGGCTTATTTGCTTCCCATGGAAGAGATGAATTTTCAAAGAGTGCGGGCGGATGAGTGCACAACTCATACTCAAAATAAGATGCTGGATTCCCTTTTGATCCATTTGTAGCAATTAAACTGAGTCTTTGAAATAGGAGTTGTGGATCAATTTGTACACATTCATCATCAATCTTGAGAGATGTTTTGGATGCTAAGGTAATAGCTTGTCTCTTTCTCTGGAACGAAATGCTTGATACACATTGGCCACACATCGAATTAATAATTGATTCTCCAATATCTTTAGCATCGTCAACATTGACTGATTCATGTGCGGACAATCCACTAACAAGTCCTTTAAGAGAAGGGTCTGGTCCAAATGTAATCACGGGTGCAACATGGTATCGGTTTGCCTGTTCACAAACATAAGTCAAAGTGGAAAAGATGCAGGTCATGTTACTTGGCTCTAGATCTATCATCGGAAGGAAAATAACAGACGATTTACCTGGATAAACTCCTTGGTGAACAGTTTGCATCATGCCAGACCATGACTGTCTCCTTGAACGCAGAAACAAAGAGAAATCCCAGAGGATGTCAATGTCAGCTGTTGGGTCTGTTTGTTCCATCGCAGTTAACTCCTTAAAGGTCAATGGGAAGTTCCTGGTATGCTGAGACTCAAAGTTCCTGATACAGATCTTGCCAACTTGCTTGATATCTTCAGATGTTACATTTATCCTTGGAATAAGTTTGCACGAAAGGTTTCCTGGTGTAACAGATGCAATGATTCCCATTCCATGAAATGTATCATGCCCATCTATTGTGCAAATATTGTGATCCACATTGTCGGCAACAAACTGAATGAACTTGCCTGATAATGGCTGTGGTAGATCTCCACCATGAAGTGATGCACTGCGCTCAAACCTCTGTATCTCCGCGTATGAACATCCAAATCCGTGCTTGTACAAGGTGTCAACAATAAATCTAGATCCAAATTTATGGTGCATCTCACATGACAGCCCGAACTGCAAAGGTGCCAAAATAACTCTAGGACGAGTTCCTTGCATAATAGCCTGTCCAACTGATGCCTGTTTTATTTCTGTGTCATTACCAGTAAACAAAATCCGCAATAATTCCCGCAGTGTCTCTGCTAAATAATTCAATGCCTTTACTGGGTCGCTCATTTGCTCCCTTGATGGATAGCTTTCAGATGATGTGCATGAATCAATTAACTTATTATCGTGTCTAAGCAGTTTGGCAGCTGTCTGGATGATTAGCATGCTCTCTGATTTGGGCTCCTTTCTCTTCTGTTCCTTATAGAAGTCAGTCAAAATAGTAGATGCTTTAGAACGAAAGGTAACAACGTTTGGCTTACCATTCACAGTGCTAATAAATATTTCATCGCCATAATTATCTTTTATTTTATCCTGCATGTATTTTGTACTGTATGCTTTATTCTCTTTATCATCGAGATACTCTTGCATTTTATTAACGAGGTCATGCAGGGTCAGCTGCTCATCATCATTATTTTCAAGAAATGCCATTGTCGCACTAAATGCTCTTACTCTGTCCAAGTCTTCTGGCCTTCCATCTTTTTGGGATGAGCAAGATGAGTCCAGCTGAGGGATATTTTTCATGGTTCGAAAATTTACGCTGCAGCTTTGATGGTATACTGCATTGACAACGCATACATCCGGCGTGAAGGCAAGCCGCCCAGCTACAAGTTTGCCCCATTCGTCTTTTCTCTGCTCACAGGCCTCGGCGATACTACATTGAAAGTGATGAGTACTTACAGGATAAATATCATAGCCACGTTTCTTTCCATCTTGAATTTTTGCAGGGTATCCGCATAGCAAACAATGTTCACTAAAATTGAATGTTGGACTTTCTGAACGGAGTGTTCGCATGGGTGGCGGAGATTGTTCAATTTTCTCTGCGTCACGGGCAATCCGCTTGGGATCAATGAACTCCCGTCGACATTTTACACGAACCCTCTGTCCTACTTCAGCTATGACATCGCTCTGCTAGCATTGTTAATACCGTCACAGCCTTTAACTCGAAGCTTAACAGTTTGTGAGCCATTTTCTAGGCTCTGGTTACAAATAACGCATGTATCTAAATCCATGTCCATATTCTGATTGAATTGTATAGAAATTTATTCAAATTGTGAGATAAAAGTGAAAATTAAAATGCGATTTATTTTAGATAAAATTTTAAAAGCGAAAAACAAAATTAAACTTACTTTAAATATAATTTTTTTAAATTACCCCGGCCCTGTGCATACAACCATATTTAATCCGTGGTTTGGAGAATTTGTACAAGTGATTCAAGGCAATATTGCCAATTGCTCACTGTCTTCCGTGACCATGAAATTCAGAGCTTGGACAACATTTCTACTTCGTTTATTTGCGGAATGAAGCAGGTAAGGGAAGTTTCATTATTCGGATAATGGCGGTAGCTAAATATGCGAATTTACCCACTTTCCCATCGAGGGATTTTGGAGGACTTTTGATATGTGACACCTGGCAGTCATATGAATGCCGCAGAAAAGAAATAAATTCTGTTGCAATTTGTTCTAGGTTAATTTGTAGTTTTACTGGACTAATAGCCATAGATGGTATGCACATATGTGTACAGATATAGACTAGGTACATATTTGATCAATCCTATTATACTCTCACCCACGGATGAATAGTCTAGAATGAAAAATCAGATAGGGTCGATTATTGAGACAAGGACAACTATTTCGGTAACATGATGATAATGTGCTGATGGTGATGAAACATTGAAATGACAACGACGACGACGACGACGACGACGACGACGATGAAATTTCTATATGCTCACGCAATCTGGCTAAATCCTCATGCGAGATTTAATCTGTTTACATCACCATATTGTAAACTCACAGCACAGGCAAGCTGCCCACATGCACATTTTTCTAACACTCACGGCATAGCTTTGTTGGCTAATGGACCTTTCCGGTTTATCCGTCCATCATACGACGTCATAATCAACTAATTGGCGTATGATGACGTGATAATCAATGACGACATGAAAAGAAAGTATGCCACGAACGCATAATTGGTGACGGACTAAGCGTTTTTCTACGAATTGCATGTCT
Organism: Chaetoderma sp. LZ-2023a; assembly: GCA_034401795.1. Lineage (NCBI taxonomy): Eukaryota > Metazoa > Mollusca > Caudofoveata > Chaetodermatida > Chaetodermatidae > Chaetoderma > Chaetoderma sp. LZ-2023a. Next base: position 11,197,339 of record CM067370.1, on the reverse strand, counting down.
ATTATTAATAAGGATGCTGTTGAATACTTTGAAACTAATTTGACTGGGCGCTGTTGCGCATTCCATATGTGCCTTCTAGTTTCTGCGCCAGTACAAAGATAAATTTATTTTTGTACTGGCTTGAAGGCCCATCAGTCCAGATATTGATGGATTCAACTGATGGTAGTTTCACTCGGATGATTTCCAGCACTTTACTCGTGAATGCTGCGACAGCACACTTCTCATGGTCCCGCGAATCACTCGCTATCACATAACTAAGAATTCTGTCACGATGGTAGATCATTATTGTGTATAAAGAAACCTGATGCTGTCGCCAATGGGCGGATTGTATTTCATCCTGAGAACCACAACTATAGTTTTCGGCAAAGTCCATTTGCAGAACACACTCCGTGCTTTCAGGATTTTTGGCTCTGTTTTTACATTCCTCATATGCACTAGATTGTTTGGTTTTAATGAAACAATGCCAAAGGAACTTCGGTATTTGATTTTCTACTGCCTCGAATGCGTCAGTCACCGTCCCTTCTACAATTGTTTTTGCAAGGATACCATCCTCTTGTGCCCACTGATACCATTTCAAATACAGCGAGTCATCCACGGCTACATGTTCTCTGATTTTCTTCCTAAAGAGTTGTCCCTCCGAACACGTCTCACAATTATTCGACATACAGTCCTCGTCATCCATGGAACAAGCACATTTTTGCAGAAAGTTAGCTCCTGAGTATAATGGAACTGTATCCGGATATTTGGCATGCAACGCTTCCAGCAACATACTCATGTTGCTGTGGTACACACAACAGCACACGTTATGTGGCATTTGCGAGGATAATAATACCCATTTCGGACGGAGTTCCATAAACTTTGATTTTCCAATTTTGATGTCATGGTGGACTGTTTTGAAACTTTGGTATGCCTCACTAAGGGTCATTTGGAGGTGTCTCTTTTGAACCTGGGTTTTTCGTCGATGGGCGTCACGTACTGTAATGAAATCAGCCTTACCTGGCATTACTCGTGACACAGAGTCATTCTCATAGTAATCGGTTACCCCTTTTTCAACTTCAGGCGCAAGTCCATTGTGATGTGATGCTGATGGGAGTAGCACCGCATCCAGGATTTCAGCTGCCAATGTTCGGACAACAGCTGACCGTTTCCTGGGGCTCTTCGGTAATACTTTCAAAACCCTTCGCTTCGCTTTTCCTAACGACGAAGGTGTCTTGTAAACGTCTTTTATCGGCACTAGCGGTAATACAGAATTCACTGCTGTATCAGGGCTTTCTGGTTGGCATACCCGGTAGTTCCTGACGGCAAGCTTTACTACTTTTCGAAGCTGAATGCGCTCTTCTGAGGTCATATTGTCCCGTCTTTGGTTGTTGCGCAAGCGATCTTTGCTCTTGTAACGAGCGTACGCCACAGGATCAGCTCGCAATCTTGCTCAGCGCGCTCGCTGACGTTCTGCTGCAGTTTTGGCCATTTCGTCTGAAATTTAGATAGAGAATCTCTATTTACTCAGAGAAGAATATTTGCACACAGCGTGACGGATTTTCAGGTTAATGTAAATCCGTCACGCACACAAATGTAAATCCGTCACGCATTTTTCACAAAAGGCGCATGAATAAATATGTATTATCTAATATTTTTTGTAAATATATGGCATTTGTAAATAGGATGTACAAAGTCAGTATAATTGGAACATCTGTTTTTATTTTAACACAATTTTTCATTATATTTTGTGACGGATTTACATATACATAAGTAAAGCAGTCACACTATTCTAACAAGAATGTGGGTAAACCCTGAATAAATATAGCTGACATATTAGTATTTTCGTGATCTATAAACCATATGGATTGCAATGATATATAACTCACCAGCAGATGGCACAGGAGGACTTGGCAAATCTTAGATAAAAACTGCACAAATAAAACGCGTTTTTCGGTTGTTTTAGACTGCTGAACCACGTTGTCTACCTGCGCATGCGCACTGAAGTGTTTTGCTAAAACAGGAATCCGTTTAAGCGGAATCGGAAAATATAACAAACCCGGAATAGAATGATATATAATACATGACTGTTCTTACAAAATGAAAATTCAAATCAGGTGTCCCTCTTATCGTGGAATTCATGTTATGCACGCACACCACCCCACCCACCCTACCTCATTCATTCCATCACATACATGGCCGCACATCAACCAGAGTCCTCGTTCAAACCGATTACATCCGGTAGACATTTTACCAAAATGAAAAGCTTGTGAGTTTTAGATCATTTCTTCTAAGTGCGCGTACGTCAGGGTCAGGAAAACGCATCCTCGTGAATTTGCACTGTATAGTAAGGCCCTTGACCTGTCAGATTTATAGGCTTTTATACATTTAGGATTCAGTCATAAAACATTGAATTGTCTGCCTGTATGCATGTTATGAAGTAGTATTTATTTATCTGATGTTCAGATGTCAAAAACTGATATCCAGGCCATGATGTATGAAAGCAATATGTTTACGTATCTTCAAGTGTCCAGCCGCGGACCTTAGGGGTGAACCTCGGGGTGGGGATGGGGTGGGGGTGGGGGGGGAACTCCCCCACCCCACCCACCCTGGCAGTGCTGTCTTTTTTATATATAGATAAGCTGTTGAATATTTATTAGTATTATTTTGAAACGAGTGACAGAGTGACAACACGAGCGAGGTGTGGGTGGAGCTTAGCTAGAGATTGGCGGGACATGGCTAAAACTTGAAATGTAAATTAAAGGCTTATAAGCAATATGGATCCCACTTAGATTGAACTAATTGTTGTGTACACGAGCAGTGATAAAGGGACGACTGTTCATGGAATGCGCCAGCTTTAATTGGAGTTAATCCCTTTTAGCACCTATAATTCACGCCTTTAAGTGGTAAGTGTGCTGTAGAAAATCGCTGGTTATTTTGTGTCTTTCAACTCTAAGAGCGAAATATTTAAAAACGCGTACGTATGTATGCTAGGAGGAGCTTTTGTCTATGTATGCTAGTAGGAGCTTATGTCTATGTATGCTAAGAGGAGCTTATGTCTATTTATGCTAGGAGGAGCTTATGTCTATGTATGCTAAGAGGAGCTTATGTCTATGTATGCTAAGAGGAGCTTATGTCTATGTATGCTAAGAGGAGTTTATGTCTATGTATGCTAGTAGGAGCTTATGTCTATGTATGCTAAGAGGAGCTTATGTCTATGTATGCTAGTAGGAGTTTATGTCTATGTATGCTAAGAGGAGCTTATGTCTATGTATGCTAAGATGAGTTTATGTCTATGTATGCTAGTAGGAGTTTATGTCCATGTATGCTAAGAGGAGCTTATGTCTATGTATGCTAAGAGGAGCTTATGTCTATGTATGCTGGGAGGAGCTTATGTCTATGTATGCTAGGAGGAGCTTATGTCTATGTATGCTAGGAGGAGCTTATGTCTATGTATGCTAGGAGGAGCTTATGTCTATGTATGCTAGGAGGAGCTTATGTCTATGTATGCTAAGAGGAGCTTATGTCTATGTATGCTAGGAGGAGCTTATGTCTATTTATGCTAGGAGGAGCTTATGTCTATGTATGCTAAGAGGAGCTTATGTCTAGGTATGCTAAGAGGAGCTTATGTCTATTTATGCTAGGAGGAGCTTATGTCTATGTATGCTAGTAGGAGCTTATGTCTATGTATGCTAAGAGGAGCTTATGTCTATTTATGCTAGGGGGAGCTTATGTCTATGTATGTTAAGAGGAGCTTATGTCTATGTATGCTAAGAGGAGCTTATGTCTATGTATGCTAAGAGGAGCTTATGTCGATGTATGCTAGGAGGAGCTTATGTCGATGTATGCTAGGAGGAGCTTATGTCGATGTATGCTAGGAGGAGCTTATGTCTATGTATGCTAGGAGGAGCTTATGTCGATGTATGCTAGGAGGAGCTTATGTCTATGTATGCTAGGAGGAGCTTATGTTTATGTATGCTAAGAGGAGTTTATGTCTAGGTATGCTAGGAGGAGCTCATGTATATGTATGCTAGGAGGAGCTTATGTCTATGTATGCTAGGAGGAGCTTGTCTATTTATGCTAGGAGGAGCTTATGTCTATGTATGCTAGGAGGAGCTTATGTCTATGTATGCTAGGAGCTGCTTATGTCTATGTATGCTAGGAGGAGCTCATGTCTATGTATGCTAGGAGGAGCTTATGTCTATGTATGCTAGTAGGAGTTATTGTCTATTTATGCTAGGAGGAGCTTATGTCGAGGTATGCTAGGAGGAGCTTATGTCTATGTATGCTAGGAGGAGCTTATGTCTATTTATGCGAGGAGGAGCTTATGTCTATGTATGCTAGGAGGAGCTTATGTTTATGTATGCTAAGAGGAGCTTATGTCTATGTATGCTAGGAGGAGCTTATGTCTATGTATGCTAGGAGGATCTTATGTCTATTTATGCTAGGAGGAGCTCATGTCTATCTATGCTAGGAGGAGCTCATGTCTATGTATGCTAGGAGGAGCGTATGTCTATGTATACTAGGAGGAGCGTATGTCTATGTATACTAGGAGGAGCTTATATCTAGGTATGCTAGGAGGAGCTCATTTCTATTTATGCTAGGAGGAGCTTATGTATATGTATGCTAGGAGGAGCTTATGTCTATGTATGCTAGGAGGAGCTTATGTATATGTATGCTAGGAGGAGCATATGTCTATGTATGCTAGGAGGAGCTTATATCTATTTATGCTAGGAGGAGCTTATGTCTATGTATGCTAGGAGGAGCTTATGTCGATGTATGCTAGGAGGAGCTTATGTCTATGTATGCTAGGAGGAGCTTATGTCGATGTATGCTAGGAGGAGCTTATGTCTATGTATGCTAGGAGGAGCTTATGTTTATGTATGCTAAGAGGAGCTTATGTCTATGTATGCTAGGAGGAGCGTATGTCTATGTATGCTAGGAGGAGCTTATGTCTATGTATGCTAAGAGGAGTTTATGTCTATGTATGCTAGTAAGAGCTTATGTCTATATATGCTAAGATGAGCTTATGTCTATGTATGCTAGGAGGAGCTTATGTCTATGTATGCTAGGAGGAGCATATGTCTATGTATGCTAGGAGGAGCTTATGTCTATTTATGCTAGGAAGAGCTTATGTCTATGTATGCTAGGAGGAGCTTATGTCTATGTATGCTAGTAGGAGCTTATGTCTTTGTATGCTAAGATGAGCTTATGTCTATGTATGCTAGAAGGAGCTTATGTCTATGTATGCTAGGAGGAGCTTATGTCTATGTATGCTAGGAGGAGCTAATGTTTATGTATGCTAAGAGGAGCTTATGTCTATGTATGCTAGGAGGAGCTTATGTCTATGTATGCTAGGAGGAGCTTATGTCTATGTATCTTAAGAGGAGTTTATGTCTATGTATGCTAGTAAGAGCTTATGTCTATATATGCTAAGATGAGCTTATGTCTATGTATGCTAGGAGGAGCTTATGTCTATGTATGCTAGGAGGAGCATATGTCTATGTATGCTAGGAGGATCTTATGTCTATTTATGCTAGGAAGAGCTTATGTCTATGTATGCTAGGAGGAGCTTATGTCTATGTATGCTAGTAGGAGGTTATGTCTATGTATGCTAAGATGAGCTTATGTCTATGTATGCTAGAAGGAGCTTATGTCTATGTATGCTAGGAGGAGCTTATGTCTATGTATGCTAAGAAGAGGTTATGTCTATGTATGCTAGGAGGCGCTTATGTCTATGTATGCTAAGAGGAGCTTATGTCTATGTATGCTAGGAGGAGCTTATGTCTATTTATGCTAGGAAGAGCTTATGTTTATGTATGCTGGGAGGAGCTTATGTCTATGTATACTAGGAGGAGCTTATGTCTATGTATGCTAGGAGGAGCGTATGTCTATTTATGCTAGGAGGAGCTTATGTCTATGTATGCTAGGAGGAGCTTATGTCTATGTATGCTAGGAGGAGCTTATGTCTATGTATGCTAGGAGGAGCTTATATCTATTTATGCTAGGAGGAGCTTATGTCTATGTATGCTGGGAGGAGCTTATGTCTATGTATGCTAGGAGGAGCTTATGTCTATGTATGCTAGGAGGAGCTTATGTCTATGTATGCTAGGAGGAGCGTATGTCTATTTATGCTAGGAGGAGCTTATATCTAGGTATGCTAGGAGGAGCTCATGTCTATGTATGCTAGGAGGAGCTTATGTCTATGTATGCTAGGAGGAGCTTATGTCTATTTATGCTAGGAGGAGCTTATGTCTATGTATGCTAGGAGGAGCTTATGTCTATTTATGCTAGGAGGCGCGTATGTCTATGTATACTAGGAGGAGCTTATATCTAGGTATGCTAGGAGGAGCTCATGTCTATGTATGCTAGGAGGAGCTTATGTCTATGTATGCTAGGAGGAGATTATGTCTATTTATGCTAGGAGGAGCTCATGTCTATGTATGCTAGGAGGAGCTTATATCTAGGTATGCTAAGAGGAGCTTATGTCTATTTATGCTAGGAGGAGCTCATGTCTATGTATGCTAGGAGGAGCTTATGTCTATGTATGCTAGGAGGAGTTTATGTCTATTTATGCTAGGAGGAGCTTATGTCTATGTATGCTAGGAGGAGCTTATGTCTATGTATGCTAGGAGGAGCTTATGTCTATTTATGCTAGGAGGAGCTTATGTCTATGTATGCTAGGAGGAGCTTATGTCTATGTATGTGAGGAGGAGCTTATGTCTATGTATGCTAGGAGGAGCTCATGTCTATGTATGCTAGGAGGAGCTTATGTCTATGTATGCTAGGAGGAGTTTATGTCTATTTATGCTAGGAGGAGCTTATGTCTATGTATGCTAGGAGGAGCTTATGTCTATGTATGCTAGGAGGAGCTTATGTCTATTTATGCTAGGAGGAGCTTATGTCTATGTATGCTAGGAGGAGCTTATGTCTATGTATGCTAGGAGGAGCTTATGTCTATTTATGCTAGGAGGAGCTTATGTCTATGTATGCTAGGAGGAGCTTGTCTATTTATGCTAGGAGGAGCTTATGTCTATGTATGCTAGGAGGAGCTTATGTCTATGTATGCTAGGAGGAGCTCATGTCTATTTATGCTAGGAGGAGCTTATGTCTATGTATGCTAGGAGGAGCTCATGTTTATGTATGCTAGGAGGAGCGTATGTCTATGTATACTAGGAGGAGCTTATATCTAGGTATGCTAGGAGGAGCTCATGTCTATGTATCCTAGGAGGAGCTTATGTCTATGTATGCTAGGAGGAGCTTATGTCTATTTATGGTAGGAGGAGCTTATGTCTATGTATGCTAGGAGGAGCTTATATCTAGGTATGCTAAGAGGAGCTTATGTCTATTTATGCTAGGAAGAGCTTATGTTTATGTATGCTAAGAGGAGCTTATGTCAATGTATGCTAGGAGGAGCTCATGTCTATTTATGCTAGGAGGAGCTTATGTCTATGTATGTTAGGAGGAGCGTATGTTTATGTATACTAGGAGGACCTTATGTCTATGTATGCTAGGAGGAGTTTATGTCTATTTATGCTAGGAGGAGCTTATGTCTATGTATGCTAGGAGGAGCTTATGTTTATGTATGCTAGGAGGAGCGTATGTCTATGTATACTAGGAGGAGCTTATGTCTATGTATGCTAGGAGGGGCTCATGTCTATGTATCCTAGGAGGAGCTTATGTCTATGTATGCTAGGAGGAGCTTATGTCTATTTATGGTAGGAGGAGCTTATGTCTATGTATGCTAGGAGGAGCTTATATCTAGGTATGCTAAGAGGAGCTTATGTCTATTTATGCTAGGAAGAGCTTATGTTTATGTATGCTAAGAGCAGCTTATGTCAATGTATGCTAGGAGGAGCTCATGTCTATTTATGCTAGGAGGAGCTTATGTCTATGTATGTTAGGAGGAGCGTATGTTTATGTATACTAGGAGGACCTTATGTCTATATATGCTAGGAGGAGCTTATGTCTATTTATGCTAGGAAGAGCTTATGTCTATGTATGCTAGGAGGAGCTTATGTCTATGTATGTGAGGAGGAGCTTATGTCTATGTATGCTAGGAGGAGCTCATGTCTATGTATGCTAGGAGGAGCTTATGTCTATGTATGCTAGGAGGAGTTTATGTCTATTTATGCTAGGAGGAGCTTATGTCTATGTATGCTAGGAGGAGCTTATGTCTATGTATGCTAGGAGGAGCTTATGTCTATTTATGCTAGGAGGAGCTTATGTCTATGTATGCTAGGAGGAGCTTATGTCTATGTAAGCTAGGAGGAGATTATGTCTATTTATGCTAGGAGGAGCTTATGTCTATGTATGCTAGGAGGAGCTTATGTCTATGTATGCTAGGAGGAGCTCATGTCTATGTATGCTAGGAGGAGCTTATGTCTATGTATGCTAGGAGGAGCTTATGTCTAGGTATGCTAGGATGAGCTCATGTCTATGTATGCTAGGAGGAGCTTATGTCTATGTATGCTAGGAGGAGCTTGTCTATTTATGCTAGGAGGAGCTTATGTCTATGTATGCTAGGAGGAGCTTATGTCTATGTATGCTAGGATGAGCTCATGTCTATGTATGCTAGGAGGAGCTTATGTCTATGTATGCTAGGAGGAGCGTATGTCTATGTATACTAGGAGGAGCTTATATCTAGGTATGCTAGGAGGAGCTCATGTCTATGTATCCTAGGAGGAGCTTATGTCTATGTATGCTAGGAGGAGCTTATATCTAGGTATGCTAAGAGGAGCTTATGTCTATTTATGCTAGGAAGAGCTTATGTTTATGTATGCTAAGAGGAGCTTATGTCAATGTATGCTAGGAGGAGCTCATGTCTATTTATGCTAGGAGGAGCTTATGTCTATGTATGTTAGGAGGAGCGTATGTTTATGTATACTAGGAGGACCTTATGTCTATGTATGCTAGGAGGAGCTTATGTCTATGTATGCTAGGAGGAGCTTATGTCTATGTATGCTAGGAGGAGCTTATGTCTTGGTATGCTAGGAGGAGCTTATGTCTATGTATACTAGGAGGAGCTTATGTCTATGTCTGCTAGGAGGAGCTTATGTCTAGGTATGCTAGGAGGAGCTTATGTCTATTTATACTAGGAGGAGCTTATGTCTATGTATGCTAGGAGGAGCTTATGTCTATGTATGCTAGGAGGAGCTTATGTCTATGTATGCTAGGAGGAGCTTATGTCTATGTATGCTAGGAGGAGCTTATGTCTAGGTATGCTAGGAGGAGCTCATGTCTGTGTATGCTAGGAGGAGCTTACGTCTATGTATGCTAGGAGGAGCTTGTCTATTTATGCTAGGAGGAGCTTATGTCTATGTATGCTAGGAGGAGCTTATGTCTATGTATGCTAGGAGGAGCGCATGTCTATTTATGCTAGGAGGAGCTTATGTCTATGTATGCTAGGAGGAGCTCATGTCTATGTATGCTAGGAGGAGCGTATGTCTATGTATACTAGGAGGAGCTTATATCTAGGTATGCTAGGAGGAGCGTATGTCTATGTATACTAGGAGGAGCTTATGTCTATGTATGCTAGGAGGAGCTTATGTCTATTTATGGTAGGAGGAGCTTATGTCTATGTATACTAGGAGGAGCTTATATCTAGGTATGCTAGGAGGAGCTCATGTCTATGTATCCTAGGAGGAGCTTATGTCTATGTATGCTAGGAGGAGCTCATGTCTATGTATCCTAGGAGGAGCTTATGTCTATGTATGCTAGGAGGAGCATATGTCTATTTATGGTAGGAGGAGCTTATGTCTATGTATGCTAGGAGGAGCTTATATCTAAGTATGCTAAGAGGAGCTTATGTCTATTTATGCTAGGAAGAGCTTATGTTTATGTATGCTAAGAGGAGCTTATGTCAATGTATGCTAGGAGGAGCTCATGTCTATTTATGCTAGGAGGAGCTTATGTCTATGTATGCTAGGAGGAGCTTATGTCTAGGTATGCTAGGAGGAGCTCATGTCTGTGTATGCTAGGAGGAGCTTATGTCTATGTATGTTAGGAGGAGCGTATGTTTATGTATACTAGGAGGACCTTATGTCTATGTATGCTAGGAGGAGCTTATGTCCATGTATGCTAGGAGGAGCTTATGTCTATGTATGCTAGGAGGAGCTTATGTCTAGGTATGCTAGGAGGAGCTTATGTCTATGTATACTAGGAGGAGCTTATGTCTATGTATGCTAGGAGGAGCTTATGTCTATGTATGCTAGGAGGAGCTTATGTCTAGGTATGCTAGGAGGAGCTTATGTCTATTTATGCTAGGAGGAGCTTATGTCTAGGTATGCTAGGAGGAGCTTATGTCTATGTAGACTAGGAGGAGCTTATGTCTATGTATGCTAGGAGGAGCTCATGTCTATGTATACTAGGAGGAGCTTATGTCTATGTATGCTAGGAGGAGCTTATGTCTATGTATGCTAGGAGGAGCTTATGTCTATGTATACTAGGAGGAGCTTATGTCTATGTATGCTAGGAGGAGCTCATGTCTATGTATACTAGGAGGAGCTTATGTCTATGTATGCTAGGAGGAGCTTATGTCTATGTATGCTAGGAGGAGCTTATTTCTATGTATGCTAGGAGGAGCTTATGTCTATGTATGCTAGGAGGAGCTTATGTCTATGTATGCTAGGAGGAGCTTATGTCTATGTATGCTAGGAGGAGCTTATGTCTATGTATGCTAGGAGGAGCTCATGTCTATGTATACTAGGAGGAGCTTATGTCTATGTATGCTAGGAGTTTATGTCTATTTATGCTAGGAGGAGCTTATGTCTATGTATGCTAAGAGGAGCCTATGTCTATGTATGCTAGGAGGAGCTTATGTCTATTTATGCTAGGAGGAGCTTATGTCTATGTATGCTAGGAGGAGCTTATGTCTATGTATGCTAGGAGGAGCTTATGTCTATTTATGCTAGGAGGAGCTTATGTCTATGTATGCTAGGAGGAGCTTATGTCTATGTATGCTTGGAGGAACTCATGTCTATGTATGCTAAGAGGAGCTCATGTCTATGTATGCTAGGAGGAGCGTATGTCTATGTATCCTAGGAGGAGCTTATATCTAGGTATGCTAGGAGGAGCTCATGTCTATGTATGCTAGGATGAGCTTATGTCTATGTATGCTAGGAGGAGCTTATGTCTATTTATGCTAGGAGGAGCTTATGTCTATGTCTGCTAGGAGGAGCTCATGTCTATGTGTGCTAGGAGGAGCGTATGTCTATGTATACTAGGAGGAGCTTATATCTAGGTATGCTAGGAGGAGCTCATGTCTATGTATCCTAGGAGGAGCCTATGGCTATGTATGCTAGGAGGAGCTTATGTCTATTTATGGTAGGAGGAGCTTATGTCTATGTATGCTAGGAGGAGCTTATATCTAGGTATGCTAAGAGGAGCTTATGTCTATTTATGCTAGGAAGAGCTTATGTTTATGTATGCTAAGAGGAGCTTATGTCAATGTATGCTAGGAGGAGCTCATGTCTATTTATGCTAGGAGGAGCTTATGTCTATGTATGTTAGGAGGAGCGTATGTTTATGTATACTAGGAGGACCTTATGTCTATGTATGCTAGGAGGAGCTTATGTCCATGTATGCTAGGAGGAGCTTATGTCTATGTATGCTAGGAGGAGCTTATGTCTATGTATGCTAGGAGGAGCTTATGTCTAGGTATGCTAGGAGGAGCTTATGTCTATTTATGCTAGGAGGAGCTTATGTCTAGGTATGCTAGGAGGAGCTTATGTCTATGTAGACTAGGAGGAGCTTATGTCTATGTATGCTAGGAGGAGCTCATGTCTATGTATGCTAGGAGGAGCTCATGTCTATGTATACTAGGAGGAGCTTATGTCTATGTATGCTAGGAGGAGCTTATGTCTATGTATGCTAGGAGGAGCTTATTTCTATGTATGCTAGGAGGAGCTTATGTCTATGTATGCTAGGAGGAGCTTATGTCTATGTATGCTAGGAGGAGCTTATGTCTATGTATGCTAGGAGGAGCTTATGTCTATGTATGCTAGGAGGAGCTCATGTCTATGTATACTAGGAGGAGCTTATGTCTATGTATGCTAGGAGTTTATGTCTATTTATGCTAGGAGGAGCTTATGTCTATGTATGCTAAGAGGAGCCTATGTCTATGTATGCTAGGAGGAGCTTATGTCTATTTATGCTAGGAGGAGCTTATGTCTATGTATGCTAGGAGGAGCTTATGTCTATGTATGCTAGGAGGAGCTTATGTCTATTTATGCTAGGAGGAGCTTATGTCTATGTATGCTAGGAGGAGCTTATGTCTATGTATGCTTGGAGGAACTCATGTCTATGTATGCTAAGAGGAGCTCATGTCTATGTATGCTAGGAGGAGCGTATGTCTATGTATCCTAGGAGGAGCTTATATCTAGGTATGCTAGGAGGAGCTCATGTCTATGTATGCTAGGATGAGCTTATGTCTATGTATGCTAGGAGGAGCTTATGTCTATTTATGCTAGGAGGAGCTTATGTCTATGTCTGCTAGGAGGAGTTCATGTCTATGTGTGCTAGGAGGAGCGTATGTCTATGTATACTAGGAGGAGCTTATATCTAGGTATGCTAGGAGGAGCTCATGTCTATGTATCCTAGGAGGAGCCTATGGCTATGTATGCTAGGAGGAGCTTATGTCTATTTATGGTAGGAGGAGCTTATGTCTATGTATGCTAGGAGGAGCTTATATCTAGGTATGCTAAGAGGAGCTTATGTCTATTTATGCTAGGAAGAGCATATGTTTATGTATGCTAAGAGGAGCTTATGTCAATGTATGCTAGGAGGAGCTCATGTCTATTTATGCTAGGAGGAGCTTATGTCTATGTATGTTAGGAGGAGCGTATGTTTATGTATACTAGGAGGACCTTATGTCTATGTATGCTAGGAGGAGCTTATGTCCATGTATGCTAGGAGGAGCTTATGTCTATGTATGCTAGGAGGAGCTTATGTCTAGGTATGCTAGGAGGAGCTGATGTCTATGTATGCTAGGAGGAGCTTATGTCTATGTATGCTAGGAGGAGCTTGTCTATTTATGCTAGGAGGAGCTTATGTCTATGTATGCTAGGAGGAGCTCATGTCAATTTATGCTAGGAGGAGCTTATGTCTATGTATGCTAGGAGGAGCTCATGTCTATGTATGCTAGGAGGAGCGTATGTCTATGTATACTAGGAGGAGCTTATATCTAGGTATGCTAGGAGGAGCTCATGTCTATGTATCCTAGGAGGAGCTTATGTCTATGTATGCTAGGAGGAGCTTATGTCTATTTATGGTAGGAGGAGCTTATGTCTATGTATGCTAGGAGGAGCTTATATCTAGGTATACTAAGAGGAGCTTATGTCTATTTATGCTAGGAAGAGCTTATGTTTATGTATGCTAAGAGGAGCTTATGTCAATGTATGCTAGGAGGAGCTCATGTCTATTTATGCTAGGAGGAGCTTATGTCTATGTATGTTAGGAGGAGCGTATGTTTATGTATACTAGGAGGACCTTATGTCTATGTATGCTAGGAGGAGCTTATGTCTATGTATGCTAGGAGGAGCTTATGTCTATGTATGGTAGGAGGAGCTTATGTCTTGGTATGCTAGGAGGAGCTTATGTCTATGTATACTAGGAGGAGCTTATGTCTATGTATGCTAGGAGGAGCTTATGTCTAGGTATGCTAGGAGGAGCTTATGTCTATTTATACTAGGAGGAGCTTATGTCTATGTATGCTAGGAGGAGCTTATGTCTATGTATGCTAGGAGGAGCTTATGTCTATGTATGCTAGGAGGAGCTTATGTCTATGTATGCTAGGAGGAGCTTATGTCTATGTATGCTAGGAGGAGCTTATGTCTATGTATGCTAGGAGGAGCTTGTCTATTTATGCTAGGAGGAGCTTATGTCTATGTATGCTAGGAGGAGCTTATGTCTATGTATGCTAGGAGGAGCTCATGTCTATTTATGCTAGGAGGAGCTTATGTCTATGTATGCTAGGAGGAGCTCATGTCTATGTATGCTAGGAGGAGCGTATGTCTATGTATACTAGGAGGAGCTTATATCTAAGTATGCTAGGAGGAGCTCATGTCTATGTATGCTAAGAGGAGCTTATGTCAATCTATGCTAGGAGGAGCTCATGTCTATTTATGCTAGGAGGAGCTTATGTCTATGTATGTTAGGAGGAGCGTATGTTTATGTATACTAGGAGGACCTTATGTCTATGTATGCTAGGAGGAGCTTATGTCTATGTATGCTAGGAGGAGCTTATGTCTAGGTATGCTAGGAGGAGCTTATGTCTATTTATGCTAGGAGGAGCTTATGTCTAGGTATGCTAGGAGGAGCTTATGTCTATGTAGACTAGGAGGAGCTTATGTCTATGTATGCTAGGAGGAGCTCATGTCTATGTATACTAGGAGTAGCTTATGTCTATGTATGCTAGGAGGAGCTTATGTCTATGTATGCTAGGAGGAGCTTATGTCTATGTATACTAGGAGGAGCTTATGTCTATGTATGCTAGGAGGAGCTCATGTCTATGTATACTAGGAGGAGCTTATGTCTATGTATGCTAGGAGGAGCTTATGTCTATGTATGCTAGGAGGAGCTTATGTCTATGTATGCTAGGAGGAGCTTATGTCTATGTATGCTAGGAGGAGCTTATGTCTATGTATGCTAGGAGGAGCTTATGTCTATGTATGCTAGGAGGAGCTCATGTCTATGTATACTAGGAGGAGCTTATGTCTATGTATGCTAGGAGTTTATGTCTATTTATGCTAGGAGGAGCTTATGTCTATGTATGCTAAGAGGAGCTTATGTCTATGTATGCTAGGAGGAGCTTATGTCTATTTATGCTAGGAGGAGCTTATGTCTATGTATGCTAGGAGGAGCTTATGTCTATGTATGCTAGGAGGAGCTTATGTCTATTTATGCTAGGAGGAGCTTATGTCTATGTATGCTAGGAGGAGCTTATGTCTATGTATGCTAGGAGGAACTCATGTCTATGTATGCTAAGAGGAGCTCATGTCTATGTATGCTAGGAGGAGCGTATGTCTATGTATCCTAGGAGGAGCTTATATCTAGGTATGCTAGGAGGAGCTCATGTCTATGTATGCTAGGAGGAGCTTATGTCTATGTATGCTAGGAGGAGCTTATGTCTATTTATGCTAGGAGGAGCTTATGTCTATGTATGCTAGGAGGAGCTCATGTCTATGTATGCTAGGAGTAGCGTATGTCTATGTATACTAGGAGGAGCTTATATCTAGGTATGCTAGGAGGAGCTCATATCTATGTATCCTAGGAGGAGCTTATGTCTATGTATCCTAGGAGGAGCTTATGTCTATGTATGCTAGGAGGAGCTTATGTCTATTTATGGCAGGAGGAGCTTATGTCTATGTATGCTAGGAGGAGCTTATATCTAGGTATGCTAAGAGGAGCTTATGTCTATTTATGCTAGGAAGAGCTTATGTTTATGTATGCTAAGAGGAGCTTATGTCAATGTATGCTAGGAGGAGCTCATGTCTATTTATGCTAGGAGGAGCTTATGTCTATGTATGCTAGGAGGAGCTCATGTCTATGTATGCTAGGAGGAGCGTATGTCTATGTATACTAGGAGGAGCTTATATCTAGGTATGCTAGGAGGAGCTCATGTCTATGTATGCCAGGAGGAGCTTATGTCTATGTATGCTAGAAGGAGCTTATGTCTATTTATGCTAGGAGGAGCTTATGTCTTTGTATGCTAGGAGGAGCTTATATCTAGGTATGCTAAGAGGAGCTTATGTCTATTTATGCTAGGAAGAGCTTATGTTTATATATGCTAAGAGGAGCTTATGTCTATTTATGCTAGGAGGAGCTTATGTCAATGTATGCTAGGAGGAGATCATGTCTATTTATGCTAGGAGGAGCTTATGTCTATGTATGCTAAGAGGAGCGTATGTTTATGTATACTAGGAGGAGCTTATGTCTATGTATGCTAGGAGGAGCTTATGTCTATGTATGCTAGGAGAAGCTTATGTCTATGTATGCTAGGAGGAGCTTATGTCTAGGTATGCTAGGAGGAGCTTATGTCTATGTATACTAGGAGGAGCTTATGTCTATGTATGCTAGGAGGAGCTTATGTCTATGTATGCTAGGAGGAGCTTATGTCTATGTATGCTAGGAGGAGCTTATGTCTAGGTATGCTAGGAGGAGCTTATGTATATGTATGCTAAGAGGAGCTTATGTCTATTTATGCTAGGAAGAGCTTATGTCTATGTATGCTAGGAGGAGCTTATGTCTATGTATGCTAAGAGGAGCTTATGTCTATGCATGTTGGGAGGAGCTTATGTCTATGTATGCTAGGAGGAGCTCATGTCTATGTATGCTAGGAGGAGCTTATGTCTATGTATGCTAGGAGGAGCTTATGTCTATGTATGCTAGGAGGAGCTTATGTCTATGTATACTAGGAGGAGCTTATGTCTATGTATGCTAGGAGGAGCTTATGTCTATGTATGCTAGGAGGAGCTTATATCTATTTATGCTAGGAGGAGCGTATGTCTATGTATGCTAAGAGGAGCTTATGTCTATGTATACTAGGAGGAGCTTATGTCTATGTATGCTAGGAGGAGCGTATGTTTATATATGCTAGGAGGAGCTTATGTCTATGTATGCTAAGAGGAGCTTTTGTCCAGTAAGATGGTGATAAAAATTGGACAAATATTAAATAAATTCTGTAATTCCAATCAGTAATAAAATGATATTCCTATTAGCTGACAAGCATTTAATGTAATTATCCAACACTAGACGTCTTTGTAGTGATGTAATGGTGAAAACCCGATACAAATAGGAATAATATTAAATAAATTAAGCAATTAATAAAGCTAACAGCTTTTGTGCGCGTTGAACACTGTAATGGTCAAGCTGGTCAACACAACATCTGCAGTGGTCTTGGGGAATGTCCATTTGCAGGACAAGAGAAGACTACTTTTGAACATTTATTTCTGAAATAACTGGCTCGGTATTCAAGCCAGTAATTCCAGTGGTAAATTTTCAAAAATACTCTTTAAATGGATATTAGCTAGTTATAAATCACAGAGCATTCTTGACCATTAACGCCTTGACGATCATGTCGATCATGTCAAAACATAATATATGTAGTCGTCTTGATAAATGTCCATATGCAGGACAACAAAATGCTTTTCAGTAGTAAATTTACAAAGATGGTCTTCTTTGTCCTGCAAAAGTTTTCTTGAAATATCGTGATCATTGAATAATTAACTGCTTTGAGATGCTGTTGATACCAGAGTTGTTAATACAATACTATCAGCATAAAATTGTCCCGGATGTTTGAATAGAAAAACAACCTCCCCGTGTATGCGTGTGTTCGGTCGTGCGCGTGTGCGTTCATACGTGCGTATGTACGTGCGTATGTGTTTTCAATATTTGCAAGCCATATTGTATTTACTTTTGAAACTTGTTCTGTTAGAATATCTCTAACGGCTGCAGTTTTGTATAATCTCCATTGCCGTAACCTCTATCTGGCTAATGACTGCTTGTGTAGAGTGTGCCGGGCACTATAATAACTAATCCTTTAACTAACTGACTTTGTAGACTGACTGACCTTATATACTGAATATATTGAATTGTAGTTACCTTGGTCGTATCAAAGCGATGATATCATGTGAAAAGTCAAGTCTAGAAAATATCGGTAACATAATGAGAACAATGCATATCCGTGTTTGGGAGCTCACCATTAAGATACCAGGTATTGAGGCATTAAACATGGGCAGACTTATCTCCCCTTTGCTTTTGGCACATCATATGCTACACATATGTGCTGATTTAATAACATTCTGCTGAAGATTGCATCTTGTCATATGTGCTGATTTAATAAGATTCTGCTGAAGATTGCATCTTGTCATATGTGCTGATTTAATAACATTCTGCTGAAGATTGCATCTTGTCATATGTGCTGATTTAATAACATTCTGCTGAAGATTGCATCTTGTCATATGTGCTGATTTAATAACATTCTGCTGAAGATTGCATCTTGTCATATGTGCTGATTTAATAACATTCTGCTGAAGATTGCATCTTGTCATATGTGCTGATTTAATAACATTCTGCTGAAGATTGCATCTTGTCATATGTGCTGATTTAATAACATTCTGCTGAAGATTGCATCTTGTCATATGTGCTGATTTAATAACATTCTGCTGAAGATTGCATCTTGTCATATGTGCTGATTTAATAACATTCTGCTGAAGATTGCATCTTGTCATATGTGCTGATTTAATAACATTCTGCTGAAGATTGCATCTTGTCATATGTGCTGATTTAATAACATTCTGCTGAAGATTGCATCTTGTCATATGTGCTGATTTAATAAGATTCTGCTGAAGATTGCATCTTGTCATATGTGCTGATTTAATACGATTCTGCTGAAGATTGCATCTTGTCATATGTGCTGTTGTAATAACATTCTGCTGAAGATTGCATCTTGTCATATGTGCTGATTTAATAACATTCTGCTGAAGATTGCATCTTGTCATATGTGCTGATTTAATAACATTCTGCTGAAGATTGCATCTTGTCATATGTGCTGATTTAATAACATTCTGCTGAAGATTGCATATTGTCATATGTGCTGATTTAATAACATTCTGCTGAAGATTGCATCTTGTCATATGTGCTGATTTAGTAACATTCTGCTGAAGATTGCATCTTGTCATATGTGCTGATTTAATAAGATTCTGCTGAAGATTGCATCTTGTCATATGTGCTGATTTAATAACATTCTGCTGAAGATTGCATCTTGTCATATGTGCTGATTTAATAACATTCTGCTGAAGATTGCATCTTGTCATATGTGCTGATTTAATAACATTCTGCTGTAGATTGCATCTTGTCATATGTGCTGATTTAATAACATTCTGCTGAAGATTGCATCTTGTCATATGTGCTGATTTAATAAGATTCTGCTGAAGATTGCATCTTGTCATATGTGCTGATTTAATAACATTCTGCTGAAGATTGCATCTTGTCATATGTGCTGATTTAATAACATTCTGCTGAAGATTGCATCTTGTCATATGTGCTGATTTAATAACATTCTGCTGAAGATTGCATCTTGTCATATGTGCTTATTTAATAACATTCTGCTGAAGAGTGCATCTTGTCATATGTGCTGATTTAATAACATTCTGCTGAAGATTGCATCTTGTCATATGTGCTGATTTAATAAGATTCTGCTGAAGATTGCATCTTGTCAGATGTGCTGATTTAGTAACATTCTGCTGAAGATTGCATCTTGTCATATGTGCTGATTTAATAACATTCTGCTGAGGATTGCATCTTGTCATATGTACTGATTTAATAACATTCTGCTGAAGATTGCATCTTGTCATATGTGCTGATTTAATAACATTCTGCTGAAGATTGCATCTTGTCATATGTGCTGATTTAGTAACATTCTGCTGAAGATTGCATCTTGTCATATGTGCTGATTTAATAACATTCTGCTGAAGATTGCATCTTGTCATATGTGCTGATTTAATAAGATTCTGCTGAAGATTGCATCTTGTCATATGTGCTGATTTAATAACATTCTGCTGAAGATTGCATCTTGTCATATGTGCTGATTTAATAACATTCTGCTGAAGATTGCATCTTGTCATATGTGCTGATTTAGTAACATTCTGCTGAAGATTGCATCTTGTCATATGTACTGATTTAATAACATTCTGCTGAAGATTGCATCTTGTCATATGTGCTGATTTAATAACATTCTGCTGAAGATTGCATCTTGTCATATGTGCTGATTTAGTAACATTCTGCTGAAGATTGCATCTTGTCATATGTGCTGATTTAATAAGATTCTGCTGAAGATTGCATCTTGTCATATGTGCTGATTTAATAACATTCTGCTGAAGATTGCATCTTGTCATATGTGCTGATTTAATAACATTCTGCTGAAGATTGCATCTTGTCATATGTGCTGATTTAGTAACATTCTGCTGAAGATTGCATCTTGTCATATGTGCTGATTTAATAACATTCTGCTGAAGATTGCATCTTGTCATATGTGCTGATTTAATAACATTCTGCTGAAGATTGCATCTTGTCATATGTGCTGATTTAATAACATTCTGCTGAAGATTGCATCTTGTCATATGTGCTGATTTAGTAAAATTCTGCTGAAGATTGCATCTTGTCATATGTGCTGATTTAATAACATTCTGCTGAAGATTGCATCTTGTCATATGTGCTGATTTAATAACATTCTGCTGAAGATTGCATCTTGTCATATGTGCTGATTTAGTAACATTCTGCTGAAGATTGCATCTTGTCATATGTGCTGATTTAATAACATTCTGCTGAAGATTGCATCTTGTCATATGTGCTGATTTAGTAACATTCTGCTGAAGAGTGCATCTTGTCATATGTGCTGATTTAATAACATTCTGCTGAAGATTGCATCTTGTCATATGTGCTGATTTAATAACATTCTGCTGAAGATTGCATCTTGTCATATGTGCTGATTTAATAACATTCTGCTGAAGATTGCATCTTGTGATATGTGCTGATTTAATAAGATTCTGCTGAAGATTGCATCTTGTCATATGTGCTGATTTAATAAGATTCTGCTGAAGATTGCATCTTGTCATATGTGCTGTTGTAATAACATTCTGCTGAAGATTGCATCTTGTCATATGTGCTGATTTAATAACATTCTGCTGAAGATTGCATCTTGTCATATGTGCTGATTTAATAACATTCTGCTGAAGAATGCATCTTGTCATATGTGTTGATTTAATAACATTCTGCTGAAGATTGCATCTTGTCATATGTGCTGATTTAATAACATTCTGCTGAAGAGTGCATCTTGTCATATTGAAGATTTTCGATCTTCGGGTCCAATTTAGAAATATATCTACTACACTTCTGATAAGAATATGATGTACCGGTTGCTGCGACAACCTCTTATCAAAGATGCAGTAGTACGATTATCTGCTCGCCTCGTCTAAGGTAATGGTGACGATATTTATACTCGATAATCTGGGCCTGATCTGACTCGGGTAAAAGATGGTGGCTCGGGACGGTGGTCTTCCGTCGCTTCCAGACTGGACAATACACAACCCCAAACTCTTGCTTCGAGAATATCGAAGTGATAATTTATTCTCTTAAGTTTGACTGTCTAATATGGCTACGGATATGTGTGACTTATGCTGTCACGATAGAAAACAAACTGTTAAATAAAACTCTAAGTAAATATGAGTGGCTTATACTACCACCAATCTCTATCAATCATGGGTGGCTTATACTACCACCAGATACTTTGAGTAACTTTTACTGTCACTCGCGTCTATAGAAATAACTGATTTTCATACAATACGAATACTGGTCATTCTATCATTACAAAGTTGCGTTTCACGATTCTCTAAATCATTTTCGTCAAAAACCGTTCTTGGCTACTTAAAACCATTCACCAAAAACTTATTTGAATTTCGACAAATTCAGTTCCACAGAACTATACGGACTCGAGGCTAGGTTTACCTAAGCGCAATAATTTCGGAACCCAGATCTTTCTAAAAAGTTAAAGTCATATCTTATACTTCTTTGGAGCTCTTTACCATGTTCGTTTGGGTTCTTCTTTCCAGAGTTTGATTCGATGCTCATTGATTGTGACGTCATCCTGACTAATCAAACTCCGATTTTTCTCTCTTAGGAAAAGAACATCGAACAAGTTAAAGCGGCCTAATTGACTCATGAGTGTGGAATTCTATCCGATAACCTCCCCCAAACTTGACAGCGATGGATATTGTTTCGACAATTTTTGTCTGGTTTTCTAATCTTCTTGGCGCCAGACGCTATCATGCCCACGTCCAGCCCCTTGCTTATTAGGCCTACGCCTGCATTTCAGAAGGGTGTCATGACGTAGTGACCATGTACCACATCTGATTCACCAACATCTGGTGTCGTATCTGGTGTCGTGGGTCGCCTCTATAGAAATATAGAAACCCGGTCACCTTATTGTAAGTCGGTCGTCGCCACGTTTACTACGTCATTTTATGAGTCATTCAGTCTGTGCTACGTACACTCTGTGCGTAGCATCCTACCGACGCTCTTGCTTGAATATTTAGAAAACTATTGGTCATAACTTCTGTTGAATACTATAAAAGGTTATGCCGCGCCTGCAGCAACAGCTTTCATCTTTCAATCACCGATAGATTCCATCAGCTCACTGCCCTAAGTCTTATTCTATTCTATTCCAATTTCATATTCCAATTTCACTTATTGTATCAGCTATATTTTCGTGTCAGTTTTGCATCGACTTGATGCACACACTAGATCGCGCTAATACATTTTCGCTCATTGTGTTATCCGTTCCCTAGCTCGTCTGGTATTAAAAAATATAGTCATATTCTTCGCTGGGGGTCTTGGACTGCAAATATAAGATGTCCCCGGGGTCATGACCCCCCAGAAGACAATCCCATATCTACATACGCCCCTTAACCAAAGTTATTTGACCATCTCTCTTAAGGCCTTAAAAGAGAGTGTCAACTAACTCGTTGTGGACTATCAACAACCCAAACCAATACCAGCAGCCTGAACGGATACCACCTGATATTCATCCAATTGGTCAAGAAATTAATAATACAGGGCAATATATTATACACCAATACTTGTCCGAGTAGCGGAATGCTCGGAAATACATTAGTAGTGTTCGTTAGTGTATGGTTGATAATTATACAAACATACATGTCCGGGTAGCAAAAGACTGCCCCCGGAAACACATTAATAACATCATTAAACCGTGGTCGATAACCTCGATCCACGCGTAACTTAACAATAAAAGCGAGCAATCGGTACAGTTTAAAACAAGTGAATATATATTACATAATGTACTAATATAAACTGCCGCTACTGCCAGCAGCGACAACATGGTCAGCAGCGACACATTTTTCGCGTGTCGTAATGATTCGTCGTCACACGACACAACATTATAGTTCAAAACCTTAATCCTACAGTGCAAATACCATTACAGATCATGTGAATTTTTCCTATTAATAAAACAGTACACAGTACGGTATCATGACAAAGTTCGCGCCACAATTATTAATATTCACCAATTATTGTTCCATTAGAAACATATAAAGTTAGTGCCAAAATGTCATGGTGATACCTCCAAGCGGTTTATGCTCACGTTAGGATCCACCACGTCAACGTACGTCTCCATCTCTATCCATTCGGCAGCCATCGGGTCGATCTCAGTCCTGGCGTCAGCATTAGGCGACGATCCGGTTGCCATCCGCAGCGGCTCCGGTAGAGCTGCAGGTCTCCGGGGCTGCTGGGTCTGAATAGTTGGTGCAATGATATGCGGTTCACTACTATGGGCCGCACGTGGCTTGCATTTATGGGCCGCACGTGGCTTGCATTTAAGCGCATTCCACATGCGTGATAACACGCCACATTTATATAATATAAGCACAATTACTAACACAACTACGAAGGAACCCGTTGAATATGATACGAAAGAATGTACCCCAATGCCATCGACCATCACTGGGTCGATCATGGATAACGGTGCTAGCGGCACGTACTTAGACTTTTGTAAATGGTTCCACGGTTGTGGCTTTAAATGGTCAACTATCATGGATTGATTTAGAACGCCGGACACATCCAAATGGGGCATTTCAATGGCTAGGCCTATTCGAGTGTACGTCCGACTATAAGACGCCACAGGCTCGAATCGCCAGCCCCTCCCACTATACCCGCATTCTCCAGACATCAATGCATACACACCATTACTTACCCTACATCGGTCCGTCAGTCGTCCGTCGCAATGGATTTCCACCATCTCGCCGAACGTTTGCAACACTACTCCGATTTTCTCGTTGGCAAATAATTTACTAATGGTTACGTTTGACTTCGTTAGTTGAATATTACAGTCGCTATCAGTCGCATTTGTCAGTACACTCACAATACAGGGCACGTGGGTCTTGTCGACCCATAGTTGTCCCTGGCACACCCTCGGGTCGGCACCACGACATTCCGACGCATATACTTGATACCATGCTAAACCACAACGCCATTATACACAATTTAAACGAATACATTTTAGTATCTTGCGAACAAATATAGTCTTAATTGTTATGATATTTTACGTACTGGCTATTTGCGATGTTACAGTATAGCGATACAATACACTCTATCGGCGGTTGTGCCGCTGAATAACGGCATTTACACGACTGACGAAATCAGCGTATAGCACGTCATCGTAAAGGGCGGAGTCTATTACGCCAATTCGGAGTCGCTTGTTACCGGATTCGTTCTCCCGCCCATACCCTTGCTTTCGCTTCAAGTCTAACCTGAGTTGCTTGCTGTCAGAATCGTCATCTGGTATATGTCTGCGCTTGCGCAGCATATACGGATGCGATGGAAGCATCTCCATTGGTTCAGAGAGCAGCTCTGGTGCCGCCTCTGGAGCGTCAATCACCATGGGCCTAGGAGTTCCGATGACGTCACTTGGTGACTCATGGTTTCGACTGCGATTGGTACTGGGTTGCACCCTTTTCCGGTCAACCCTCTTACCCCCTGTACGCACCTCTGGCTCCATATCCGAAGCTGGCCGCTTCTTACGAGCCTGGGGTGTCGTCTCAGCGTCGGTGACCATTGGTTCTGGCTCGGGCAACATCGCCCTGGGGTGATGGCTAGCTTTCGTCCCCTTGGTAGGGTTACGAATGGGGCGTGGTCGCACCCCGTCCCAGCACATTTCCGAGTCGACTACACGCAGCTTACATATATTAAGCACACGCATTCTCCCGGACCTTTGATGGCGGACATGGGCCACAGGTCCGTTAATTTTGAAGATCTCATACTCGGGGTCGCTGCGAGAGGTCAATTTCATCCTCTCTTCAGCTTTGACGACCACCGAATCCCCCACTTTAAACTCACCAGCGTTCGCACGCTTATTAATTTGTTCCCGGTGAACCTCTCGAGATCTAGCTGTCCCCTCACGAGCACGCAGCAAGGCGTTGTTGAGATACGTCAGTCTCTCACCAAGGTCCTGCGACGCATCGATGGGAACGGCTTTCGGCAATCTCGCCCGTCGCCCATAAGTCAAATAAAATGGCGTATACCCGGTCGTTGAATGACGAGTACTGCGGTACGCTGTCAAAGCCGCACCCAACTCGTCCTCCCACGCCCTCGAGGCATTGTTCACACCTTTCTGGATCAACTCCTTAAGAGTGCGGTTGAATCTCTCGGTACGTCCATTGGTCTGCGGATGGTATGGGCTAGACCGTCTATGGTCGATACCGTGTTCCTTAAACCGCTCCTCCAGAGAATGGGAACAAAATTCTTTACCCTGATCGGTTATTACAATCTCAGGGACGCCATGACGCGCGACATACTCGTTGAAGAACTTTTCTTCCACATTTTGAGATGTCTTCGCTGCAATCGGATATGCTTCTGCCCAAGCAGAGCAGTGATCGATCACCGTCATGATATACACGTTACCCTTATTCGATTCTAATAATGGACCGATCAAATCCATTCCAATTATCTGACCCGGATAATTGGCCATGGGCATTTCACTATACCTGGGTCGGGTAGTGACAGGTCGGTTGACCTGGCACTTCGTACATGTTTCAAGCATACGAATTACGTCTTTTCTTAAAGACGTCCATACAAAAGAATCTCTTACCATACCGATGGTCTTCTGTAGACCTTGGTGACCAGCTCGTTCATGAGCCATCCGGAGCACTTTCTCACGGAACAGGGTAGGTAAGACAATTCTGGGGTACTCAGCGTCCAACGCTGAAGGCGTAATTAAAGAATACAAAATGCCATTCTTGACCATATACTCCTCCGGGGTGTTTTTGAACAACTCCGGGTATTCCTTGGTCTGCTCGGCACACAATTTGTCATATGGTATGTCGAATGCTTCCAGAGGGACGTGAGGTAACACTCCCTCGTCGACGTCTGGTATTACAAAGTCGCCCGTGTCTAACGTCGCGACTTCCACCGGACGACGTAACCTGGACAACATGTCCGCTCGAATATTCTTCGAGCCTTGGATGTATTCAATCTTACATCCGTACTCGGCAATCAGTACCGCCCAGCGCTGCACCTTCGTGTTTTTAACTTCGCCCACAAACAAACTCTTTAGGGGTTTGTGGTCGGTATACACGGTAAACTGCGCGCCAAATAGATAAGGTCTAAGCTTCTTTAGCGCATATATTACCGCATAAGCTTCCTTTTCTATCACAGGCCAATTCAACTGACTGTCTTTAAGAGTAGAGCTAACATACTGAATCACCCGCTCAATACCCTTGTCATCTACCTGTACCAGTATCGCACCTATCGCATAGCTAGACGCATCAGTATACAATCTATACGGAGCATTCAAATTCGGATATGTGAGAACCGTCTCACTACACAGCAAGTTTTGCAATTTCTTAAACGCTTGCTGTTCCTCCTGACCCCACTCAAAACGTTTATATTTCTTAGTCAATTCTATCAAAGGCTTAGCAATTTCGGCATAGCCTTGCACACAAGAGCGGTAATACCCTGTAGCGCCCAGGAAACTTCTCACCTCTCCCACGTCACGGGGTGGTGACATTTCCCTTATGACCTTGACCTTTTGTACCTGAGGAGCTACTCCTTGTGCAGAAATGTGATACCCTAACAAGTCCACAGACTTACGGGCAAATTCGCATTTCTTTTTCTTAACCTGTAAATTGTATTCTCGAATCCTACGCATAACCTTACGCAAATGCTGTGCATGCTCAGTCGGATTTCTCGAATATATGACTATATCGTCGACGAAAACATGCAGATATTTTCCCACGAATTCTCGGAAAATATCGTTCATTGCCCTCTGAAATACGGCACCTGAGTTCGCAAAACCGAACGGCATCCGAACAAAGTCGAACAAGCCTTCATTACAAACGAACGCTGTTTTCTCTATGTCTTGGCTGTCCATTGGTATCTGCCAATAGCCAGACTTCAAGTCCATAGTCGAAAATATCGTTGCGCCGCACATCGAATCAAAAATATCGGCTATGTTTGGCAGTGGATAACTATCCTTCTTGCACACAGAATTCAACTTTCTGTAGTCGACACAAAATCTAGTCCCCCCGTCCTTTTTAGGGACCAACGTAATGGGCGACGCCCATGGCGATGACGACGGTCTTATGACGCCCGCTGCCAGCATTTCTGCCACTTGATTCTTGACTATATACTGCTTGGCCAACGGTAGACGGTAGGCTTTTTGCCTTAGAGGATAAGCATCTCCTGTTGGTACCGTACACCTCACTTTGGGGACCAGTCCTAACGTGTTTGGACGAGCCGTATCAAAAATATCTGCAAAGTCCGCCATGACTTTGTCGATATTTTTATATCCGGTCGTTTCCTTACAGCTTGCATAGACATAATTTGTCTGCTCTCTATGCGGATATTCAAAGGGATATATCTGGCCAAACCATACTACAATTTTGGCCCGATAGTCAATCTTTGCATTTCCCAGGTGCAAAGCATCCGCTCCAAGTAAACATTCCTGCCTCATTCTGGCCACAATCGTACTAGGGATGGGTCGGGCGTTCTTGAATTTTACTTGTGTTTCCCCCAACAACTTTATCGGGGAACCATTTACAGCTAAGAGCGTTCTTGCTCTTTTCAATGGCCTAGCATTCAGCATGCTACGCCATATATCCTTACGAATCAAGGATGTGCTAGCACCAGTATCCACTAAGGCATGCAGGTACTTACCCTGATCCGATGGACCGTCTTTATCCATTTTTAGACGGATTAAGAACCGCTCGGTCGGTGATCTCACCAACGGCTCTCTCCGTCGTCGTTTCCCGGGCTCCTTCGTCCACTAACCACTTCGGCGTAACTGTGCCTGTCATCCGACGCATCCTTTTCGCTACCGTTTGAATGACGGCCATATGCATCGGTATTTTCACTAGTTAAAATAAAACCATCACGATCAATATATTCGTACTGGTTACGTCGAGCATTGTTCATGTCCATTCGATTGTTACGTGAACAGTCACTGGGTGTCGTGCGTCGTCGATGATCGTTCACCTCGTCGATCTCCATTTCGTCAGTGCGGGGACGCTTGATCGCCCTGCGGTTAGCCGGACCCTTTTGTTGGGTCCCGGCAGGACCATTCCGCAGCGGACAGTCTCTTATGTAGTGGCCGTCTTTGCCACACCCAAAACATTTTATTGTTACGGCAGGAGTCACCTGCCGGCTCATATACGTCCCAAAACAATTCTGGGCCGTATGTCCTTCTCGGCCACATGTGAAACATGTCATGGGTGGTCGTTGCGGTCGGGGCTGTGGTCGCGGTTGTAGTCGTCGTGCGGTTGGTTATACTGCCTGACCGCAGTCACTTTTATAGTGACCGATTTGTCCACAATTGTAGCAGGTAATGTTTGCGGCGCTTCTCGGCGATCTGCGTCCCGCTCCCGGATTAAGTTGCTTGGGTGGCGGGGTTGCTGTTTTTCGCGTGGGTGCAGCGCGTTGGGCTGCCGGTTTAGGTCGTTCTTGCACTGCTTGCAAATCCTGCACCAACCCGCACAGCTGCTCGATCATTTTAGCCTGCTGCGCCATTTGGCTTTTTAACCCCCTCACTACTTTCCACACCTCTTTTTCCTCCACTGGCTCCAACATATCTATCTCCATCCGCTCTTCACGCCTGCCGCCGTCAATTTTCATTGCCCGTAGCAGGTCGTTGCAGGTCTCCTCCTCCTCGGCAATTTCGATGGCCCGCGCCAATGTCGTCGTCCTTTTCCGGACGATGCGTTTACTTAAGTTTTTATCGTTCAGGGCACGTAAATAAATGCCCAGGACGGTGCGGCGATTATCTGCGTTCGCCTCAGGGTAGGCGCGCACGCTTGCCTCCAAATACCGTCTGTTAAACGTGACCACTGTCTCGTTTCGGCGTTGCTGTGTCCCCTCCAAATCGAATTTGATCCGCTCTCCTTCATTTGCGGATATAAAATTTAGTGTGACGTATTGCCGCAACTCTTCGAAAGTGACGTCCTCCCTCGCCTTCCCCGCAAGGAATCCGTCCAGTGCCCGTGCTAATGGTCCCCGGGCTGCTCGGGTAACGACGTAGACAGGTACGCCTTCAAGTCGCCCCTCGTTGGCCGCCCACGCCCTCCTTGTGGCGTCCAAAAACTCTCGTACCTCTTCCGGTACCACTCCGTCACAGGGTTGGATGCGTTCTATAGCGTCCCGGATTTCTCGCCTGTATATTCTCTCGGTCTCGCGTCGGTCCCCGCCTTGTACTATGGCTCCCGCCATTGCCGTCCCCATTTCCCGCATGGCTGCCACTGTTTCGGGTCTCAATTGTCGGTCGGTTGTCGGTAGTCCCGGGTTGGTAGGGTTTTGTGGTTGGGCCATTCTGGGCAGTCTATCTCAGTCGTTACTTTGATATATTGTACTCACGGTTCACACAGTGTCCAATCCTGGAATATATAAATCCTGGCACGGCGAAGCCACTGAAGATTTTCGATCTTCGGGTCCAATTTAGAAATATATCTACTACACTTCTGATAAGAATATGATGTACCGGTTGCTGCGACAACCTCTTATCAAAGATGCAGTAGTACGATTATCTGCTCGCCTCGTCTAAGGTAATGGTGACGATATTTATACTCGATAATCTGGGCCTGATCTGACTCGGGTAAAAGATGGTGGCTCGGGACGGTGGTCTTCCGTCGCTTCCAGACTGGACAATACACAACCCCAAACTCTTGCTTCGAGAATATCGAAGTGATAATTTATTCTCTTAAGTTTGACTGTCTAATATGGCTACGGATATGTGTGACTTATGCTGTCACGATAGAAAACAAACTGTTAAATAAAACTCTAAGTAAATATGAGTGGCTTATACTACCACCAATCTCTATCAATCATGGGTGGCTTATACTACCACCAGATACGTTGAGTAACTTTTACTGTCACTCGCGTCTATAGAAATAACTGATTTTCATACAATACGAATACTGGTCATTCTATCATTACAAAGTTGCGTTTCACGATTCTCTAAATCATTTTCGTCAAAAACCGTTCTTGGCTACTTAAAACCATTCACCAAAAACTTATTTGAATTTCGACAAATTCAGTTCCACAGAACTATACGGACTCGAGGCTAGGTTTACCTAAGCGCAATAATTTCGGAACCCAGATCTTTCTAAAAAGTTAAAGTCATATCTTATACTTCTTTGGAGCTCTTTACCATGTTCGTTTGGGTTCTTCTTTCCAGAGTTTGATTCGATGCTCATTGATTGTGACGTCATCCTGACTAATCAAACTCCGATTTTTCTCTCTTAGGAAAAAAACATCGAACAAGTTAAAGCGGACTAATTGACTCATGAGTGTGGAATTCTATCCGATAACCTCCCCCAAACTTGACAGCGATGGATATTGTTTCGACAATTTTTGTCTGGTTTTCTAATCTTCTTGGCGCCAGACGCTATCATGCCCACGTCCAGCCCCTTGCTTATTAGGCCTACGCCTGTATTTCAGAAGGGTGTCATGACGTAGTGACCATGTACCACATCTGATTCACCAACATCTGGTGTCGTATCTGGTGTCGTGGGTCGCCTCTATAGAAATATAGAAACCCGGTCACCTTATTGTAAGTCGGTCGTCGCCACGTTTACTACGTCATTTTATGAGTCATTCAGTCTGTGCTACGTACACTCTGTGCGTAGCATCCTACCGACGCTCTTGCTTGAATATTTAGAAAACTATTGGTCATAACTTCTGTTGAATACTATAAAAGGTTATGCCGCGCCTGCAGCAACAGCTTTCATCTTTCAATCACCGATAGATTCCATCAGCTCACTGCCCTAAGTCTTAGTCTATTCTATTCCAATTTCATATTCCAATTTCACTTATTGTATCAGCTATATTTTCGTGTCAGTTTTGCATCGACTTGATGCACACACTAGATCGCGCTAATACATTTTCGCTCATTGTGTTATCCGTTCCCTAGCTCGTCTGGTATTAAAAAATATAGTCATATTCTTCGCTGGGGGTCTTGGACTGCAAATATAAGATGTCCCCGGGGTCATGACCCCCCAGAAGACAATCCCATATCTACAATATGTGCTGATTTAATAACATTCTGCTGAAGATTGCATCTTGTCATATGTGCCGATTTAATAACATTCTGCTGAAGATTGCATCTTGTCATATGTGCTGATTTAATAACATTCTGCTGAAGATTGCATCTTGTCATATGTGCTGATTTAATAACATTCTGCTGAAGATTGCATCTTGTCATATGTGCTGATTTAATAACATTATGCTGAAGATTGCATCTTGTCATATGTGCTGATTTAATAACATTCTGCTGAAGATTGCATCTTGTCATATGTGCTGATTTAATAACATTCTGCTGAAGATTGCATCTTGTCATATGTGCTGATTTAATAACATTCTGCTGAAGATTGCATCTTGTCATATGTGCTGATTTAATAACATTCTGCTGAAGATTGCATCTTGTCATATGTGCTTATTTAATAACATTCTGCTGAAGAGTGCATCTTGTCATATGTGCTGATTTAATAACATTCTGCTGAAGATTGCATCTTGTCATATGTGCTGATTTAATAACATTCTGCTGAAGATTGCATCTTGTCATATGTGCTTATTTAATAACATTCTGCTGAAGATTGCATCTTGTCATATGTGCTGATTTAATAACATTCTGCTGAAGATTGCATCTTGTCATATGTGCTGATTTAATAACATTCTGCTGAAGATTGCATCTTGTCATATGTGCTGATTTAATAACATTCTGCTGAAGATTGCATCTTGTCATATGGGCTGATTTAATAACATTCTGCTGAAGATTGCATCTGGTCATATGTACTGATTTAATAACATTCTGCTGAAGATTGCATCTTGTCATATGTGCTGATTTAATAACATTCTGCTGAAGATTGCATCTTGTCATATGTGCTGATTTAGTAACATTCTGCTGAAGATTGCATCTTGTCATATGTGCTGATTTAATAACATTCTGCTGAAGATTGCATCTTGTCATATGTGCTGATTTAATAACATTCTGCTGAAGATTGCATCTTGTCATATGTGCTTATTTAATAACATTCTGCTGAAGAGTGCATCTTGTCATATGTGCTGATTTAATAACATTCTGCTGAAGATTGCATCTTGTCATATGTGCTGATTTAATAACATTCTGCTGAAGATTGCATCTTGTCATATGTGCTTATTTAATAACATTCTGCTGAAGATTGCATCTTGTCATATGTGCTGATTTAATAACATTCTGCTGAAGATTGCATCTTGTCATATGTGCTGATTTAATAACATTCTGCTGAAGATTGCATCTTGTCATATGTGCTGATTTAATAACATTCTGCTGAAGATTGCATCTTGTCATATGTGCTGATTTAATAACATTCTGCTGAAGATTGCATCTTGTCATATGTGCTGATTTAATAACATTCTGCTGAAGATTGCATCTTGTCATATGTGCTGATTTAATAACATTCTGCTGAAGATTGCATCTTGTCATATGTGCTGATTTAATAACATTCTGCTGAAGATTGCATCTTGTCATATGTGCTGATTTAATAACATTCTGCTGAAGATTGCATCTTGTCATATGTGCTGATTTAATAACATTCTGCTGAAGATTGCATCTTGTCATATGTGCTGATTTAATAACATTCTGCTGAAGATTGCATCTTGTCATATGTGCTGATTTAATAACATTCTGCTGAAGATTGCATCTTGTCATATGTGCTGATTTAATAACATTCTGCTGAAGATTGCATCTTGTCATATGTGCTGATTTAATAACATTCTGCTGAAGATTGCATCTTGTCATATGTGCTGATTTAATAACATTCTGCTGAAGATTGCATCTTGTCATATGTGCTGATTTAATAACATTCTGCTGAAGATTGCATCTTGTCATATGTGCTGATTTAATAAGATTCTGCTGAAGATTGCATCTTGTCATATGTGCTGATTTAATAAGATTCTGCTGAAGATTGCATCTTGTCATATGTGCTGTTGTAATAACATTCTGCTGAAGATTGCATCTTGTCATATGTGCTGATTTAATAACATTCTGCTGAAGATTGCATCTTGTCATATGTGCTGATTTAATAACATTCAGCTGAAGATTGCATCTTGTCATATGTGCTGATTTAAAAACATTCTGCTGAAGATTGCATCTTGTCATATGTGCTGATTTAATAACATTCTGCTGAAGATTGCATCTTGTCATATGTGCTGATTTAATAACATTCTGCTGAATATTTCATCTTGTCATATGTGCTGATTTAATAACATTCTGCTGAAGATTGCATCTTGTCATATGTGCTGATTTAATAACATTCTGCTGAAGATTGCATCTTGTCATATGTGCTGATTTACTAAGATTCTGCTGAAGATTGCATCTTGTCATATGTGCTGATTTAATAACATTCTGCTGAAGATTGCATCTTGTCATATGTGCTGATTTAATAACATTCTGCTGAAGATTGCATCTTGTCATATGGGCTGATTTAATAACATTCTGCTGAAGATTGCATCTTGTCATATGTGCAGATTTAATAACATTCTGCTGAGGATTGCATCTTTTCATATGTGCTGATTTAATAACATTCTGCTGAAGATTGCATCTTGTCATATGTGCTGATTTAATAACATTCTGCTGAAGATTGCATCTTGTCATATGTGCTGATTTAATAACATTCTGCTGAAGATTGCATCTTGTCATATGTGCTGATTTAATAACATTCTGCTGAAGATTGCATCTTGTCACATGTGCTGATTTAATAACAATCTGCTGAAGATTGCATCTTGTCATATGTGCTGATTTAATAACATTCTGCTGAAGATTGCATCTTGTCATATGTGCTGATTTAATAACATTCTGCTGAAGATTGCATCTTGTCATATGTGCTGATTTAATAACATTCTGCTGAAGATTGCATCTTGTCATATGTGCTGATTTAATAACATTATGCTGAAGATTGCATCTTGTCATATGTGCTGATTTAATAACATTCTGCTGAAGATTGCATCTTGTCATATGTGCTGATTTAATAACATTCTGCTGAAGATTGCATCTTGTCATATGTGCTGATTTACTAAGATTCTGCTGAAGATTGCATCTTGTCATATGTGCTGATTTAATAACATTCTGCTGAAGATTGCATCTTGTCATATGTGCTGATTTAATAACATTCTGCTGAAGATTGCATCTTGTCATATGGGCTGATTTAATAACATTCTGCTGAAGATTGCATCTTGTCATATGTGCAGATTTAATAACATTCTGCTGAGGATTGCATCTTGTCATATGTGCTGATTTAATAACATTCTGCTGAAGATTGCATCTTGTCATATGTGCTGATTTAATAACATTCTGCTGAAGATTGCATCTTGTCATATGTGCTGATTTACTAAGATTCTGCTGAAGATTGCATCTTGTCATATGTGCTGATTTAATAACATTCTGCTGAAGATTGCATCTTGTCATATGTGCTGATTTAATAACATTCTGCTGAAGATTGCATCTTGTCATATGGGCTGATTTAATAACATTCTGCTGAAGATTGCATCTTGTCATATGTGCAGATTTAATAACATTCTGCTGAGGATTGCATCTTGTCATATGTGCTGATTTAATAACATTCTGCTGAAGATTGCATCTTGTCATATGTGCTGATTTAATAACATTCTGCTGAAGATTGCATCTTGTCATATGTGCTGATTTAATAACATTCTGCTGAAGATTGCATCTTGTCATATGTGCTGATTTAATAACATTCTGCTGAAGATTGCATCTTGTCATATGTGCTGATTTAATAACATTCTGCTGAAGATTGCATCTTGTCATATGTGCTGATTTAATAACATTCTGCTGAAGATTGCATCTTGTCATATGTGCTGATTTACTAAGATTCTGCTGAAGATTGCATCTTGTCATATGTGCTGATTTAATAACATTCTGCTGAAGATTGCATCTTGTCATATGTGCTGATTTAATAACATTCTGCTGAAGATTGCATCTTGTCATATGGGCTGATTTAATAACATTCTGCTGAAGATTGCATCTTGTCATATGTGCAGATTTAATAACATTCTGCTGAGGATTGCATCTTGTCATATGTGCTGATTTAATAACATTCTGCTGAAGATTGCATCTTGTCATATGTGCTGATTTAATAACATTCTGCTGAAGATTGCATCTTGTCATATGTGCTGATTTAATAACATTCTGCTGAAGATTGCATCTTGTCATATGTGCTGATTTAATAACATTCTGCTGAAGATTGCATCTTGTCACATGTGCTGATTTAATAACAATCTGCTGAAGATTGCATCTTGTCATATGTGCTGATTTAATAACATTCTGCTGAAGATTGCATCTTGTCATATGTGCTGATTTAATAACATTCTGCTGAAGATTGCATCTTGTCATATGTGCTGATTTAATAACATTCTGCTGAAGATTGCATCTTGTCATATGTGCTGATTTAATAACATTATGCTGAAGATTGCATCTTGTCATATGTGCTGATTTAATAACATTCTGCTGAAGATTGCATCTTGTCATATGTGCTGATTTAATAACATTCTGCTGAAGATTGCATCTTGTCATATGTGCTGATTTAATAACATTCTGCTGAAGAGTGCATCTTGTCATATGTGCTGATTTAATAACATTCTGCTGAAGATTGCATCTTGTCATATGTGCTGATTTAATAACATTCTGCTGAAGATTGCATCTTGTCATATGTGCTGATTTAATAAGATTCTGCTGAAGATTGCATCTTGTCATATGTGCTGATTTAATAAGATTCTGCTGAAGATTGCATCTTGTCATATGTGCTGTTGCAATAACATTCTGCTGAAGATTGCATCTTGTCATATGTGTTGATTTAATAACATTCTGCTGAAGATTGCATCTTGTCATATGTGCTGATTTAATAACATTCTGCTGAAGATTGCATCTTGTCATATGTGCTGATTTAAAAACATTCTGCTGAAGATTGCATCTTGTCATATGTGCTGATTTAATAACATTCTGCTGAAGATTGCATCTTGTCATATGTGCTGATTTAATAACATTCTGCTGAAGATTGCATCTTGTCATATGTGCTGATTTAATAACATTCTTCTGAAGATTGCATCTTGTCATATGTGCTGATTTAATAACATTCTGCTGAAGATTGCATCTTGTCATATGTGCTGATTTAATAAGATTCTGCTGAAGATTGCATCTTGTCATATGTGCTGATTTAATAACATTCTGCTGAAGATTGCATCTTGTCATATGTGCTGATTTAATAACATTCTGCTGAAGATTGTATCTTGTCATATGTGCTGATTTAATAACATTCTGCTGAAGATTGCATCTTGTCATATGTGCTGATTTAATAACATTCTGCTGAGGATTGCATCTTGTCATATGTGCTGATTTAATAACATTCTGCTGAAGATTGCATCTTGTCATATGTGCTGATTTAATAACATTCTGCTGAAGATTGCATCTTGTCATATGTGCTGATTTAATAACATTCTGCTGAAGATTGCATCTTGTCATATGTGCTGATTTAATAACATTCTGCTGAAGATTGCATCTTGTCATATGTGCTGATTTAATAACATTCTGCTGAAGATTGCATCTTGTCATATGTGCTGATTTAATAACATTCTGCTGAAGATTGCATCTTGTCATATGTGCTGATTTAATAACATTCTACTGAAGATTGCATCTTGTCATATGTGCTGATTTAATAACATTCTGCTGAAGGTTGCATCTTGTCATATGTGCTGATTTAATAACATTCTGCTGAAGGTTGCATCTTGTCATATGTGCTGATTTAATAACATTCTGCTGAAGATTGCATCTTGTCATATGTGCTGATTTAATGATATTCTGCTGAAGATTGCATCTTGTCATATGTGCTGATTTAATAACATTCTGCTGAAGATTGCATCTTGTCATATGTGCTGATTTACTAACATTCTGCTGAAGATTGCATCTTGTCATATGTGCTGATTTGATAACATTCTGCTGAAGATTGCATCTTGACATATGTGCTGATTTACTAACATTCTGCTGAAGATTGCATCTTGTCATATGTGCTGATTTGATAACATTCTGCTGAAGATTGCATCTTGACATATGTGCTGATTTAATAACATTCTGCTGAAGATTGCATCTTGTCATATGTGCTGATTTAATAACATTCTGCTGAAGATTGCATCTTGTCATATGTGCTGATTTAATAACATTCTGCTGAAGATTGCATCTTGTCATATGTGCTGATTTAATAACATTCTGCTGAAGATTGCATCTTGTCATATGTACTGATTTAATAACATTCTGCTGAAGATTGCATCTTGTCATATGTGCTGATTTAATAACATTCTGCTGAAGATTGCATCTTGTCATATGTGCTGATTTAATAACATTCTGCTGAAGATTGCATCTTGTCATATGTGCTGATTTAGTAACATTCTGCTGAAGATTGCATCTTGTCATATGTGCTGATTTAATAACATTCTGCTGCAGATTGCATCTTGTCATATGTGCTGATTTAATAACATTCTGCTGAAGATTGCATCTTGTCATATGTGCTGATTTAATAACATTCTGCTGAAGATTGCATCTTGTCATATGTGCTGATTTAATAATATTCTGCTGAAGATTGCATCTTGTCATATGTGCTGATTTAATAATATTCTGCTAAAGATTGAATCTTGTCATGTCTCCATTTGCTTTGATCGCGCCCTCACCCCAGGACAACTTTCCAAAAATGTTTATAATCACATTATTGGGCTTAAACCTCTATATAAATACCAAACTGGCTTCCGCCCCGTCTATTCAAGTGCCTTTCAACTTATTGAGTTGTGCCACATCCTGTCAAATGTACTAGAAGGACGCAACTCTCCATGCATTGTACTTTGCGATATTTCGAAGGCATTTGACAGAGTCTGGCATAGATGTCTGTTATAAAAATTAGAGGAGCATGGGATGGGATGAAGTCTTCTTACATGGTTTATGAGCTACCTGTCTTCACGAAAGCAGTGCGTCACAGTTAATCAGGACACATCTCCAATGAGATAAATAGAAACAGGTGCCTCCCCCCCAAGGCTTGGTACTCGGACCACTCTTATTTTTAATTTATATACATGATATCTCACAAAATATCGAGAGCACCTTAAGATCATACGCCGACGACACTGCATTATGCTGCTCCAGTGCATCAGCCATCGAAATTGAGAGAAAACTAAACACCGACTTAAACGTAATTTCTGTATGGTTCAAACAATGGTTAGTCCTCTTCAATGTTGCAAAAACCGTGAATCTAACTATAACAAATTCACATATATTCACATTATCTTTTTAAATACTACATTATTATCATCAGTACAATCCAGTAAGTATCTTGGCGTAACCATTTCAAACGAGTTAAACTGGACTTCTCATACAGAGCAAGATCGTAGCTACCATGAGAAAAAGAATTAAACTTTAAGCAGGAACACTTTTATCCAAAATCTACGCTGCATTATTTACACCCTGTGCTCGAATACAGCAGTCAGCTTGGGGGTAGTTGCTCTCGCAGGATACTGAAAGACGAACATGAAGCCATGAGAATAATATCTGGCGCACCTTTAGAAATCCTTTATAAAGAGACTGGCATAATTCCGCTACACGAGCGTCGTAAGCCAAAAAAATATATATTATTCTATACAGTCGTACACAGAGATTGCGCCGATTATATAACATATATCATTCCTAGATGAGTAGGTGATGTCACAGACCACAATCTTAGAAATTCAGAAGATTTTATTCCACCGAACCACCATCTTGAAATATTTAAAAACGCTTTCATACCCAGTTTCATCCAATTGTAGAATAACCTTAGATAAAACACTAAACTCAACTACCTCAGTTTCGGTTTTCAAAACAAATGTTACAAAAACTTATCAAAACGTGCAAGACCAATTCACCACATACTATTCATTTGGTAAAAGACGCGAAAACATCATAACATGCAAACTAAGAGATAATTGCAGCGAATTAAACAATGATCTGTACGGATATCACCTGCTTGAACACCCCAACTGCCCTTATTGTCAAAGCCCAGAAACCTCTTATCATTACTTTTTTTAATGTCCAGAATGGGAAAATGAAAGACGCGATATATTTGATTCCATTTATGTAATCACCCGAGATATTTCCCTGGACATTTTCTTGCAGGGAAGTAATACATTTTCTACTGAAATTAATGAAGATTTACTAAGAAAAGTACATAACTTTATAAGAAAAACTAATAGATTTTAACATTATTGAAAGTTCTTTGCATAATCTGTCTATCTATAAATCGGACAAATATTAATATTGTGTATTTGTGTATGCATGGTGATCATTGTTGATGTGTTTGCGCGGTCACACGTGCCCATAGCGACTACCACATGGACCACCAAGATGTGATCACTAAAACATGTACTTACGTAGGCCTAATGCATTTTATCTCGAGCGGAAATTATCCTTTGCGGACAGAATATGGCAGTTCCTTTCGGGTCGCCGGCATACGCATGCAGGGGCTGATGATCGCTGTAGGCAGGTTTTACTATACATTGTACTGGTATGCTTGTGATGGGTATGATACTATTATTAACTGGTGTGGTAAATTTGAACTCGCCCTTCCTCCCTCCCCCTCCCCCCTCCCTCCCTCCCTCCCCTCCTCCTCTCTCTCTCTCTCTCTCTCTCTCTCTCTCTCTCTCTCATTCTGATTTATGTAAATATAACTATATAAATTGTGTATATAAGATTAATATGCTGCCGTCTAACAATTCTGTAGGGAACGAGCAAAACTAAGTTGCCAGAACTTGTGCCCAATCCAATTGTACAGATGTTACAATAAAATATGTTTAAATAAACCTAACACCCCCCCCCCCCTAATCCACACACACACACCACACACACGCACGCACGCACGCACGCACGCACGCACGCGCGTACGCACGCACACACGCACGCACGCACGCACGCACGCACGCACGCACGCACCCCTCTCTCTCTCTCTCTCCAACCCCCTCCCGCCCCTCCACTCTCTCTCTTTCTCTCGTCTCTCTCGTCTCTCTCTCTCTCTCTCTCTCTCTCTCTCTCTCTCTCTCTCTCTCCATTGGCACAACGGGTCGTCTCACAAGACCTGGAATTACGGGCACATTCGCATGTATGCATACATGGACAATATAGTATACTTTCTCTCTATATATCTCCCCTCCCCCACCCTCTCTCCCTCTCCCCATCTCTACCTCCCGCCCCTCCCACCCCTCTCTTTCTCTCTCTATCTCTCCATTGATACTTCGAGCCGTCTCATAGGAAGTGGATTTACGGGCACATGCATAAATGGGTAATATAGTATAACTTGATGATGAGGTATAATGGGGGCAAAAGATAACAGGCACATGTAATTACGGCTTAATGCGTTTTATGGATTTCAACAGAACTTAAGGATACGGTGTATCCCCTCTTTGTAATTTAGGCATTCTCAAGTTTTTACATGAAGTATTATACGCCTAACTGGTTCAGGATGAATGCGTTTTCATACTCCCAGAACTATGCGTTTCGCCGTATCTCTCTGATCCCTATGTATGCGTTACAAAGAATAACATGTTCGCGTAAAGTTGATACATATTTAAGATATAACGAGATAAAAAATTAGTTTGATTAAAAGATATACATTAGAGCTTAGTTTTCAATGAGGATTTGTGTGACTTAGGCTTAGGATTTTTGCGATTTTCATTAATCTCACATAGGGGTGGGTCTACGGTACCTCACATTGTCGTGTCATGGTAAATGGCATCTAAATGGAAATAGTATGAAATGAATTGTAAATAATTTGTTATACGTATATGAATGAAAGAATGTATATTCTTGATTTTTGTCAACATGATACGTCATAAATGGGCTGTTTGATCCCTTCGTTTACAGACAGCGGCGAGATATTACACATCTTGTATCGTAAATCATAAAGAGATTCTTAACTGTGGGCTTGCAGCTATTGGGAGTAGTTCGTCAAGGAGTTTCCTTTCCTCATCTATGAAGTCCACATCGTAGGCATTTACATCGATATTTATCGGCATACCCAGTGTGAACACTGGTGGGTTTGGTCTTGTGGAATTTTTTAGCACAGATTCAATGCAGCAGCAAAGGAACATGTGAACAGCACATGGGATAGACCATCTCCTTTTCATTTTGATGTTTCAAA
Source organism: Chaetoderma sp. LZ-2023a (assembly GCA_034401795.1). NCBI lineage: Eukaryota > Metazoa > Mollusca > Caudofoveata > Chaetodermatida > Chaetodermatidae > Chaetoderma > Chaetoderma sp. LZ-2023a. The sequence goes on along the minus strand of CM067370.1, from coordinate 11,156,111 downwards.
ATCTTTAGATGTCACTGACTTTACTCCTACTCTCAGCTTGGTGTCTGCACGTAGTCGTCTCACTAATCGTAGCTCATCTTCATTGCAACTGGCCTGGCATAGTATATCTAGGATCTCTGAGCCTTTAATTCTGACGACGGTTCGTGTCAATGCCAATTTTGTGGAAATCACAGTGCTTGGACATGCCTACTGAGCATGCATTGACCCCATACCATTTCTGCGCAGCTGCGTCCGCATTTAAAGCATGATCTAGTGAAGTCATCGATCTTGTCTCGTTTGTGGCATAGATTAACATTGGATAGGAATTTCCGTATGCAGTTGAGAAGCACAATCGGCCGCAGATTTCGTGCATGCGTGTGTGTTTGGAAGGGGTGGGGGTTAGTGGGGTGGGGGGTGGGTGGTGCGCGCGTGTGCGTGTGTATGTGTGTGTGTGTGTGCGTGCGTGCGTGCGTGCGTGCGTGCGTGTGTGTGTGTGTGTGTGTGTGTGTGTGTGTGTGTGTGTGTGTGTGTGTGTGCGTAGGTGTGTTTGTGCGTGTGTGTGTTGCCCATGAACACACAATTCTCAAGACCCCGGCTTTCATGATGGTTTGGTGTGGAAGAACAGATCACAGACTTACTCAGTATTAAACGACGTAAATGACCCAGTTCTTGTAATCATCTAAATGGAAACACTTGCGACTAGGCATCAACAGAAGCACCAATATCTAGCTATGCCCCGCCCATTTCTAGCTAAACTCTGCCCACTTTTTACGTGTGTTGGAATCAATTTTATACTGTTCACCCTGAATACACAGAATCAATCTCAAGGTAAATATATAAATAAAGTCCTACATATTTTGAATATAAAATTCGTACACCTAACGGATTTTTCAATGTACCACTATATATTGTGTGATGTCAGCTTACATGTGACCTAATTGGTTATGACGTCCGATACTTAAGTGACATACCGGATCCCTCTAGTGATCTGGCATATATTCTTTATGCTTATTAACGCAACCAGTGAGCATTTATGTATGTAATGTGTCCTGAGCCCTCAGCGGCCTTGGAGTAGATCCTACTTGAGGTTGGTCATTAAATCGCATAGCATTTACTTCCAAACGATGGAAACTATGCACCTTGTCAATTCAAATAGTTATCTAATTGACACCTTACCATGTTATAAAGTAATTCTGCTAAATTGAGTAAAGCATTGTTCCATGCCAATGAACGAGTTGTATACCCTCCCCAATGTGTGGGAAGCAAACATCTTTACCAAGTCAATTTGGCAGGTGTTCAATGGAGGAATCAAGATTATTCATCAGTCATATGACGTCATAATCAACCACGCGACGTGTAGGCTAACGCCATAATCAATTACTTCATTAATGACTCGATTTAGTCGGTCTTAAATACTTAATAGTCCGTCCGGTTGTACGAATTGAATGTCTGCACTATTCAATAAACATGCTGTTGAATATTTTGAAACTAGTTTTCTGGAAATTTTGATTCAGAAAGTACAGGGATCGATCAATCCCAACACGAGTAAAGCATGGTTGGAGCTTAGCTAGAGATGGGTGGGGCATAGCTAATACCGGATTCCTCCATTACCGTGATAAGTATGTTTGCATTTAAGTACTTAATACACCATGGATGTCACTTTGGATACGATTTCAAAAGGAAGGAAATACTAAAGAAAACGAATGAACTAATTATTATGCGTAAGGTCATAGATAAGACCGCATGTGATCAATAGTGACGTTCTTCCCGCCATGAATGCGAGATTAAGTGCCCGTGTAATTGATGATGGAATGATGACTGTGATAGAATGTATCGTGTACATCAGTGGGAAAGTAAACGTGAAAATGAATGCTGTACATAAGGTATAAGCAAATCTCACAAGTTAGAATAAACAGAGCATGAATAGTATGTTCGTCAGTGAGTGTATCTAAGAATACCAACGCTGTCAAATCTGAACTGGGAACAGGTCATATAGGCTAGATAATGTATTGTCTATGAACACTGTTTGAAAAATGTGAAAACTAATTTAAATGTAAATGAAGAAAGCAAAATTATAATTGAGTATATACAACATGGAACACAAAACAATATGCAGGGTGGCACCGCAACGGCCTGCTTTCAGATTTCATAATCCTTAGATGTAGGGTCACCCACAATATGCATGGAACCGATCGCTGAAGAAACACAGGTGAGAATACAATCAGGTAAGCAAAATAAAATAAATCCATTGGAAGAAATAGCTGTTTATTCAAACATAAATGGGAATGCATTATGCTAAGTGAGAACACATGTCCAACTTTATTGCTGCTGTAAATCTTGTAAACAGGACTGTTGATTATGAAATGCGTTTTTGAAATCTTCATGACGCACACACGGAATCTTAAAGGATTAGATAAAGACATCTGAAATATGTGTTTCGTTTGTCATTCTATTTTGACGCACTCTGGTCATAACTCTATGTTTGAAAGGAAATTATATAAAATGATACAAAAATGACAATGAATCGAGGTATACACTCCAGTGAAAATTTGAAATTTAGTACAATTGCTGAATCCACTCAAATATAGGACGGCAATATGAATAATGTCACATGTAGGCTGATATCACCATCAAAATGCATAAGGAATGGCGTACCTAAATCCTCTAGGAACTGTTAACAGTTCGTCTTGTGTACGAATTGGATGTCTTTACTATATAATCATACTGTTGAATGCTGAGAAACTAATCTGACTGGGTGTTGTTATGCAATAGCACTCTGTCATATTAGTTTCAAAATATTCAAAAGTACATATAGCTTTCTGAAATTTGATTTTGATTTTGAAATTGAGTTCAGGGTTTGATCGATCCTAACACGGGCACAGCGTGGGCTAAGCTTACCTAGAGATTGACGGGGCGTAGCTAAAGTGGAGTCATTCATTGTTCAGTAAGCTCACATTTAGAACCTGATAAAGATCGTGAGAACTGAAAAGTTACTAAACCCCTGAGAAACACTAGATAAGAAATGCCAACACTGTTGAGATTCTCTCCATCACTCTCTATGTCATCCGTATAGAAACTAGGATGTCGTGGTCTGATTTCCTGGAATCTTGATTTCTGAACTTGGCAATGGTTACCGTTGTGTCTGATAATTCATCCCTGCTATGTGCATTTTCAGGATGACTAAATGAATGACATCATCAGCATTTGCATCAAACCTGTTCCACTGACGGACGCGAAGGCCGTCGGCATTACAATGCTTACCAACAGTACGATGCTGAATATGTCATATCACAGTTGGTGAGCTCCTGAAGCCAGCGGGAAAATTGCCCTTCTATGGCTTTGTTGGCGAGACTACGATGGTCAGTCCTAACCACGAATGGTCTACCTAAGAGATATATTCGGTATTATCGAATGAAGGCGACATAACCAAAATTTCCCCTCATTGTAACACAGTATCTACGTTGAGTAGGAGTGAGGATTCTCAACATCCAGTTCTTAATAATCCTGGATTCGAGGCGTCCTTGTAAAAAATAAACACTCCCTTAGATTTCGGATATCACAGGCTTGATGGGTTTGTTAGGATTCATTAAGATTACTAAATGCTTGTTGGTGCTGTTCAGTCCATACGAACTCTGTGTTGGGACTGATAAGTGAGTACAATGGTGCCCCCCCCCCCCACATGCTCTCGGTGATAATTGACATAGCCTGAAATGTCTCTTAGCTCTTTTTAAATCTTAGGACAAAGACAGAATACAGTTAATGTTCTCTGCCTTAGTTGTAATACCAGTTTTATTGATTAATGTTCCATGGAACCACAACACTATTTGTAGAAGATGACATTGTTTTGGGCCTTTGTTTCAGTTCATGCAATCGGAAAGCGTCTTCAGATCCTTAACATGATGTTGAAGTTTTCACCCATACCGATTACATCATCTAAATATGTCAATTAGGTGGACGGCCCAGCAAACCTCCCAAATCTTATCAGGGTCCACCATCAACAAACATGGCAACCTATGATGTTATTGCCGAATGGCAGCCATTTTTATGCTGTTCCAAAGGCTTGCTGATAGGTACCCCTGGCAAAATAGCTACAGGCTAGAAATGCTAATAGAAACTATACGTAATAAGGCTTTACCGTACTTTTGTGCATGTTCCACCGCCCAGGTACACAACAACTTCAATAAGCTTGTGTAACCGGGTTACATGTTGTCAAAAATATAAATGTACTTTCCAGGTCTGTCAAAATCAACACCGTATACTATTAATGGTCTTATGTATGAGTTATGCTTATAACTGTCTGTTTGTGTGTAAACTGTTATTGTCTTTGTCGACTGATTGAGTCTGTGACGTTGCAGGGAATATGAGGTATGATTAGTCGAGAAGCCATGATTGGGAGTAAACTGTGGGTTGCAAAAACTGTGGGTTGCACAAACTGTGGGTTGCACAAATACCTTCACAAACATTTAAAATCATTCGTTATTTCACAAGAATCGCATATACATCGTGTTTAAATATTCGTAATTTTATACAAATTGCTAAGCTATTGGATCTACTCAGGATTGCTTCAATGTAATAGCTATAATCAAATTATTACTATTGTATCAATTGGTTTTCATGTTCATGTCAAAAGTAATTGGTTATAACCGATAGTGCTCCTAAATAATATAATCTGTACCGGTAGCTGAAAGATGTGTTTGTTCGTGCGCGTGTGTGTAAAACTTGTACGTGTCTGTATGTGAGTGTGTGTGTGCGTATGTATGTGCGTGTGGAGACTCATTGTACTCTTCGTTGATGTATCCATGTAGTCTTAACGTGATATAACTTTTCAGTGGCCGATGTAATATAATTTTAATGATGTAATATAATTTTAATAATTTGGTCACAATACTTGATTAATCTATTGCTTAGCGCTGAGATTTAGCGTAATAATAATAATAATAATAATAATAATAATAATAATAATAATAATAATAATAATAATATTCTTTATTTTGCGAGGGTAAATCGTCAGTTGCCTGATGTTAACGAGGCCCTCACACATATATACACTATGTACAATAATATATAATATACACTGAATGTTTGTACAAATGTCGAAAAATACAAAATACAAAAATTGCTGCAAGATTAATAATAATAAGAAGAATAGCATTATTATATTTTATATTATGATTGCCTACTTATAACTTGCGCACCTACACTCATATAGACACACATTAACGCACACATCTACGGACTTACATGCAGACACTTACGCACACAATTACGCGAGCATAGACGTACGCACACATACACAACGGACAGATATGTAGACAAACAATCTACCTCAAAAGCATTCTTTCTTCAAGGCAACTTTACGGTTAAGCTGTTCAATATTTTGAAACTAATTTGTCCGGACTGCTGTTGTCGCATATGGCAGCTTGGGCCGTGTTCTTAGTGGATAATCAATCAGGAATACCGTCTTACTGATGTATGGTGTTATTCCGGATTGGCTCCAGCGTGAACACGACCTCAAGATATAAGTGGATCCTGGTCGCTTACCTGCATTGATTCTGTTGCGTCGTAATCCCGTCGGGAGCATTTTCTAATGATAAACATAATGGCCACTTGTTCTAGCTACTATATGGATAACTATTCAGCCATGTTATTAGGTCCGTATTCTTGTTAGTATTTAACAAATGTGTTTTAATTGCAGGTCACCTAACATACGTATATGTTGAGTCAATCATCTTCAACTTCATACAATCTCCGTCCAAATAAATATCGAGATCACATCCACTATAAGCGTTCTCGTTTTGGCATTGGGAAACCCCTGAACCCACGACACTTGTAGCGAAAATGGATGCCAAGTTGGGAAAAAGATCTTCGACGCACTTTACATCATTAGCCGCAAAAGCTCAGACCGGCAGAACTTTTTAGAACTATCCCAGGAGCTAGCCATCGATAGTTACACTGATAGAGATGATGGCATACTGGAGAGTATAGCTGCGGATAATTTCCTACACGACCTAGAAAACATGGACAAGGATTTCTCTAATTTGGAAGATGGCCTGCAGTTTATGAAAACTGCTATCCGCAACCAGCGGTGGATTATGGGCTCCAGAGGACCCGAAGCTAGGAAGGTGCACTTTTCTGACAGTAACACTGATGATGATTCCAATATTATCAGATCCAATTCAGTAATGTAGGACTACTACTAGCAGGATGAACAAGATGGAACAAGATGTTACCAGCATGAAGAAGGATAATTTGAATTTGAATGTATCTGTCACTGGCCCATGGTCGTCACTAAGTACTTGCTACTGTTGTGCTCAGCAGTAATGTGTACATCATGATCGGGTATTTCCATCAGGTTCGTGCGTTACCGTAAACTACCGAGCTGCCTGTCATGAATGTGGTCAGATGTTGCCTGGCGACTGTACATGTAGAATTCAACAAATACTTAATGACGACCACTCCCGACCAGGACTCTGTAGGAATCAATGTAGTATTTCACTCTACAACCAGCAATGAATAAACGCTGCTGAATGGATGAATTATTCTACGTTTAAACTTGTTCAGCCGGATAACTCTGGATCACTGGATACCTCTGGATCACCAGATCACTCTGGATCACTGGATAACTCTGGATCACCAGATAACTCTGGATCACCAGATAATACTGGATCACTGGATAACTCTGGATCACTGGATAACTCTGGATCACCAGACAACTCTGGATCACCAGATAACTCTGGATCACTGGATAACTCCGGGTCACCAGATAACTCGGGATCACTAGATAACTCTGGATCACTGGGTAACTCTGGATCACCGGATAACTCTGGATCACCGGATAACTCTGGATCACCGGATAACTCTGGATCACTGGGTAACTCTGGATCACTAGATAACTCTGGATCACTAGATAACTCTGGATCACTAGATAACTCTAGATCACTAGATAACTCTAGATCACTAGATAACTCTAGATCACTAGATAACTCTAGATCACTAGATAACTCTGGATCACTAGATAACTCTAGATCACTAGATAACTCTAGATCACTAGATAACTCTAGATCACTAGATAACTCTAGATCACTAGATAACTCTGGATCACTAGATAACTCTAGATCACTAGATAACTCTAGATCACTAGATAACTCTAGATCACTAGATAACTCTAGATCACTAGATAACTCTGGATCACTAGATAACTCTAGATCACTAGATAACTCTAGATCACTAGATAACTCTGGATCACCGGATAACTCTGGATCACTGGGTAACTCTGGATCACCGGATAACTCTGGATCACCAGATAACTCTGGATCACTGGATAACTCTGGATCACTGGATAATTCTGGATCACTGGATAACTCTGGATCACCAGATAACTCTGGATCACTGGATAACTCTGGATCACCAGATAACTCTGGATCACTAGATAACTCTGGATCACTAGATAACTCTGGATCACTGGGCAACTCTGGATCACCAAATAACTCTGGATCACTGGATAACTCTGGGTCACTGGATAACTCTGGATCACCAGATAACTCTGGATCACCGGATAACTCTGGATCACTGGATAATTCTGGATCACTGGATAACTCTGGATCACCAGATAACTCTGGATCACTGGATAACTCTGGATCACCAGATAACTCTGGATCACCAGATAACTCTGGGTCACCAGATAACTCTGGCTCACCGGATAACTCTGGATCACCAGATACCTCTGGATCACCAGATAACTCTGAATCACCAGCTAAGTCTGGATCACTGGATAACTCAGGATCACTGGGTAATTCTGGATCACCAGCTAACTCTGGATCACTGGAAAACTCTGGATCACTGGATAACTCTGGATCACTGGATAACTCTGGATCACCAGATAACTCTGGATCACTGGATAACTCTGGATCACCAGATAACTCTAGATTACCGGATAACTCTGGATCACTGGATAACTCTGGATTACTGGATAACTCTGGATCACTGGATAACTCTGGATCACCAGATAACTCTAGATTACCGGATAACTCTGGATCACTGGATAACTCTAGATCACTGGATAACTCTGGATCACTGGATAACTCTGGATCACCAGATACCTCTGGATCACCAGATAACTCTGGATCACTGGATAACTCTGGATCACTAGATAACTCTGGATCACTGGATAACTCTGGATCACCAGATAACTCTGGATCACTAGATAACTCTGGATCACTGGAAAACTCTGGATCACCAGATAACTCTGGATCACCAGATAACTCTAGATCACCAGATACCTCTGGATCACTAGATAACCCTGGATCACTGGATAACTCTGGATAACCAGATAACTCTGGATCACTAGATAACTCTGGATCACTGGAAAACTCTGGATCACCAGATAACTCTGGATCACTGGATAACTCGGGATCACCAAATAACTCTGGATCACCAGATAACTCTAGATCACCAGATAACTCTGGATCACTAGATAACTCTGGATCACTGGATAACTCTGGATAACCAGAAAACTCTGAATCACTAGATAACTCTGGATCACTGGATATCTCTGGATCACTGGATAACTCTGGGTCACCAGATAACTATGGATCACTGGATAACTCTAGATCACTGGATAACTCTGGATCACTGGATAACTCTGGATCACTGGATAACTCAGGATCACCAGATAACTCTAGATCACCAGATAACTCTGGATCACTAGATAATTCTGGATCACTAGATAACTCTGGATCACTGGATAACTCTAGATCACTAGATAACTCTAGATCACTAGATAACTCTAGATCACTAGATAACTCTGGATCACTGGATAACTCTGGATCACCAAATAACTCTGGATCACCAGATAACTCTGGATCACTGGATAACTCTGGATCACTGGATAACTCTGGATCACCAGATAACTCTGGATCACTGGATAACTCAGGATCACCAGATAAATCTGGATCACTAGATAACTCTGGATCACTAGATAACTCTGGATCACTGGATAACTCTGGATCACCAGATAACTCTGGATCACTGGATAACTCAGGATCACCACATAACTCTAGATCACTAGATAACTCTGGATCACTAGATAACTCTGGATCACTGGATAACTCCGGGTCACCAGATAACTCTGGATCACTGGATAACTCTGGATCACCAGATAACTCTGGATCACTGGATAACTCAGGATCACCACATAACTCTGGATCACTGGATAACTCTGGATCACTGGATAACTCTGGACCACCAGATAACTCTGGATCACTGGATAACTCTGGATCACTGGATAACTCTGGATCACTGGATAACTCTGGATCACCAGAATAATATTCGCCGAATAACAGTATACTGACTGACAAAAACACATAAAGATAACATAGAAAACCTAATAATCACGTGTCAGACTAGACTTTTAAACGGCATTAAATTTTAACCTTTATTGAAATATAAAGGTGAGATTTAAATAATATTTTGTTATATTGATATTATTATATTGATATATATCAATATAATAAAATATTTATTTAAATCTCACCTTTATATTTCAATAAAGGTTAAACTTTAATGCGTTTAAAAATCTTACACCAAATCCATACTTCACTTAAAAACTATGTAAATATCATTTAAGACGTATCATTACTACTACTACTACTACTACTACTACTACTACTACTACTACTACTACTACTACTACTGCTGCTGCTGCTGCTGCTGCTACTGCTGCTGATTATGCTGCTGCTGCTACTGCTGCTGATTATGCTGCTGCTACTGCTGCTGCTACTACTACTACTACTACTACTACTACTACTACAACTACTACTGCTACTGCTACTACAACTACTACTGCTACTGCTACTACTACTACTACTACTGCTACTACTGCTACTGCTACTACTACTACTACTACTACTACTACTACTACTGCTGCTGCTGCTGCTGCTGCTACTGCTGCTGATTATGCTGCTGCTACTGCTGCTGCTACTACTACTACTACTACTACTACTACTACTACAACTACTACTGCTACTGCTACTACAACTACTACTGCTACTGCTACTACTACTACTACTACTGCTACTGCTACTACTGCTACTGCTACTACTACTACTACTACTACTACTACTACTACTGCTGCTGCTGCTGCTGCTGCTACTGCTGCTGATTATGCTGCTGCTACTGCTGCTGCTACTACTACTACTACTACTACTACTACTACTACTACTACTACTACTACTACTACAACTACTACTGCTACTGCTACTACTACTACTACTACTACTACTACTACTACTACTGCTACTACTACGTCTAAAATATGATCCAATCACTCAGAATCAGAATTCGATCCAGCAAAAACTGTTGTGTCGTCACAATGCTGAGGCACCTTTATGGGTCTTTTCCCCCTTCAGCTTCAATGCCTTTGAATACACGGTCTTCCCTAATGGTAAACCCTAGGGACTCCATCGCTATTATAAACAACAAGGGGGGCAGTGAGCCGCCTTGCCTCACACCGCGTCCTAAAATTACTGGTTTGCTAATATAATTATTAACAAGATATTTACTACTGGTATTATCATATAAGATATGAATCTATTTGATGAAATTTGGACCTAAACCAATGGGACTGAGAGATTTGAAAAGAAAATTCCACTCAAGCCTATCAAAGGCTTTTTCGTTATCTAATCCAATGATAGCGCCTGAAATATTGCCTTATTCTACCAAGTGCAGGGTGTCTCTAATTAAAAGGCATTTGTTAAAATCGATCTACCCGGATTAGAGCATATTTGGTCTGTGTGGATGACCTCATCCAAGACACTTGATTTTTTTCGCAAGAGCTTTCGAAATGATTTTGCAATCTACGCATAGAAGTGAGATGGGGCTGTAATTTGCTAGTATACCACGATCTCCTTTTAGAAAAATGTCTCACATAACCGTGAGACATTGTAAGGGAAAGCTTCTCTTGTGAACAAATTTCGTGAACAACTTTAACAAATTCGGGTCCCAAAAGATACCAAAACGTCTGATAAAATTCAACACTAAGGCCATCACCGCCTGGTGCTTTGCCCGATTTCATGTTTCTAGAGCCAACACCAACTCATCTAATGTTAATGTTGCATCACAGAAATTACTGCTCGCCTCCGAGAAAGCGTCCTTAACATTGGCTAATAACTCAGATGACGTTCTTTCATCACTTTTACCTGATGTGTATAAGGCCTGATAATATGTCTCAACAGTGTCCATGATTTCATGTTGAGATGAACATTTCTGATTGTTGTTATCATCTAAGCACCTAATTAACTTACCAACGCCTCTTGCTTTCTCGAGAATGAGAAAATTTATTGTGGGTTTTCCCCTTCAATATATATACATCTGTGCCCTACTTCTAGTTATTGTTCAGTATTATTCCCTAAACCACACAGGCAAGAAAAGGTATTGTTAATGGACAGTTTGCCTGGAAGCGGCTTGACAATAGCCTTCATCCAAATCCGCCAGATCCCATGGTCTAATGATCTAACATACTGGTACGTTTCATTTTCAGTAGAAACTACCAGGCCATAATTGACCAATTCTGAGCCAATCCGATCATTCGGAATTTTTAAGGGACCTTTCACCTTAACCAACAACCTGTCGCTATCCACCTCTTGGTTCTTACAGTCGTCCCCATTCACAACCATCCCATCTTCTAATAATTTTCCTTAACGGTTTCATTTGCTAATGTGACATGCCATAAATTTCTCTTGATGCTAATTAGCCCCTTCAATACATGGGGTCCAACGCCTATGACGTCTTTTAAGCCGTGATATATGTCAACGGTGCCCGCATTCCATCCATTCGTTATCAAGCGAAGGCTTAATAACTGCTTATACCGATTTGAGATAATCAAAACATTAGGTCAAGACGGCCTCGGTACAACGCTTAATAAAATGCCCGAGCGCCTGGCCAGCAGGTAAAACTAACACTCGACAGCTGGCGTCCAAACTGGCCAACTGTAAAAGAGCTGTTGTTGAAGTAATGGGATCAATGAACCCGTATCAACTAAACTTGGACGATACAGAACGAGAGACGAACAAGACGGTGCTGTGGCGACAAGCGAATGGCCACCACAAGCTAGGCTGATATTCCAGCAATTCCCAAAAACAAAACTGCAATACTAACAGTTCGACGAAAGCCAGACATAAAAATAAATCATAGGAGCAGTAGAAATCGTTTAAAACTGACGTTAATAGCAGAGCCAAAGAAACGTGTTGAACTCAGCTACTACTACTACTACTACTACTACTACTACTACTACTACTACTACTACTACTACTACTACTACTACTACTACTACTACTACTACTGAGGAATTTATTTTTATCCTAACAATATTTTAGTAGGTATCTTCTGTGAGATTACCAGAAACTATATGCACTATATTCCAATCATAGAATTGGAAAAAAGCAAAATACGCTCAAGTTTAGTAATTTAGAGGCGACTAAATATTACAATGTAGATATGGCATTTTATACAACATTTAAAAGGTAATTATCAATACAAACTATTTAATTAAGAAATTAGAATGCACTCGAGTGAGATGCTGACTCACGCTGTCTTGCTCTTGTTAATACATTGACCTCAAGCTCAAATCACTAATACACCGTCCTTGCCTTCCCATTCTTTGGCTAAAGATATGCATTTCGGGATGCACTTAGTCACTTTGTGAATTATATATTTGAACCTCAGACCTGAACTACGATTTGAATGTATGTTACCGATGTGCCGAGTCTACCTTCATGCACTGCAAAGTTATCCACCAAAAAGTGTATTCAGATTTGCACTAAATGACTTCGTGGACTTCGACGTTTGATATTTTAAGTTAAAATTAAGATTTTTTTCTAGTCACCCATGATTCTACTTCATAGGATTCCGGAGAAATAGCTCGGATAATGAGAGACGCGTGGTTGGACGGAAAGGCTGACGGACGGACGGTCGGACGGGCGAGTAGACGGAAGCCTAAACGCACATCCGGACGAATGGACAGACGGTTGGACTGATGGAGATCCAGCTCCAACCGCATTACTCACATCGGCCTCGGCGCCGTGAGTAATTATGAGCACAAAAGGTTGTTAAGGGAGTAAATTCAAACGAAATTAGATTTTTAATAGGGCCTATTGGAAGATTTACATGGTAGCGTACATAAACATTTATGTTGTTTAATAAAGCATGGTAATTTCCTTTAAAGTTTACCATATTTTCCAAAAACACCACACCATATTAAATTCTTCAGTGTGCCAATGTGTTCAATAAAGAAAAATATTATGGTGGATAAGATATAATTACATCTCGTGAAATGATTGAAATCATCTCATCGAATCATAATTAACTCCAAAAGAGTGAAATCTATCTTTTCTTACCAACTCTTGATATCCACATTTACGGTAATAAGATAACAACCCACAAGAGTCACACTTCAACTGCCCAAGGCAGCTTGACACACGCACTGTAAATAACTACAGTACAACAATATTTCCAAATCTGTTCAATGCATATCCAAAATTGGGAAACTGACAAACACATATAACTATGTTTTCATCAGTGTCAGTACAGAATAGGCTTTACCTATTAAGCCTATTTGAGGAGAGAAGACACCAAGCGCTTCCTCTGAGTAAGTAGTAATATAACATCTCTAGATGTATTGTGGGAATGGATACACCTCTATAACAAACCCCAATTAGTTGGGGGAAAGGTTCAGACTCTCACCATGCGAATGCGTCAATGGCATTTGAAATAGTAATACGCTGTCACAGTAAAATGTCACACACTGCGTTCAGTACTTTCTAAAATAATTTGAAGTGTGCATCATCCACCGATCCATTAGATAGAAGAAACCATTCCTTTTGGGAATGCTTCCTGTCTCCGATTCAGAAGCTAGTGTGCACCAACAACTATGGCACGATACCCACGCTTCGGGAAAATCAAGTTTTAATACTTATTGTGCTTCTAAGAATAGCCAAACGTCGATGTTTTCACATGCAAATAGCCGTGCTCATTTTAGAAAGTATGTTTGCCCAATTAAGCGATTCAGCTGTGCAATCTTCATCAATTTCCTCAGGCGTAAATACATTTTCATGAAATGTCTGAACAATTGTTATTATGTTTTTGTTTGAACTAACGATTTAATACTTTATTCTAAGGCCTCGAATCTCTAGACGTCTTGAGATCGGAAAATGTTATGCATGTTAATGTTTCCCTTCAAAATACATTTGCCACCTCCAACCCCAACCACCTCCGTATTTTGACACGTTCGGCTTGATATATTTCTATTTGCGATAACTTTGGCTAGATATCTGAGCAAACCATAATTTAGCATCTTCCAAGAGAGGAAGCTCTCATCTTCAGCTATCAGTTATCATCGGCAGCTCATACTGCCAAAAACGGTCAATACAACGATGGTATTCAAATTACGTTTCATTTAGCCATGCATATCTCTCCTATTTCCCTTCCTTTCTGGGTTTAAGGTTCAATGGCTATCTAGTATGTGATCGCGATCTCATAGTTCCATCAAATAAAAATGGGCTGTATCAACGATAGCAACGGCTACCCTTCTCGTGCTTTAAAACGTAATTAAAATCACCAACAAGGATACACTTTTCACGAATTACTGGGGCAGTGATTGGGGGAAATGCACACCATGTCGACACATGGATGCTGGGAGATACAAATAGTCAAATTCCGCGTCAAAGCAGATATACCAATGGTGACGGCCCTTATGACATTACTATCAGCTTCCGTCCGTTGAAAGTTTATTTAATAAACTCAAACACGTAGGTCAAAATTCGATCGCCATTTGTATTTGAATCAATTGTATTAATAGAATAAATGATTTCACTATTTAGAAAACTGTTTGAACTTTTGTACTGCTTCACGTTACCGAACGCCATGTTGTATATGGAGCGTCGTATCGCGTACGGAACGTCGTGCCGTGTATGGAACGTCGTGTCGTGTATGGACCGCCGTGTCATGTATGGAACGTCGTGTCGTGTATGGAACGTCGTGTCGTGTACCGAACATCGTGTGGTGTATGGAACGTCGTGTGGTGTATGGAATGTCGTGTCGTGTACGGAACGTCGTGTGGTGTATGGAACGCCGTGTCATGTACGCTGTCCCGTGTACCCACCACCATATTAGTAAATGAGTATTCCATTGTGTCTGTCTTACGTTGCTGTTTAACTCACTAATGGCAAAATTTTGTCAAGAAAATACAAATATTTGCTTTTTGAATGTCCATTTGCAGGTCAAGAGAAGACGTTTATTAAAAAGAACATTACCACTGGATTGACTCGCGCGGTTATCGGGCCTGTCATTCCAGTGGCAAATGTTCAAAAAATCTTCTTTTGGCCTGCAAATGGCCAACCCTCAAGCCCATTGGACCGCAGAGGCCGGTTTTAGTCGGCATCTCCTTGAAAGCGCTAACAATCCTCAAGTTATGACATCTTGTACCGCTCTTATCAGCCACAATTAGTCAGTCTTTTAATATCACTGTCTCTTATAGACATCAATCATTTAGTCAGTCTGTTGATATCACTGTCTCTTATAGCCATCAATCATTTAGTCAGTCTGTTGATATCACTGTCTCTTATAGCCATCAATCATTTGCAGCACCCATCTCCTATTGGACCTTTCCATTTTAGCTATGCCCCGCCCATCACCAGCTAAGCCCCACCCACACTTCGCTCGTGTTGGGATCGATCAATCTCTGAACACCCTGACTATTAATTCCCAATAAACTACATATGTAATCTGTTGAATACTTTGAAACTAATTTGACTGGGTGCTGTTGCTGCCTAAGGCAACAACAGCGCCCAGTCAAATTAGTTTCAAAATATTCAACAGCGAGTTTATTAAATAGCAAAGAATTACAAAGACATACAATTCATACAACGTGTCGGACCATTTGAGATTTGATGACGGTCTATATGGAACCCTTTGTGATGTAATGATTATGACGTCATCATGCATTCGCTGAGCGGATTATGACGTCATACCAGGTCTGATAATGGATGGATGGATACTCTGGAAAGGTGAATTGGAGTCTTTACAATCTGTCTGCGTGATTCAGGTTCTTAAACGTTGGTATGTGTTTTGTTACCCACCTTGGAACATGTCAGTTCCCTCTACATCCTTCTTTCTGTATGACTCCATACGTCCATAGTAGGCTATGGAGTCATACAGACACAATATACTGTTTCAACAAGGTCTGCAAATGCACACAGAACATCAGGGAAAGCAGTAGTTGGTTTCACCCCTTCACGCCGAAGCCGGTCAAAATCGGCCCCTTCAGTCGTTTTGATGAATGCCCATTTGCAAGCCAATGGAAGGCTTTGAGATTTTACCATTGGAATGACTGGCTCGATAACCGAGCCAGTCATTCCAGTGAGAAACTTTCAAAAATAGCCTGCACACCGACATTCAATAAACAACTATTTTGCTATTCTTGACCAGTTTAGTCATTAAAAGATTACTTTTGGTCATGACAGAGTTTGCTTTATTGTCTTGGCTTCTGATATGGCTCACAAAAGGTAGATTCTACTCTACTCCCACATCACCTTCTTGGTTCACATATTCCAATTCATGTATTTGTGTGGAATCGAAGGGTAGAAAATAGTAGACTACAAATCGGTCAGTCGTAAACATTTAAAAAAAACGTCAAGTGTACGAGTCAAATGTGTTTCAAAATATTCAACAGCCTACCTGTATCGTTAGCTTGGACTTGTGATTCCGCGAACTCGCGATTCAATTTGCGCCTGCATCCATCAATAGCAACCCGCGCAAAGCTTGGGTGGAGCTTAGCTAGAAATGGGCTGAGCTTAGCTAGACATGGGCGGAGCATCACTAGATATGGACCCCGCCATTAACACTAACGTAGACTGCATCTGTATAATATTGTATAGAACACGTATCTGTACAGTTTTGATAAATGTTATTGATAAAAAAATTTGCTATGGAAAACATTTTCGACGCGGTGGCGGCGGCGAGAACGCCGGACAATATGAGTCACTCATGTGACTAATGCCCTCTTCCGATTATAGAATAATAAAATACAGCTTAAAAATTATGATTTTTTTATTTAAAAATAATTTAACGACGCCCAACGCCCACATTTCACGGTAAGCAATTATGTTAGGTAATTGTTACAATGATATTGAATTACCGTAACCGGCTTATCGCTTCTGGTTATCAGCAACATTTCCTAACTACATGTAGCAGCAAGATGGATGACCATTGTGAGGGAGATGTTGCTAAAGACGATCGCTGTCTGCGAAAGAAACAGCTTTGTGCAAATCTCTTTTCAAAATCACCTTCTTCTAGACGCACTATAGTTATCTAACGGGTATTAGTTCAAGCATACCACACAGGAGTGAATACAATACCTTATTGCGCGTTCTTTTCCCAGCGCCTCTCTGACGTCATCAATGTTTTACAACTTTGATTCCAGATGCGCATGATATAATAGTTACCTAATTAAAATGTACAAAACCCTCGGAAATCAATCTTCTCCAGGATGGTGTGATGTACAGTAAACCTGCATGTGACAACATAAAAGACGTCTGATTTACTAACTTCAAAGGGCAGCTGTTGCGGGTAACGAGAGAATGCTGCATTATGGTCGATTAGCCGATTCAGGTAGAATTTTCACGCCGTAGCACAACACAAAACAATGTGGTAAAACATAGGTATAAATGTGAGACAATTGGACTGATTAGTTTAGTGTGTTTGTGATAAGCTAGCTCGCTCGTGTCGTCTGTCAAGCGCGACCCATGCACACGTCTAAGATGGTGGCCATGATGCAATGGTGTTTCTTCATTGCTACAGCACTTCTCTTCTCAGAAGTCGAGAGTATAATCAAAGAAGACCTTTTGGCCAACCTCGTAAGTAGTTATGTTCTATATTTGTGGTCGTGGTTATCGTCATGTTTGTGATCATTTCGTGATCGTGGTGGTTCGTGGTGGTGGTGGTAGTGGTCGTCGTCGTTTTCATCGTCGTTGTTGTTGTTGCAGCCGCGTCGCGGTCGTCGTCGTGGTCGTCGTCGTCGTCGTCGTCACTGCCATCGACTTCGTTGTCACCGGAAAGACCAGCTTTAAACCGTCTAGGAAGGTAACTGACCATACTCATCAGGTATCTTTGTCGAGGTTTTATCGATGTAAACCGATGAATACTTATGTAATATGTTATATTATATGCTGTGTTGAAAGTAGTCCACAGTAGCGTGCTGTATCTATGCTGCAGATAACTGTATTTGGTATTTAGAGACTGGCCTCTATGACAATGTCATACATGGTGGAGGTGAGACTAACCAACAACCCTTGAAGTGCAGTGTCTCCTTTTCAAAACTCTTTACAGGAAACCCGATGAATATTTTGAAACTAATTTGACTGGAACCTGTTACTGACATAGTTTCAGAATATTCGTCTAATATTCCTTACACCATAAATAAGTTGCCGTTCCCGGTCAGTAGGGGTTACATGGTTTACGGGGTATGGGCGTGCCCTAATATGATGACAGACCATAAGATAACTGATGTTATACCGATCTAAGGGCTCCGCACATCAAGCCATGAAACCGACGCTATCTCGTCGCATCGGCGTGGTGTCGCCTTGGTGTGCTTCTAAAACCAACACCGACGGGACATGAAAACGACAATCTTATCGTATCGCATCTCAATCGCCAGTTCTCGTACGTTAATGGACATACTCATTACTTTTTTCTGTCGCTCGGACGTCGGTTGCCATGAAATTACAATTGGGCAATGGCAATTCCCATTATAAGCACGTGACTTTACATACATATCCAGCTTGTCTATCAACATGGCATTCAAAAACGTTTGGACACTTGCAGAGGAATGGCAGCTCCACCCAAGTCTTTATGATGTTTCGCACGTTGATTAAATGAATTCAGTAATCCGAAATAGATCTTTGCCCGAGCACACTGCCGGACAAAAATGCATCAACGCGCGCACCACCCTAGCACCATCCATCCTTCACAAATTAAGCATTCATTCATTCACTCACGCATTAACAATTCACTTTGAGTTTCTCATTCCATCCCTTCTGTCCTTTCATCACAACCTGCACGCCCACGCCCTCACCCACACCCTCATCCACTCATCCCCATTCTTAACATCCTACCAACGCACTAATAGTTCCCTCACCTTATCACACACAGGTCTATCCACTCACTCACGCACCCATGCACCCATTCACACCATTACCCACACATTCACCGCCTCACCAACGTACCAGCCAGGTAACCCCCTCACTCAACCAACCACATACACACTCTAACCCACTGAACAGATGCGCAAGGCAATCACGTGAGATGGGGCACGTGATACACACATGGTCTTTATAAACACTTTACGGTTACACATCGCACATGTGATTGTTTTATGTCATTTCGGTGTGCGAGATATAACAATACAACTCAGAGTTGATGAAGTTTGCAACTGAGCACTTGCGATTTGCGTCGTAGCCGGTCATATCGCCGTCGCATCGCCGTCGCTACCCGTCGTCCTTGGTGTGCGGCTCTGTACACAACACAATTTTATAGCCGATTAATCATGTGCGAGGCGTTGCCATCGACGGCACTGATGATGTAAACACATCTCAGCTTACGAGTTTTCTTGTCTTGCGACAAATCGTGAAGTTCAATAATGTTTGATTTTCACGATTTGTTGCATGCGATTTCGTGTCATTTCATGCAATGTAAGTAGGAAACCGGGCATCCTGTCTTCTTGTACATGGTAAAATACGTTTTCTTACTAGTTAAATAAAATTAAATATATGTAACAGACATAGGACGAAAAATGTGTGAACGAGAAACTATCGCATAAGCTAAATAACACGGTATTCTAGGATTATACCGTCAGTGTCCTGAACGATTAGATCGTACGCGACCAATCGGCTATAAAATCGTAAATCGTTCTTTAGTCTGTCCGGCGCGCTACCATCAGCATGGCGTAGACTAAAATAGGCCTAATGTAATTTCAGGTATTTCTGCATTGAGAATACTAACAGAAAGATTCGCAGCTAATACCCGTTATAACTAATAACATATTTTTTGCCAGCCTTCGAGAGTGGCTGTTTTCATCAAAATTCCGTTGCTCCGATGAAGCACATTTATGCACGAAAGCGTGGCAAAATAAAATACAGAATACCTATCCCTGGTTAGCGCGGCCCTTATCGTCAAGACCATGTTGGTATCCGTGGATCATAAATCGCAAGATTTTATTCTTAAATTGATACCGACTGATCAATCAACTGACATGACTCGTTCGTTTACTGATGACGATCATAGCGATGAAGACAAGCATCAGGCTGGCAGCAATGACAGTGAGTATGATGATAGTAACAATGACGACAATAGCGCAGACGATGACTACTTAGGCTACGGTCACACCAAACGCGTTGCGTTGGCACCTGCGTCCCGCATGCGTCAACGCATCGCATGTCTATTGCATCGCAGATATAGAAATGGTCACACCAACGGTGCAGATATCCACGTAAAAGCAAGCGTGGTTAAATTAAATGATTATTCTCACGTCTATTTAAGCAACACGTTTCTATATATTCTAACATAGTAGCATTAGTTTTTGATTATGGAGATAGCAAAAGCATTTATGCTGGCAGCAGATATGGAAGATGAAGATGATTTAGACGAAGCTCGTTTGATTACGTCAATTGGTTTAGCTGATCGGGCCACACCTCAAAAAATTTGGGTCCATCCACTCTTACAAAAAAGGAAGGAGTTAGGAGTCTTCACATGTCTGGTTGGAGAATTAAACGAACACGAGGAGAGATTTATATCATATTTTCGCATGACACGGGATCAGTTTCAGATGATATTGAATTACATCCGTGATTCTATATCCAAACAGAATACGCATTATAGAGAATCAATCTCTGCTGA